>CM053026.1:667804012-667969012 GCA_028564925.1 Lithobates sylvaticus | reverse complement strand
GAGAAACGGGGCCCCAAAGTCGGTTCGGAAAATGTAATTTTCTGCTGCAGAAAAGTGCTTGACTCAAGTATAAGCCGAGGGGGGCACTTTCAGAACAATAAAATGTGCTGAAAAACTCGGCTTATACTCGAGTGTATATACGGTATATGGATTATAAATATTACTTTGGATGTTCTAGCCATGTTGCTATCATTTTTAAAATGGAACTTTTTGTTTCAGTTTGGATAGTGTAAGGCTCGATTCACATCTATGCATTTTGCTTTTGAGTGTTTTTGCAGTGCTTTTTGCGATGCTTGCCGCGTTTTTGGACGCGCGGTAAAAACGCGGCACTTGCATTTTGGATGCGGGTCCATTGACTTCTATTACTTGGAAAACCCTGCATTTTGCATCAAAAAAAAGTCCCCGACCCTTTCCAAAAACGCAGAGGCACAAAAATGCATTGATGTGAACATGTTCCATAGGAACCCATGTTAAAAAAATTTCCCTGCATTTCTGCAAAATGCATCAAAAAACGCGCTAGTGTGAATGGAGCCTAAGGGAGGGTTATATCCCTTGTTTTTGTTTGATCTGTGTCCCATTAGGGGGATTTCCCTTCACTTCCTGTCCAATATCCACAACAAGAAGGGAGGATAATCTCTGGTTGTCAGTCACCAAGGTCATGGAACTAGTGTCCCAATTGGAGGATTTCCCCACTATTCCTTTTCTGGTGACAACCCAAAATTTTGACTTTTGGTGATGATGGGTGAATCTTCCTAATTGGAACAGAGGCAGCACTAAAAACTGTCAGGTGTTCTAATCCATCTCCATTCTCGCATAGGTGTTTGTCTTTAGTTATAGTTTAATCACGTGCGCGTTGCTAGGCTCATCTTTAAGAGATTTCATTTGAAAGCCGTCATTGATAGTTAACTGAGCGGGCCGGGTCCTGGTTTTAGAGGGTTCACTCTTATCTTTTGTATTTATGCAAAGCAGTTTTTGCTGCTGCGTTAGAGATAACCAGGGAAAAGCTTTTGTTATGTAATCCTTAAATATTCAGCTTCAGTCATGTGGAGAGGATTATGGACAAAGTGAGCAGCAAGAAACTGCAGTTTTCTTCCTACGACATGGTTTTGTAAAGGTTCTGTCATGTGATTAAAGTGCACACAGTTTCTAAGAAACCTTACACTGTGAAGGGGAGAGCACTTTATATGCTAGTCATGAAAATCTAGGTATATTCTGGGGAAATTCTTTTTAAAACATGTCTTTTATTAAGGCTCCGTTCACACATGTGCGACTTGTCATGCGACTTTGGACACATAACTGATGGAGTCCTGCGAGGCTCCGTAATGTTGCTTTTACTGTAACAATTTAATCGCTGTATAAAGTTCTGGAGCTCCATGGGGTGCTGGTGATGTTTTCTCCCTCTGACCATATACAGTTCCAGACGGTGGTCACTGCAGCACCCACTTGCACAACCATTTCTACAGGAACGCGTGCGATTAAATCTTTGGACACCAAGTCGCAGCCTATCAGTTTCAGTGGAACCCATTTTATATCTATGCGACTTCAAGGGGCAGCAACTTTGAAAAAGATTCCTGCACTACTTGTGAAAGCGAGTGGAAAAGTTGCATCAAAGTTGCACTCTAAATAGAGCTGCACAATTAATCGTTAAAAAATTGCGATCTCGATTCACCACCCCTGACCATCTCTCCTGCTGAGAGTAGGCGATTCTTTCATATAAACAAGTGGAGAGATTATCTGCTCACTCAGCTGTCAAAAGAAAGCTTCCCGGGCAATCTGACAAGTTTAGAACTTGAAACATTGTAACTAATGCCGCGTACACACGAAGGGACTTTTCCCGGCGGACCTAGTCCAGCGGACAATCCCCTGGACTTTCCAGCTGGCTTCGGCGGACTAAAAAGCGAACGGACTTGACCACACACGATCACGCTAAAAGTACGGCGGTTCACGCGATGACGTACAGCACGTACGACGGGACTAGAAAACGAAAAATACTTGCTACTGAGCATGCGTCCTTTTTGGTCCGCCGGACCATACTACAGACGGCCGTATTGTCCGCCGGACTGCCAAGTCCAGCGGATAGTTTTAAAACAAAACTTAAAACTTTAGTCCGCCGGATTTTTTTGAAAAAAAGGCAGTCGGAGGCCCACACACGAGGGGATTATCCGGTGGACTTGCTCCAGCGGACAATCCCGCGGGATAATCCCTTCGTGTGTACGCAGCATTAGGCTTACTTCTTAGGGCTCTTTCACATGGGGCGGATCCGTAATGATCTGCCCTGTAAACATCCGTTGCTCAGCAGGGATTGCTCCGCTGATTCCCGCCGAGCCGGCGGATGACAGGGCGATCCCTGCACATTGTAGGGATGCATGTATGTCCGTATTTCATCCGAAAACGGATGGGTGAAATATGGACATACGGACCCCCTGTGTGAAAGAGCCCTTAGATCAAAGGGATAGAACTTCTTGTGTAAACAAATAATCTGGGCAGTCTGCCAAGCTTTCAACCACTTGTAAATGCAGGAAGTTTAACCACTTAAAGTCTAAATCTTTTTCTGACACTTCTTCTTTCTTTAAAGCGGAGCTCCACCCTAAAGTGGAACTTCCGCTCATCGGATTCCTCCCCCTTCCGGTGTCACTTTACTTGGAACCCCCAAAAATATATATATTTTTTTATTATATATCGTGATTCTCATTTTAGCCAGAATCGTGCAACTCTAAAATCACAAGCCTTTGAAGTTGCACAAGTGTGAACGGAGCCTTAATGCCGCTTCTAATACAAGAGCAACAAAAAATACAACTCCTTTCAGACATGGGTCCCAGAGAGTCAGGGTATATTGGGGTGCTGTCTGTCACCACCGCATCTGATTTGTTTGTAGCTGTAGAACCACTTCTGATTCGCTGAAAAGTTGACACTTGATTATCACCCACCTTCAAAGTAGAGTGGTTGTCCATAGCCACCTTCCGTCTTGGTAGTGTTACTAAACCCACAACAGTAAAATCAGTCTGTATATGCAGAATAGCATGCTTGTTATACTCGCTGTGGAACGTAAAGGGTTAATCCTCTGCAATGTGCAAAAAAACCTCTTTGATCCTGTATGCACAGATCCTTGCCTCCTGCGTGGTCTATCTGGGGAATGCCAGCTAACACACAGGCAGGGTAGCCAACCTGCACATGCTCAGTTGTGTCTTTTATGCTGGAGAGAACATTTCCTTGTTCTCAGAGCTAGCCAGGTCACATGATATTGACATCACACATGTGGGCGTGTATACAGGCTGTAATGGAAATCCCCTCCTACCTGAACACACAGCTCTGGACAAACTGCAGGTTATCGTGTGACTGTGGTATACAGATCAGCCACAAAGGTATTGGGTACTTTAAAGGAGAAGTACAGTCGAAACTCGTTTGGCTGTACTTCTCCTGTGGATCACAGAAGTGCAGTTCCTTCTGCACTCCTGTGACCCGTTTTTCAACAGACAGTGGGCTGAAGTCCGCTGACGTCACCGAGCCGATTCAAGCTCGGGAAAGATTGCGACAATGAAGTTGGGATCCGCCCACATGCCTGAATCGGCACCCAGCTCAGCCTCTTAGTGAGCCACTGAGAGCCTGAACTGGCCGCTCCCGCCCCCTCTACATCCCAGCGCTCAAGTGAGAGAGGAAGGGGGCAGAGCAGAGAGCTGCTGACTGTCAGTCAGCAGCTCTCTGCTCACGGAGCTTTGAGAACTGAGCAAACAGTTGTGTTCAATCGCTCGGTTCTTAATATGAGAGCCGCAGCAGCCTAGGTTAGTATGATTCAGAAAAAAAGCAATCCCCCATACTACTTTTTAAAGGATGCATCACACCTCCTATATATTTCTTTAGATCATGATTCAGCACTCATGTTTCTTTTACCCCGTTTTTGTAGCAAAAAAACTGTGTTTTTTATTTTTTTGTATATCGCTCAAAGCGCTCTGTTGTTTGGCAAGGTGGGTAAGCTCACCTGTTGGTTGCTGCTTGGCTTACCAGTGCAACATCAATGCTGACCTACCTGACGCACACTGACCTAACTGACTAATTACACGTGACGTCAGATTTCAGGTGACAGTGACCTCCGGCTCCTCGTGCAGCTCAGTTGCAGTGTGCGGCTCCGGCGTGCCCATCCCAGGAGACAGCATGCAGCCAGGGACAGGAGAGGAGAGCCAGGTGGGAATCTTCTCATAGTGACGTGGCCGCATTGTAATTCCCTCCTTCTGGAGCCTGCTGCGCCTATGATGGATGTCACACTTCCCGCAGTCCCGGCATTGGACCAGTGGGACATCAATCATATGCTCTGCAGGCTCCAGAAGGGGGGACCTGCTACGTCACACGGCCACGCTCGTGGCTAATAGATTTGTGGATGCCCGAGACTCTGGGCTTTTTTAGGGCCCACTTGGGGCTCCAGTCAACCTTAGTCACCCCTCCCAAGGCCACTGACCGTGGGACAGGTGAGTGTGTGTTTTTATTAAGTCAGTCAGCAATTTTCTTACCTGCAACTACTTGTTGATGGGGGAATCCCTCCCGTGGAGCCGTTGTGTTCTCCTGGTGGGAGGGTGGGGGGAGGGTCATCCTGTGATTACTTCTAGCAGTGTTCATATATAAAATCCAACAGGCTGGTTCTACCCAAGTTGACTTTCAGCCTGCCCATACATGGTTGGAATCTCAGCTACTCCAAGCTGAACCGGCTGAGATTCGAAATGTCTATGATCGGTTAAGAAGGAACCTCAACCGGTTCGGATTAGAATCTTGTATGGGCAGTCTCAATGTACTAAGTTGATCTATCAACTTTAGTACAACCACCCGTGCTTGCAGGAAAGAAATTCGGTCCGTGTATGGCTGGCCTTGGTTACACAGGTTTTTAACAGGTTTGGTCTAATTATAGTTGATTACACGTAAGCAAAGCTAACTGGAATGATTAAACAAAAAGCAATTACATATGTTAATCTAGGTGTAAATTGTACCCTTGTTTGTCCTTCCTACTCTTTGTTTGCAGCTCATGGTTTGCTGTGACATCATATTCCTCTTTTGTCTTTCCTGGTTGATGCAGAATGCAATCCACCCAGATCAGATCTTTCTGTATTGCTTGGTTCCTAGTGTGTGGAATCCATCACTGAATTTGTGTGTGTGTGTGTGTGTCTATCTATATACAGTATCTAACAAAAGTGAGTACACCCCCACATTTTTGTAAATATTTTATTATATCTTTTCATGTGACAACACTGAAGAAATGACACTTTGCTACAATGTAAAGTAGTGAGTGTACAGCTTGTATAACAGTGTAAATTTGCTGTCCCCTCAAAATAACACTTGGCCATTAACCACTTGCTTATTGGGCACCTAACCCCCCCCCCTGCCCAGACCAATTTTCAGCTTTTAGCGCTGTCACTCTTTGAACGACAATTGCGTGGTCATACAACACTGTACCCAAATGAAACAAAAAATACAGAAAAAAAAAAATTAAATACAAAACCGTTTTTATATATTTTTTAATAAAATTTACAAACGGGTAATTTTTCTCCTTCATTGATGTACACCGATAAAGCGACACTGGTGGGCACTGATGGGCACTGATAGGTGGGCACTGATTGCTGGCATTGGCAGGCAGTACTGGTGGGCACAGAGGCTCTTCCTCTTCGGGACATATGTCCCTGCAAACGTCAGTCCCGAAGAGGAAAGCCGGTCCCGAAGAGGACATCGGTCCCTGCAAAGAAGCCGGCGATCTGCTTTTTTTTTTTTTTCTCTTTCTTCTTCGCACTGTTAGCGCGAGAAGAAAAATAAAACGATTACCGAGCCTCTGTTTACATCACATCATCAGCTGTTATTGGCTGACAGCTGATCATGTGGAAAGGGGGGGGCGTGGTCAGCTTTGAAGGGGGAGGATGTCAATAGACGGCCTCCCGGCAAAGCAGATCCGCGCTGTAGCCATCATTCAGCTATATCGCGGATCTGAACAGGTTAATAAAAAAATTAGGAGAAGCTCTGCGCTTGGGATCAAGCAAGGTGTGCAGCCCCCACTAATAGACACCCCTAGGGGGCTAAATGATAATGGGTAAAATAAATGGGGTAGATGGCGCTACCTTTTTTAAGTGGGGAAAAATACCTAGTCCCTGATTTATAAACCAATAATGTACCCTCTCAAACTGCAGTGCTCAAGTAATCATGTAATAATAAGATCATATATACCAACATATAGTATAATAAATTGAAGTGCAACCAAACAGTAACCTCAATAATGACATAAGTGATTACTCCTGAGTGTCCAAAAATGTTTTAACTCCTATATGTGAAAAAGTGACTACCGTAAAAGGTTCCAGTCCATCAAAAAATTGATGTGTACCAAACAAAAATACATATAATAAAAAGTCCCTGAAAAAACAAACAATATTATGAAATTGGCGAAGCTCCAAAATGATCAGGTGACTCTTGTGCTTCCCCCCTCAAGGGTCCCCACTCACCAGCTTCTGTTACCCCTACAGGGGTTATGGGCATATATGGATAACCGTGGATGATCTCCCTTGGTGGCTTCTCCAGCAATTCACCGCTAGCCTCTCGTGATGTCCCTCACTGGCTCCTCCAGCCGCTCCACCGGACCAGGGTATCCAAACCCATCTCCTGCTCAGCACTTCACCAGTCAAAGTATCCAAAAAGCGTTCAGTATCTTCCCAAGGCTAAGTCCTCATAAGGAAGAGATAGGGCTCCCATAGTGCAGTAGTAAAAGGTAATTTATTTAAAAAAACATAAAGCTAAAAACAAAAACTTCCCATCAAACGGATAAGAACCTTAAAAATCGGCTACAATCTATGGTCAATACAGTATGTAGAGGGGCCGGTTCGCAGCGTGCGCTCCAACTGCCTTCCAGGCTCCCTGCTAGCGTACCGGAAATGATGTAAGTGTGTGACGGAACCCGCATGCTGCGAACCGGCCCCTTTACATACTGTATTGACCATAGATTGTAGCTGCTTTTTAAGGTTCTTATCCGTTTTGATGGGAAGTTTTTGTTTTTAGCTTGGTTTTTTAAAATAAATTACCTTTTTACTACTGCACGATGGGAGCCCTATCGCTTCCTTATGAGGACTTGGCCTTGGGAAGTTACTGAACGCTTTTTGGATACTTTGACTGGTGAAGTGCTGAGCAGGAGATGGGTTTGGATACCCTGGTCCAGTGGAGCGGCTGGAGGAGCCAGTGAGGGACATCACAAGAGGCTAGCGGTGAATCGCTGGAGAAGCCACCAAGGGAGATCATCCTGAACAGGTTAATGTCTAAACCGCTGGCAACAAAAGTGAGTACAAATTGGGCCCAGTTAGCCATTTTCCCTCCCCTGGTGTCATGTGACTCTGTGTTACAAGGTCTCAGGTGTGAATGAGGAGCAGGTGTGTAAAATTTGGTGTTATCTCTCTCACTCTCTCATACTGGTCACTGGAAGTTCAACATGACGCCTCATGGCAAAGAACTCTGAGGATCTGAAAAAAAGAATTGTTGCTCTACATAAACATGGCCTAGGCTATAAGAAGATTGGCAAGACCCTGCGTGCACATGCTCAGTGTCATATCTAGAGGTTGTGTTTGGGAAATAGATGTATGAGTGCTGCCAGCATTGCTGAAGGGGGGGGGGGGGTGGGGGCCGGGGTCAGCATGTCAGTGCTCAGTTAAGCTTATTTTGGTTCAGATGGTGTCAAGCCTATGTGGTGGCAACCAGGTGAGGAGTACAAAGGCAATTGTGTCTTGCCTACAGTCATGCATGGTGATGGGAGTGTCATGGTCTGGGGCTGCATGAGTGCTGCCGGCACTGGGGAGCTACAGTTTATTGAGGGAACCATGAATGCCAACATGTACTGTGACATACTGAAGCAAAGCATTATCCCCTCCCCCCTCCCTTCGGAGACTGGGCCGCAGGGCAGTATTCCAACATAACGACCCCAAACACACCTCCAAGATGACCACTGCCTTGTTAAAGAAGCTGAGGGTAAAGGTGATGGATTGGCTAAGCATGTCTCCAGACCTAAACCCTATTGAGCATCTGTGGGGCATCCTCAAATGGAAGGCGGAGGAGCGCAAGGTCTCTAACATCCACCAGCTCCGTGATGTCGTCATGGAGGAGGGGAAGAGGACTCCAGTGGCAACCTGTGAAGCTCTGGTGAACTCCATGCCCAAGAGGGTTGAGGCAGTGCTGCAAAATAATGGTGGCCACACAAAATATTGACACTTTGGGCCCAATTTGGACATTTTTCACTTAGGGGTGTACTTACTTTTGTTTCCAGCGGTTTAGACATTAATGGCTGTGTGTTGAGTTATTTTGAGGGGACAGCAAATTGACACTGTTATACAAGCTGTACACTCACTACTTTACATGTAACATGTTGTCACATGAAAAGATATAATAAAAATATTTACAAAAATGTGAGGTGTGAGTGTACTCTTGTGAGATAGTGTGTGTGTGTGTGTGTGTGTGTGTGTAATAGTTCCTGGTAACAGGCTGCAAGACGTACAATGGGGCTCTTCTCATCCAATCAGATGCTGTCTATTTTATCTATCATGTACAGTGGCGTGGTGTCATCAGGGGTCACAGATAGGAACTCTGTTGGGGAGAAAAAGACAACTCTGTGACTCTGTGACTCTGCTCACCAGAGCTTCCAGTTTCTGAAATGCTGACAGATCCTTTTTAATGATATACCTACTGATTTTATTTATTTTTCGAGGGGTTCGTATTTCCTAAAGTTAGCTTTTATTTTCAGTTAGTTAAAATTTGCAAACCTAAGCACCCCCAGGGTTCTGTATATTAAAGACTTTCCCCGTCTCTCTCTCCTTTTGTTGGGCTGTGTAACCCTTGCAGACTGCTGTCTCGCCTTCCTGAGTCATGTAAAACACTTTCACCTTCTGTTTTAATTGTGAACAGGCGGGATCTGCTGTGAAAACTTGCTGGGTCAACTCTTTTCCCCTCCCCGCTCTCAGACTGGGATGTCTTACCCACAATGACATCATGCTGGTTGCTGGCTGTGGGAAGTCATCGCTCAGCTGCACTCAGAATGGGACTTGTGCCTTCCTAGCAAACTCCATGGAGCCTGCAATCCCAGGCTGGAGCCCCTCTGTTTTCATCCGGTCTGCGTAGCGTGTGCGATGTGGGGGAGCCTTTGTGACAGCTAAAATGTCACCTCTGTTTAGCTGGGTGGCTAAGGTAAGCTTGAGCAACCTAATGCATTTTCCAAGCATCGGGGTGATAGTACAGGTGCAATGACTCATTCACTACTTGATTAGACCTGGGTGACTGCTTAACCAGTTTCTTCAGCAGTCATGTATTTCTATTGGTCAGGAAGAGAATTTGCAAATGACATGCAGCTCCTATACTAATTCAGGAGGTAATGTGTTAATGCTAATTCTTTTACTATGCAGATTTGTTTTATGGTGCTTAATGCTGGCCATACACGGTTACAAAAACGTTCGAAAAAGCATTTGATACGCTCAGTCGCTTAACTTTGAAAACGTTAGTGGGCTGATTTTCGATCATTGAAATGCAAAGTTTTATGGCAAAAAAACAAACCATCAGGTCAAGTTTTTTTTTTTTTTTTTTTTTTTTTTTGACTAAACGATCAATTTTCTTAACCGGAGTAGTGGAATAGTTTGACATCTACAGCGCATTCGCATGTTAAAATATCACCCCGGATTGTGTAATCGATTGGTGGAAAATTTACCATTTGTTATCAATCGATATGTCGCTAATTAGGCGCTATAGCTATACAATGATGGCGTTGTCACATGCACGTTCAACAGATGCTTAGAAATCCAACTGTTTTTTTATTTTTATTTTTTCCAATGATTTTCTAACAGTGTATGGCCAGCATTGTTTAGAAATGTACCAACACCTATGGTTCCATTGGTGATCACTTATGCTGGAGATAAACATGGCAGAAATTCAATAAAAACGATGGCAATTGACAGCTGCTCTTTTTTAAAAAATTTTTACAATTTATTAAAGATCTGTAATTGGCTATAAAGTCATTCAAGAGTTTTCAAATGTTTGCTGGGAGAATGAATAAATCTATGCAAGCATAGTATATTTTAGCATTTTTATTTATTTATTTTTTTTTTCAATATAAGATTGAGATTGTTTAGGGATTGTATAATGTATGGTCAGTTTAACAATTGTCTTGCATTGGATTTGGGGATGCAATTTGGTCTTTCATGTCACTGTATCCCTTAGATAAGTTTGTACAATTGCATAACTCTTTACATTGAGGAAGTTGAACCCTATATAATGAGGAAGTTGGACAGAGTATTTGCATGCTAGGTAAGTAGCAGGGACCTCTATTATTTTGTGGTTATTCATCTTTTGTATGCTGAAGCTCCAGCTATGTAACAATCCTCTGCTGCATCCAGCAACCAGTGTGTTCACTGGGCTGTTGCCTGAGGCTCAGGAGCTTCCCAGGAAGGTGTGTTAGGTATGCAACGTGTTGCAGCTTCATCCAGGCTGCCTGTGTTCAGGTTGTTGTACACTAGACACACTTTTTAGTACCAACCCAGATCCAAATCTTCACTGAAACACACTTTGCATCAGTCTCGTGCCAGGAGAAGAGTTGGTACATTTGCCAAGTAGTGCTCACTGCTCGGGTATTCTATATACATTTTCCGTTACTGTAAATTATTGCAAGCAGCATAAGTAAATAAAACTTCCATCAGTTGCACAGATTGCCCTGTTTCCTGAGTGCCGCTTCTCTAGGGATTATCGTGCTGGAAAATGCACACACCTGCCCGGAAGGTTGTCTTTGTATGCTCACAGCGTTCATATTTCACTTCTGTTTTCTGGTGAAGTTGGGATAATGAATGCTGCCAGAAAGGGAGAAATTGTGTCTACAGTGGTTTTAACCACTTCAGCCCCGGAAGGATTTTCCCCAAATGACCAGGCCATTTTTTGTGATATGGCACGGAGTTGCTTTAACTGACAATTGCGCGCATGTGCGATGTTGTACCCAAACAAAATTGATGTCCCGTCCCCCCCCCACAAATAGAGCTTTATTTTGGTGGTATTTGATCACCTCTGCGTTTTTTTTTTTTTTTGCTCTATAAACAAAAAGACACTTGCAAAACTGGGCCTTTTGCCTTAAGAGCGGGGTTCCTTGCGATTGGCTGTGGGCAGGAAGCCCAGTTAAAAGCAATGGGAGGCTGACTGCTGCTGTCCGTGGCTGTTTGCATGTAATTAGTCATGCAGTGATTTACCTGAGAATGATTGGCCCTGGGCCCAGACCTTCTGACCTGGGCAGATCATCCTCAGGTGACTGATGGCTGCTATCCGTGGCTGTCCGCATGTATTCAGCCTCCCATTGCTTTGAATGGGGCTTCCTGCCCACGGCTAATCGCAAGGAAACCCCACTGGTAATCGCAAGTCACCCCATTCACAAGTGTGCATAGGGCCTTATTTTCACCGGTAATGTGCAAATAACACCCTTCCTGTCTCTGGGTGGCTGTGTCACCCCCTTCATTATATTTATGAAGGGAGTCCTTGTACTTTGCCCATCACCAAGCTGCTCCCCTCATATGAACTACAGACCTGACCTTATTGCTTTATCTCTATTACATGATGGTGGTGGTTTACAGAACATCACTCGGAAGATCCTCCTTGGTGCTGTTCACAGGTAGTGACAAGGCCAGTTCATTCCTGGCAAGATCAGCTGGTACTTTCTGTACTTGCTGAACATGCTGTTAGGTTGGGGGGGGACTATGGCTGGGCTCACATGTGTGCAGGACTGCGTGTAAATTGCATGCATTCCCGCACCCTCAGTAAATATGTGCTGCTGTTTAGCAGATGGGGGGGGGGGGGCATGCATTGGAAACCAATGTGGGTATTCCCGTGCGTGGACGCACATAGCACTATGCAGTTTCCGTGCGCCTGCAGTTTTAGAAAAGGTTAGGGACTTTTTCCTTACGTTTCCTGCAGGTACAGCTGCCCTTTTAAATGTGTAAGGCTGCATTCACACCTGAGCGTAGTGGTACGAGCGTTTTTACCGGCGTTTTGTCGCGCGAATACGGTCGTTTTTGCACATTTGCATACGGCGTTGTCAGGCGTTTTTTCAACTTCGGCGTTTTTCTTGATAGCCAATAGGAAAAATGATCATCACTGTCATCATTTGTTGCTATGTTTTTAGATTTTGTTCAACTGCTTCCTGGGAACAGATGCAGTGACAAAACGCCCGTAGAAACGCTCGTTGTCGCGCTAGTCGCTTGAATCAAGCGTTTCCATTAGTTTCTATGGGGATACAAATGCCCAAATCTGCCCGATTCGCGATTGAGCTTCAGGCGACATGGAGTGGAGATGTGAACCATCTCCATAGAGAATAATGTATTTTTTCCCCTCGAGCGTTTTGTAGCTTCGGGCTTAGGGCGACAAAACGCTCAGGTGTGAATGCAGCCTTAACTGCCGTTCCTGCACATACCAGGCCGCAAGAAAACGGCATAAGTGTGCCCCTATAGCCACCACCTAATGACTGTAAGCTTGGGTTTAGATGCCCTGCAAAAGCCTAGTATTTGTCACATTTGTCCTGTTGCTTTGTATTACATTGCTCCAGTTTGCTTTCCAGTTGTGTAAATATTTCCTTTTGAGCAGAAACTGTGTATACCAAGTTGAAATCTTTCCAGGCCTGTCTGCAAGCTGTATATCGGGCCTAATTACAGTGTCTGCACAGGATGGCCGCATAACCGATAGATCGCACTACCAACTGAGTCGCATTAATTAACCACTTGCAGACCGCCTACCGCAGACATTCTGCGGCAGGTCAGCTCTATTGCTCCAAACAATGTACCTGTATGTCATTTCGTACAATAGACACCTGGGGGCGCGTGTGGGCTGATTGGACAGAGGGGTGATCCATTCGGCCGATGTCCGCCGGCCACCCGTAATCGTTCCCCAGAGAGGCAGATTGCCGTTCTGCCTATGTAAACCTAGCAGATCGCGTTCTAACAGGGAAGAAGATAGATATCTTGTGTTCCTGCTAAGCAGGAACACTGTTCTCTGTCTTCATCCAGTCAGACCATCCCCCACACAGTTAGCAAGCACCAACAAGGCACACATTTAACCCTTTGCCCCTTATGTTAACCCCTTCCCTGCCAGTGTCATTAGTACAGTAACAGTGCATATTTTTAGCACTGATCACTGTAATAATGTCACTGGTTCCCAAAAAAGTGTAACAAATGTCAGGTGTCTGATTTGTCCGCTGCAATGTTGCAGTCCCGCAAAATCGCTGATCACCGCCATTACTAGTAAATAAAAATACAAATATCCCAAAGTTTTTATAGACGCAATAATTTTTGCGCAAACCAATCAAATACGCTTTTTTATTTTTTTTAACAAAAACATGTAGCGGAATACATATTGGCCTAAATTGATTGAAGTGATTTTAGTTTCTTTTCGTTTGTGTGTCTCTTTTTTTATTTATAGCGCAAAAAATAACCGCAGAGGTATTCAAATACAGCCAAGAAAGCTCTATTTGTGGGGGGAAAAAAAAGGACAAAAATGTTATTTGTGTACAGCGTCACACGACCGAGCAATTGTCAGTTAAAGAAACTCAGAGCTGTATCACAAAAAATGCCTGGTCGTGAAAGGGGTAAAACCTTCCGGAGCTGAAGTGGTTAAGATGGCACCCATTGAAATTAATGTGTTTTGATTTGTCATGCGACTGGGTCGCAAGTCACATAAGTGGAGGCAGTGTGTACCTGGGCTCAGAGGAAAGGGATCTGGACTGATGGAAAGGTCATAGTTTCTTGTACTGGGGCCCTAAAGGTTCTAGTTATGCCTCAGTTCTTAAATCTGAATAATGGGCTCAGTAGGCATTAGTAAGGTAAAGTGAGAGGTTTGTTGGCTCCCAACATTAATGAAGCTGGTATTTGCATATTGGGGTACACCTACAAAACCTGTGATGTGTGCGGGCTTTGGAGGGGGCCTGCTTTTGATTACTACAACTTTTATATGTTTCTTTATATTAAAACTGGTACTTTTCAGGGTTTGTAAACCACCTTCAGGTTTCGCTCACACCTATGCGATGCGGGAATGTGTGCGATTTTGCAATACATAAATTGCAGTGGCATTCATTCTTTATAGCACCCAAACCAGACAAATGTGCTCTCTATTACACCACAACGCATAGTAACTAATTGCAATGCATTATAGTGTGATGCAATTTGGGGGGAAAAAAAGGCGTCCACACTTTTGTGTGATTAGCATGTGTTTTGTTGTATTTAGCGCAGCCCATTCATTTCAGTAGGTGGGAACGGAGCATTAAAACTGAATAACAAAAACAAAAAAAAGCTAATTGTACCTTTCACAGCATGTGTCATGTTACACCCATATTTCGGGAATGGATAATATTTTGTGCTAGCCCACAGTCCGATTTATGAAGTCATTTCCTAACCGTTTAGACAACGCTGTGTGACCGGCCTGACAAAGGAAGGAGGGGCAGGGAGGGGGTCAGCTGCTGCCGGATGTTGTAGGCTGTATAGGGGCCACCACCAGGCTTTGGCTTGGCTAAAAATGTGCGCTAATCTGTAGCAAAGCAGGTTTCTCTTTAGGCCTCATGCATGCTGGACGTTTATAATGTTCTAAAAATGCCAGTAGCTTTGCAGTGAGTTTTTTTCAATGTTTTTGCAATAGCGGTTTTTAGCGTTTTTCATCCGTGTGGTGGTATGATAACAGCCTTTGTGTGCATGGATGCATAGGATAACATGCTGGAGAGTTTGACTGTAGAAAAAAATGTCTGAAGCCAAAAACAGTAGCTGTAAAAAATGTCCAAAAATACCCAGTGTGCACGAGGCCTACCAGAGCTTATGATGGCTTAAGCCCTGTTGGGTTGAACGAATCTGATGTTAGTACAGCTATCTCCCCTGCTGTTCTATTGTGTTCTGACAGGGGGATGGGGCCCCCCTGCCAGAACACTCCAGTCTTAGCCATTGGCTGAGAGTTCCGAACAGGAGGCGGTCAACGGACCTTTTTCCGTCATGACCCTTTGACAGAAGCTGATCAAACAGCCGACTTCTCTGGGACCAGCTACCGTATATACGGGCCGAATGTCGGCCGGTTTCTATTGAACTGGCTGATGCCGTCCGACATTCGGCCCGTGTGTACTAGGTTGTACACATTTCCCTGTGCAGTTTCTGGACAGATAAATGTCTGTGTTTTTTTTTTTTTTGTGATGCCCCGTACACACGAGCAGATTTTCCGTTGGAAATAGCTTGGATGTTTTTTCCGACGGAATTCCGCCAAGAACGCGGTGACATACAACACTACGACGAGCCGAGAAAATTAAGTTCAATGCTTCCGAGCATGCGTCAAATTGTTTCCGAGCATGCGTAGGAATTTTGGGGAATTTGTACAGACGATCGGAACCTTTTCGGACCGAAAAATTGAGAACATGCTCTCCATCTTTTGCTGATTAATACGGTGAATATGCTTCAGGTGTATTTTGACCTGTTGAGTTCATCAAGGCCCTTTTGAACTTGTTAAAGTATTTCACAGACTATCAATACATTAATAATTAAAACTGCTGCACTGTTTGATTGGTCGACCTCTGACATGAGGTAGGTCCGCTTCAGGTCAAGTGCACCAATGGACAAATTTGGAATGATCTCCGACGTGTCATTAGATATATTTGGGGGTTATTTACTAAAACTGGAGAGTGCAAAATCTGGTTCAGCGCTGCATAGAAATCAATCCACTTCCAGGTTTTGTCAAAGCCTAACTGAACAAGCTGAGGCTAGAAGCTGATTGGCTACCATGCACATCTGCACCAGATTCACTGCTGACCTTCCTTTCTAATCAAGCTGGTTGTCATACTGATGCCTATCTACAAATTACCTTCGTAATAAGTGCACCTAAAGCCCAGCTCTGGGCACTACAAAAAATACATTTGCAATGGGGCATTTCTACACGCACTGCAAGAGTAAATGCAGTAACCAGTCAGTCCCACAACTAGAGGCCGGGCACCTCCTAGTTGTGGGACTGGTTTTCCCGAAGTCTCCTCTCTAAGGTGCTGCCAACCATGACCATGGTGACATGCTCTCCACCACCACCACCACGTATAATATCTGTGATGGTGCAGAGGTCACCCATAGGCCAGAGTTTTTGAGGGGATGAGGAGAGCACCAGAGCCTGGCAGAACTAGGCGTTGGGGTAATTTTATTTGTTTTTATTATAGATGTGTGTGTATATATGTGTGTGTGTGTGTGTGTGTGTATATATATGTGTGTATATGTATGTGTGTGTGTGTGTGTGTGTATATATATATATATATATATATATATATATATATATATATATATAAATATTATATATATATATATATATATATATATATATATATATATATATATATATACATACATATATATATACATACATATATACATTTTTGTACATTCACATCAGTTCCTGCCCTCAAGGTTTAATACTAAACATTCCTCTACCTCCCCTGGGCATACGATGCAGACATAAGGTAGGTGAGAGCAGTTGAAGCGCTACTAGCGAAAATGTGCTGGCGATACTTTCATTGTACATCTTCCATCTGAACTGATGTTCCTTTAGGTCATCTATAGAAGTTTGATGCAGACTATTATGAAATATGTTAAATGACCTTAGGTAGGGGTAATATATGGGTATATCTTCCCATACATAGTCCCTTCAGGCCTACTAGGGTTGATCTACTGAAAGACTAGCCCTGGCCATACATGGATTGAAATTCGAATGCAGCTAGAACTGGACGAATTATGAACCATGTATGGGCAGAGAGGTTGTACAGAAAAAATATGCTTTCAAATGTTCATTCCTTAATTGTAAAGGGCAAATACGTAATATGTCACGCTTGTTTGGTCCAATATGTAGGCCAAATGACCAGGGGTCTGGTGGACATTGCAAAGAACCAGTCCATGAATGTTGCACACCACCTTAATGGGTCCCATGATGGGGACGTATCGGCCCTTAGACTTCAAGCCACTGAGAGTTAGGGTTGGGTATCCAGTGTGCGGAGGCGATTGGTTTCAGGTTTTTATGCAGGTGTGAGTTTTTTTTGGATTTTTAATCAGTCTATCAGGTTACCAAGGGGTCTAAATTATGAATGGGATGGAATTCCTTTTGATTAGACATAGAGCTGCTTATATAGGCCTGGAGCTGCGGTTTCCTTTTGTATGTATTTTTTTTTTTTTTTTGTTTATAAATGTGGAATTGATTACATTGTTTCCATGATGGAGAGTTTTTAAAGGGATATTGAAGTCTTGCTTGTTGTTTTTAGAAGGTAAAAAAAAAATAAAAATAAAATAAAAAAAAATGTTTTACTTGCCCGCTCTGTGGTTTTGCACAGAGCAGCCTGGATCCTCCGCTTCTTGGCTCCCACGCTGCCGATCCTGGCTCCTCCCTCCTGCTGGGTGCCCAGCTTGCTGTGGGATCACCCAAGCAGGAGCGCTCCTGATCTGTGGCTATGTGTTCATTCATACACAGAGCTGTGGCTCGGCCTGCCCCCTCTATCTCCTGATTTGGCTCACTGGCTGTGATTTGACAGCAGCGGGAGCCAATGGCTCCCGCTGCGGCCAAAAGAAGATCTGGAGTGCGAGTCCCCAGAGAGGCAAAACTCTCGTAGACATCGCCGGATAAAGAGGGAGCTCGGGTAAGTATTAGGGGGGGGGGGGGGGCTGCTGCTCTGTGTGTGTGTTTGTTTGTTTTGTATAATTTATGTATATATAAATTTATTAGGGCTGTTACTGATTAAAATTTTCATGTTCGATTAATCTGAAAGGTTTGCATCCTTGAGATTTTTCAAACCTAGATGTGAGGGGTTGGAGATGAAACAATGTAACGCATCTGTTTTACAATCCCTGGCCATAGACCTGACATGGGTCTGTTAAGCTTTGCATCTTGTGATGGTGGAAAAAACGGAACAGATACTGATGTCACAAAATTGCTCCGATTCAGCAGGGGACCCGTTTACACTTCTCCCTGATTATCGGAATGGAAGCTGCCCATGTGAAGGGATCCTAAGATGTAGAGGTCTTCACTTTTCATGGGAGAGGGAAATTGAAAGCCTAATCATGTGCTAGCAAGTTTTAAAGCCAGCCATAGACTGTTCGAATCTTGACTGGTTTTGCAGGGACTGGCCAAAATTTGAATCGTATAAGGGCAGGCTGATTGTACCAAAGTTGGTCGATTTAATTTTGGGTACATCTAGCCTTTTGGTATTTACATGCGACTATTGCTAGCATCTATTATAGTGGCTAGCTGTAATCATTGTCTTCTCCTGGCAGTGACGTCACTGATTAAGCCAGAGGTCGAGGTGTGTTTATAACACAGCTTGATGATCTGGCCATTCTGTACAGATGTGTCATGGTTGTGTAGGCAGAGAATACATTAGATCTCATGTTTGTTCTTAATATCCTGCTGCACTCTGCTGAATGCGCTCAAAGGCAATGGTAAACAATACATGCAGAAGGTAATAACTCTTCGCTGTTTACCCGAATGATAATGTTGTAATGGATGAACACGCATGACAGATCTTTCCAGGAGCATGTCATTTTAAAGTGGAAGTATATTCAATTTTTTAACTTTTACCTACAGGTAAGCCTTATTATAGGCTTACCTGTAGGTAAAAATAATATCTCCTAAACCTGTACGGTTTAGGAGATATTCCCCTCGCAATGAACCGCTGACTTCATGAGTGCTGCCGGCACTGGGGAGCTACAGTTCATTGAGGGAACCATGACAGTCAAAATGTACTGTGACATACTGAAGCAGTGCTTGATCCCCCTCCCTTCAGAAACTGGGCCGTAGGGCAATATTCCAACAAAACGACCCCAAACACACCTCCAAGATGACCACTGCCTTGCTAAAGAAGCTGATGGTAAAGGTGATTGACTGGCCAAGCATGTCTTCAGACCTAAACCCTATTGAGGGGCATCCTCCGACAGAAGGTGGAGGAGCGCAAGGTCTAACTTCCACCAGCTCTGTGATGTCATCATGGAGGAGTGGAAGAGGACTCCGGTGGCAACCTGTGAAGCTCTGGTGAACTCCATGCCCAAGAGGGTTAAAGCAGTACTGGAAAATAATGGTGGCCACACAAAATATTGACACTTTGACATTAATGACTGTGCGAGTTATTTTGAGGGGACAGCAAATTTACACTGTTATACAAGCTGTACACTCACTACTTTACATTTGTAGCAAAGTGTCATTTCTTCAGGCTGCATTCACACCTGAGTGTTTCAAAGTCGCGCATTTTTTTTACTGCGATTTTATTTTTAGTTTTTATCTTTTGCCACGATTTTGTACAGGTCACCAAGTTAAAAAGCAGAAAAATGCCTGTAATCTGCCCCAAAGAAGCTCTTCTTCTTCTTCTTCTTCTTCTTCTTCTTCTTCTTCTTCTTCTTCTTCTTCTTCTTCTTCTTCTTCTTCTTCTTCTTCTTCTTCTTCTTTCTTCTTCTTCTTCTTCTTCTTCTTCTTCTTCTTCTTCTTCTTCTTCTTCTTCTTCTTCTTCTTCTTCTTCTTCTTCTTCTTCTTCTTCTTCTTCTTCTTCTTCTTCTTCTTCTTCTTCTTCTTCTTCTTCTTCTTCTTCTTCTTCTTCTTCTTCTTCTTCTTCTTCTTCTTCTTCTTTCTTCTTCTTCTTCTTCTTCTTCTTCTTTTCTTCTTCTTCTTCTTCTTCTTCTTCTTCTTCTTCTTCTTCTTCTTCTTTCTTCTTCTTCTTCTTCTTCTTCTTCTCCCAAAAATGGAACTTCCACTTTTTGGAATCCCCCCCCTCCGGTGTCACATTTGGCACCTTTCAGGGGGAAGGAGGGAGCAGATACCTGTCTAATACAGGTATTTGCTTCCACTTTCTGGCATAGATCACTGCAGCGTTCGCGGTGACCTATGCACTTCCGGCGCCTACTCTGTCCACCCCCGCTGTCTTCTGGGAGACAGAAGACAGCAGGAAGAGGATGACGGCGACAGCAGCCGAGAGCCAACAGACAAATCGGCTTCGGCTGCTGACATCGTGGGCTCCCTGGCTCCCTGTTATACGCCGATACCCCCAAAAAAGTGACAAAAATCGCGAGCGTCGCCGAAAAAGACAGAATCACCACCGGAAAAGACCGAGCCGACTGTTCGGCTCCGCTCGTAGTCCTGCCTCCCTGCGCTCGCTCCCGAAACAGCAGGGAGGCGGGACCGCGAGCGGAGTTGAACAGTCGGCTCGGTCTTTTTCGGCGGCAGGAAATTTAAACGTGGGCAGGCTGCAAATGACGTTGGCCAAGGCTGCAAATGACGCTTAAATATAATTTTTTTTTTTTTTTGTTTTTTTCCTTAACTTCCCTCCTAAAACTTTTTTTTCCCTTTTTAAAATGCCCTCCTAAACTTGGGGTGCGTGTTGTAATAGATAGATAGATAGATAGATAGTATCCGTGCATCCCTAGTACATGTATGGGTTCTAAGAAGGGTTTCAAAGCCATTTCTAAGGCTTTGGAACTCCAGTGAACCATGGTGAGAGCCATTATCCACAAATGGAGATAACTTGAAACAGTGGTGAACCTTCCCAGGAGTGGCCGGCCTACAAAAATTACTCCAAGAGCACAATGACGACGACTCATCCAGGAGGTCATAAAAGAACCCAGAACAACATCTGGAGAACTGCAGGCCTCAATTGCCTCAGGTAATGTCAGTGCTCATGATTCAACAATAAGAAAGAGACTGGGCAAAAATGGCATCCATGGGAGAGTTCCAAAGCCACTGCTGACCAAAAAGAACACAAAGGCTCATCTCACATTTACCAAAAAAAACATCTTGTTTATCCCCAAGACTTTTAGGCAAATATTCTGTGGACTGATAAGACAAAAGTTTAACTTTTTTTGGAAGGTGTGCGTCCCGTTACATCTGGCATAAATCTAATGCAGCATTTTATAACAAGAACATCATACCAAGAGTCAGACATGGTGGTGGTAGCATGATGGTCTCGGGCTGCTGGATGACTTACCATAAGACCCCTTTCACACCGAGGGCATTTTGCAGGTGCTATAGCGTTAGAAATAGCGCCTGTAATATGCCCTCAAATTGCTGCCCCATTGTCTGTAGTGTGAAAGCCCGAGGGCTTTCACACTGCAGCGGTGCGCTGGCAGGGCATCACAAAAAGTCCTGCCAGCAGCTTCTTTGGAGCGGTGAACTCCCTGATCATCCACCGCTGCTCCCCATTGAAATCAATGGGGCAGCGCTGTCATACCGCCGAGAAAGGGTTTAAACCCCCCGGCAAAACGCTGAAATGGCGGCGTTTTGCCGGGGGTTTTAACCCTTTCTCGGCCACTAGCGGGGTAAAAGCGCCCCGCTAGCGGCCGAAATGCGCTGCAAATCCGACGCTAAAACTCCACTAAAAATGGCGCGGTTTTACCGCCGACGATATAGGCAGCGTGGTGTGAAAGGGGTCTAATTGATGGAACCATGAATTCTGACCTCTACCAAAAAATCCTAAAGGAGAATGTCCGGCCATCAGCCTCAAGCTCAAGTGTACTTATGCGGTTATGCAGCAGGACAATAATCTGAAACACAACAGCAAGTCCACCTTCAAATGGTTCAAACAAAGCAAAATTTAGGTTTCGGAGTGGCCTAGTTAAAGCCCGGACTTAAATCCAATTGACAGGCCATTCATGCTGGAAAACCCTCCAATGTGGCTGAATTAAAACAATCCTGCTAAGAAGAGTGGGCCAAAATTTCTCCACAGCAATGTGAAAGACTCATTGCCAGTTATCCCAAACGCTTTATTGCAGTTGTTGCCGCAACCAGTTATTAGGTTTAGGGGGGCAATACTTTTTCACATAAAGCCAGGCAGGTTTGGACAGCTTTTTTTGCCTTTTAAAAACTGCATTTTTTTATTTACTCTGGTAATCTTTCTGTAATAATACAGAAGGGGGCAAATACTTTTCCACACAACTGTATGTATCTCTATATATCCATCTCATGGTTCTGAGAGCATCTGAATCTTGTCTACGTATAGGAAGGTAAACTAGTGTGATTTGGTGACCTGTTTAATGTTTTGAAATGATAGATACTGACCACACAGTCAGATTAAATTGAGGGTGTACTGTGAAAGGATTGCTCTAACATGATACATAGATGAACCACTATGTATTATGTTAGAGCAATCCTTTCACAGTTTTGTTGACCAATCAAATCATATTTTGAACTATTTTACAGTATGTATTCCTAACGAGCAGTAAAATGATTTTAAGGTTGAATATATTTTTATTGATTTCAAAAGGGGAAAAAAACAAGAGCCAAGGGGGGTACAGAATGAAGAAAAAGGGGGGGGGGGGGGAGTGGTATACATATAACGCACAACCTATCAAACAATGGAAACCGTTCTTAATAACCTAATGCAATGTCTATATTACTTTGGTTATAGGTAATAGTATATAACTCATGCGCTCAGTCAAAGGGGGGGGGGGGGATAAGAGAAGGAAAAGATGGGGGTAGAATGGGGGGGGGGGAGGAAACCAGCAGTATATACATGGTGAATTCCTGACTTCAGGTATCCTGAGCCTTGGAGAGGTAATGTAGCCCTCGGGATTGGGGGTCTGAGTACGTCGGGTAGCCTTAGTGGAGGGTAAGCAATACTATATAGCATGTAGTTGTATGAGATTGGACCTGCTCCCTACACAGAAAGCCTGTTAAGAAAGGGGCCAGAGGATGTGGTGGAGCCATATGTACCATAATTTCATGTGCTTATCCCAGGTATCCCCCCCATCTTTGCCTGTAGTTCCTCCTCATTGATGTCTACCCATATGCTTATGGCGGGGATGACTTCTGTTTTCCAATACTGCGTTATGACATGGCGGGCTGTGGATAGAAAGAATCTGAGAAGACACTTCTTTTGGGAGTCAATTGGACCTGGAAGGATGGATGGGAGGCCACCTTAGAGGGAATGAGGGAGACATTATCTATATCCTTGTATATGTCTAAAACCTGGTTCCAGAAAGGGCAAACTCTGTCGCATTCCCACCACACATGAAGGTAGGAGCCTTTTCCTCTGACAGCGCCAGCAAACATCTGAAGTATTGGGATACATTTTGTGTTCCGTGACTGGATCCCTGTACCACCGAGATAGAAGTTTGTAATTCTTCTGGACCACCATTGTGTGAACTTGGGGAGTGTCTTTGTAGATTAGAGAAAGTGGGTGCTTGGGGGGGGGGTCTGAGAGAGACTACACATCCTCAAAAGTTGTGAGTGGTCTGTGGATCTGTCTCGAAAGATGTAGAGTTTTTTTGCTAAGTTGCTACAGACAGCATGGATAACCAGTCCATCAAGGTTTGTTGGTCCTGTTGTGGACGAAATGTAAAATGATTTCTAAACCAACCTCTAGCTGCAGACAACTTGGAGTAATTCTGGTAAGAACCCTTTTGGACCCCACTGGACATGGCCATTCAGATGCTGTTTTAAAACGAAATGGCTCCGTATCGGTTAAGATTTTCTAACCTATAATGTAAAAACAAGGCCAGTGCACAGGAATAGGATTTTTGCTTCTCTTGTGAAATTTTGAGAATTAATTGCTGAACAGTGGCTGAAGCTATAGAGATCAATTAGGGCTTTGCTCAATGCCCAACTGTTCGCGTTAGCAGCAGTTTTTTTTTTTTTTTTTTTTTTTATACATATATTATACCTCCTGCCTTTTCTATTATGCCCTGTACACACGATAGGATTTTTTGACAAAAAAAAAAAAAAAAACATGGATTTTGGACGGATGTTGGCTCAAACTTGTCTTGCATACACACGGTCACACAAAGTTGGTCAGAAATTCTGACCGTCAAGAACGTGGCCAGTGCTGCTCTTCTGCTTGATTCCGAGCATGCGTGACACTTTGCGCGTTTGAAATTGCGTACACACGATCGGAATTTCCGACAACGTATTATGTTGTCGGAAAATTTGAGAACCAGATCTCAAATTTTGTGTGACGGAAATTCCTATGGAAAATGTGTGATGGAGCCTACACACGGTCGGAATTTCCGACAACAAGGTCCTAACGCATTTTCCATCGGAAAATCTTCTCGTGTTTACAGGGCATAAGTCTTCAGGCGGGTCACATGCACCAAGCCCACCTTTTGTCTCCTCTGTCATGAGATGTTGAAAACCATTTAAAAGTATTGTGGAGCTGTGTCTATAGCAGCCAATCAAGTGCCAGCTTTCTGCTTTCTTGTACCCTTCTATAAATTTAAATGCAGTTGTTGTTGTAGATATATATATATATTTTTTTTATAGTGTTTGTACTGTGAACACTAATCCAAATAGGGCAGTTACGGTATAGCTGTCATTTTCCAACCCAACATGACATTAAGAAAATCAAAACCAACAAAGTAACTAGGGGAGGGGAGGTAGCTAGCTAGACAAAGGGCTTTCGGATCCTGTCTCGGGAAAGTGGTAGGCGAGGAGGGAAGGAGTAGATACTTTATTGAACATGCAGTATTGCATAACTTTTATAGATGGGTCACATTGTCCAATAGGGTAACTATTGGGATTTTTCTTTTATTTTGGGGAAGCAGTTTTGGTTAAAGTGAGTTCTTCTCTGGCAGTTATAATTTAACCCCTTTACTACTCAAAGGTCAGGGGTGGTTGAATTTGATCTAGGATTTACAGATCAGCCATGTAAATACAGACACAGTAATTGCCCTTGATCAGTGCATAGCTGAGCCGTGAACCGTTTAATTACAGTACAGCCATCCAGGTTTGGTATTTTGTTTTTTATTGCAAAAAAAACAGTCCATCCCCCGGCCTCCATTAGTGTCTTCTTTCCTCCTAGACCTCATTATCTTACCCCCACCACAGTGCACTTATCAGTTTGTATTGTGGAATTCCTATCTGTACTTCTGTGTTGTGCTGACCTCCCGACTTCTCTGTAAAAACAAGTTTCTACAGGGCTTGTGATGTTCTGGTTCAATTACTGCTTGAACTAAAATAGAGGAGGCATAGTCCCACCTTGATGATAATTACCAAGTGTATCCACATTGCAAAATTTCATAAATGTACATTTTTTATTTTATCGTTGTAGCCTACAAAGACAGGCTCCTGCGTTGTCTATCTTCCAGCCCCAGGTCTCTATGGAGGTATGGCCCTATTATTTTGGGTCTGGAGGAAGTAAACGTTGAACTACAAGTTTTGGTGACATCACCACACCTTTTGCCTGAGTAATCTAAACCTGGCCGTGTATGGAAAGAAATTTTGCCGGTTTAGTAGGGACCGGCTGAAATTCGATCCATGTATGGGCACCCTGGTTGTACACAAGTCGGTCTATTAATCGACTTGTGTACAACCAGCTGTCAGGTTTTTCACATACAATTAGTGCCACTGGCTATAGCCAACACAGCTAATCCTTGTATTCTACAGGCAGGGAAGGCTCCTCCGCTGGCAGAATTCAATAGGGTTGCAGGAAAGATTCCCCCATCAACACAGTCTGTGTTGATGGGGAATAGAGCCGTTTCCTTTCCTTTGCATAATCTATGGCCAGGGGGAGAGTTTCTTTTCCACAGTAGTAGATGAGACTTGCAGTCTTTGCATTAACACATCCCTGTGAATGGGCAATGCTCCCAGGAGAAACACCCTGCGATTTAGGTGTGTGTTGAGAGGGTTTGTGATGGTTTGAAGGTGGAGGGTTTGGGATATGTGACCATGTTTCATTGAGATATATAAAGAAATGTGAACTAAAACCCACCATTCATAGATCGAAAATTTGACTGGTTCAAAATTTGACTGGTTCAGCAAAAAACAGTCAAATTTTGATCCATGTGTGGCCACTCCGGTGGAACAGAATTTGATCTACTGATCAACTTCTTCTGGTCAAACACCCTGTTGGGGGGGAAAAGAAAAATGTTTATTCAGCGTTACAGGCAATAGACTGGGAAGTGTATTGGGAAGTCTCCCCCCTGTCAGAATACAAAGACAGTTGGAAGGATTCCCCTAATCCCCTTTTTAAATGTGTGGATGGGGGGAATTGGGTAATTTTTTATTTAATTTTCTTTTTAAACTGGTTGAACGAAAAAAAACTGATTCATCTATGGCCAGCTTAAAGTGTGTGTTAACCCAAAAAAAACCCCCACAGAAATCCTGGTCCCTTAAAGCAGATTAAACAGCACAGTGCTTGTGATGTGTAATCTGTCCCCCCTTTTAAACTGTAAAAAAAAAAACCTGGCTGATCCTGCCACTTTCTGCGCTGACCACGAAAATCAGGGCTGGTCAGGGTATGTCCCTTCGTCATCCACAGCTGTCCTCTCTGCTCTCCCTCTCTCCCCCTCACCACCTCCTCACTGCCTGTCAGCTCTGTGTCCGCCCCGCCCCCCGCGCTGCTATTAGTAAAAATAAAAAAACAATAAATGGTCCCTGCCAGCCCCTCTAAATACCGATTTAGCGCGATATGCAGGCCAGTCACGTGACTCTCAGACGGTTTCCAGGGCTACTGCATGTGATCTCCCCGGCTGATGTCAGAGGGAGCTCTCGGCCCCTCCTGCAGAAGCCATGTATCGGAGGTATACAGCGGCCATGAGTCAGGTGACCGGCCTGAAGATCGCTCTAAATCGGTATGTACAAGCCTAGTTTTAAAAAGGACTAATGCAGTGTGCTATGCCTAGCTCTAATAGAGGGGCTGGCAGTGTTTGTTATGTATGGGTTAACGAACACATTAAGCTTTTCTTATCTATGGCATAACATAAATACTGCTTTTGGGGTCCCCATGCTTCTTGCAGTAATTATGTTGCAATAGAAAAAAGGGTGACGTATATAAGCCTACTGAAAGGCACCTTCCTTTTTTTCTTTTTTTGTACAGTCACAGGAGGTCATTCTTGTTCTTAGCCAGAGCTGATATTTCAATAGCAGATGTTGGTTGCACATAGGAAGCCTTGAGACAAGTCAGTGATGTGTTTTGACATCTGTATTCAATTATGACAACTAGAACTTCTGTCATAGTCACAGGTTCTCTTTTATAACGGGTCAGTACATTCAAAACCTAACTTTGGGTAGATGCTGGCAGGTTAAATCACCCGCAGATTTTTAACTCTTGGCTAGTAATTGCTCTTAAGTACTCATTTCCCAGATTTTGAGTGTAAAAGTTAAAGGGGAAAAGTGCTATGGTTAACAGTTGTCCGGTCATTTTTGCCAATGAAAATCGGTCAGTTTGCCACAAAATCAAAGCTGTGAAATTCTTCCTGTACAAGTAACAAGCTCTTTTGTGTGCTCCTGACCTTGAACTCCATCATAGAGACGGGAGCCATGTTTTAGCCCACAAACCTCCACCTGCAAATGAATTATTAGTATTCCAGTTGAATGACTTGACTTTAGCTGTCAGCAGTGTTTTATACATGTCCTCTCATGTTATTTCATAAGGGAATGAAGTGTCCTCTGTATCAGTAGGTCTGATCCTTCTCTGACCTCTGAACCTCACCAGCTGTGTACTCCTCTTTCTTTATAGTCCTGCAGGTGGTGGATGTAATGATGCCACCTGGGCTTCTAGGAGGACATACCAGTTCATGATGAGACCTAAGGGCAGGATTACCTAACAGAGTAAACCTTGTAAAGGAATTTATGAAAACAGATGCAAGGAAAGGGTATTGGTGGGCAACAATTGTCTTTGTTTTTTTGAATTCTTGCATCATTTTGGTTTAGCAAATGTTTTGCTTTATAATTTTACATGAGAACTTTATTTAAAAAAAAAAGTCAAATTTTCTGGCATTTTTAAATGATGCATTCATGATAAATAAGAATTTTGGTTCTAATAAACATTTCTATAGTGTTCAATCATTGGCAGTGGATAGGCTAGTATCACCCAAAGGATGCCATTCAGGGATTCGATCATTATCCTCCTACAGGTAGGCCCCTGGTCAACCTTAACGTGTTACTAAACCCAGAAGCCTGCGTTCACTATATCTGGTCTCCCACAGTAAACAGAACATGGGAATGCAATAGTTTTTTTGTAAATATAGACTGCTAAATACCCTTTTTCATCAGCAGTTAGAGCAGTCTTGTGACTTCTATCAGTGTCTGGTTAAAGCTTGCAGGAGGGGTTTTCATTCTGCTCTGACTGTCTTCTAAGGCTGCAGAACCCCTGGCCCTCTGGACAGGGCTTATTGGCACTGTGCTGATCACCTGCACCCTCCAAAGAAAAAGTCTCTAGCAATACACGCCAAACTGAGCATGTGCAGCTTGTCTCCTAGCCTCTGTTCGGTCAAGAAATGGTTTGGGGACTGTTGGGTGGTAAGGGGCAGAGAAGACAGGATCAAACAGCATTTTTACACAATCCAGAGGATTAATCCCTTAGGTTTGACAGTATAACAAGCATACTTTACTGCATATACAGACTGTTCCTATTTCATGTCAGAGCTTTACAACCACTTGTTACGGTCTGGGACCATTCATGAGGCGCAGCATGACTCGCGCATGTGCAGTAGGAAACTGGCTGTGAAGCCGCAAGGCTTCACTTTCAGATTCCCTTACCTTAGATGCTGGCGCCTGCACCCAAAGCCAATTAAAGTATCAGCTTAAGTAAGGACATCATTGGATCTCTGGACAGGTAAGTGTCCTTTATACTAAAAGGCAGCAGCTACAGTATTTGTAGCTGCTGACTTTTTTTTAAAACATATTTTTTGTGGGGAGCCTGGAGCTCCACTTTAACTACCTGAGATCCGCGCTATAGGCGAATGACAGCTACAGCGCGGATCTAAGATGCCGGGACGACATCTATTGACGTCGTCCCGGCCACGAGCGTCCTGCGCGCCCCCTGAAGGGCGCGCGCGGCGCGCTCTGTTATCAGCGAGTCTGTGAGACTCGCTGGATCACAGATCCGAGTAAGGGGTTAATCCCGACCCCTTACCACGTGATCAGCTGTCAGCCAATGACAGCTGATCATGTGATAATAACAGAGCCGGTAATTGGCTTTTTTTCCTCCTCGCGCTGACAGTGCGGGGAGAAAAAAAAAGCCGATCACCGGCAGCAGTGAGAGGGACATCGGTCCCTCTCACTGCAATGTGCCCAGGGTCCATGGTGCCCACCTGTGCCCTATAAAAGTACCGCCTACCAGTGCCCACTAGCTCCAGCTGTCAGTGCCATCTGTCAGTGCCCACAATGTGCCTTTACAGTGCTGCACATCAGTGTCACCTACCAGTGCCCCTTATCAGTTCCACCCATCCGTGCCCACCAGTGCCGACCTCATCAGTGCATATCAATGAAGCAGAAAAATTACCTGTTTGCAAAATTTTATAACAAACTATTAAACATTTTTTTTATTATTTTTTCAATTTTTTCCAAATAAAAACCCCAGCTGTGATTAAATACCACCAAAAGAAAGCTCCATTTGTTGGAAAAAAAATTATAAAAATTTTATTTGGGTACAGTGTTGTATCACCGTGCAATTGTCATTCAAAGTGTGTTAGCGCCGAAAGCTGAAAATTGGTCTGGGCAGGAGGGGGGTTTAAGTGCCCAGTAAACAGGTGGTTAAAGACCTTTCATACGGAGCAGACTCTTCTTGAAATCAGAAGGGGATCTGTCTGCTGGTCAGAGCAAAGCAGGCGGATGAGCCATCTGTGTCTGCTCAGTTTATACAGAGCGGACACAGACAGAGCCTGCTCTGCTCCATGGACATTTGGGAGTAAACTGCCTCCACTGTCTATTTTACATCCGACTATCCTCTAAAGCGATCTGCCTGGACTTAGGGGAACAGATCCCCTTCCACTTTTTTTTTTTTTTTTTTCTTTTTAGCAGGTCGGGTAGGAGGTAGGCAAGTGCAAATGAACTTCCGATTCAGTCCGCCTAAAAAAAAACTGACGGGCGGACCTGATCGGACCCTTCGTGTGAAAGAGGGCTTGGTGTAATTTCTATCTACTGTCTTGTTCCTTTGCTATCCATATGAGTCCCTTTGATAATCTTCACTGTTAGACCCCTTTCACACCACACCGCCCATATCGTCGGCGGTAAAACGCCACTATTTTTAGTGGCGTTTTTTACCGTATTTATGTAAAATAACTGGCACCTTTCATAGTAGATGGCCTTGTGTAAGTGCCTCCAGCAATGTCAGAAACAGACTTTTCATGTGATTCATTGCATGGTTTTGTTGGGCAGTTCATGGTCCACTTTCTAAACAGAATTGCTTGATTGTTTCATACAGGGAGAGCAGTTAATATGCAGATTAACTGATTTTACAGACAACGATGAGACAAAAAATGTCTGGAGTTGGCTGTAGACCTTCTTGGATCAGACCATCTATATTGGAAATTGACTTCATGATTGAAAAATGACTGTAGAGAATGACCTTTAAACCATGAGTGGCAGTTCTGGTGGGATCAGTGGCAGTGCTGGGGGGAGTTCTGATCAAACAACTTGGGTGCTCTTGATCAAGGTCATCTGCTGATCTGAGAACTGTAGTGGGCACTTTTAATGGCAACTCTAATCGCAGGTAGTGTTACTCGCTGTGTCTCGCGCTCTGTGGTGTCCCACAGCAGGGACACCTATGCCCAAATCAGGAGATGGGGACTCCTCCAGCCCCTCCCACTTTACATTCTTCACCAGTCAGCTGACCTCTAGTCTCCGCAGCCACCCATTCAGGTCACGGCATGGGTGGGGGGCAAAGAGGCTGAGTGGGTGGCTGCGGGCTCCAGGAACAGCCCAGCTGGGCGGCTGCAAAAAGGCTGGGAGAGCGGTGCGGGCTTCAGAAACATCCCAGGATTTGGTGACCCCTGGCAAATCGTCATTCGCCCCCCAGGTTGAGAACTACAGGTCTAGGGGTTGTGAAAAAGCACTTTTACTTACCTTTACCAGACTCTTCGCTTCCTCATGCTTCGCCAGTGTATTTGTTCTCATGTTAAGTGGAGGACTGTGGTCTACCTGCCTTGGTCTTGATAACTTTAGAGAACCTTAGACCATCAGCATGGGGTAGAAGAGGCGGTGGGGACTGGTCTGATAGTGCAGAGGATCCGGCAGGGATGGAGAGTTGTATAACGAAGACTGACGATCACCCTTGCAGTACAGGCAGTTATGATTTAAGCACTCCTTTGTGTGAAATCCGTTAACTGTACACTATATACTAGTGCTGTTTGTCCCGTGTCATAGAATAAAGGACTTTTGTGGATGATGCCAACAGTGTGCAGCCAATCCTCACTTTTTCATGTCCATGTGGTGGTGAGCCAGGCTTGGCACCTATGATTCATCCCTGACAAATACCTTCAACTGAGCCGTATTTTGCTTTCTGTTGGTACAGGCAGAGCCCCAATGCAAAGGAGATTTTTTTATTTTTTTTTATTTTTTTTAGGTTTCCTGTGTGTTTTTTTTTTTTTTTTTTTTTTTTTTGCCAAACCCTGGATAAAAAACTCCCAGTTTCCACATCCTGTTGCTAGGATGTGAAGGCATTGGATTCTCACTTCCAACATTACAGGAGCGAAAACCAGGAGCAGCAAGTCCAGCCTTTAGCCTTTAAGAAATTTTGTTGGCAATGGTCATATTTTCCAGGTTTACCTGCCTATGTAAGCTGCGCTGTACTTACTGGGTGTAGGCATAGGGCGGGTGTCAGGAGCACACACTAAGCACCAGATTTTGTGTCTAGAATCCCATTGGCTGATTTAGATTAAATATAAATTAACACATTTTTGAGATTTGCCCTTTTTGCAACCAGAGATATAGGACCTGTTCAACATCTGTGCATTTTCCTGTTATAATACATGCAGAATTGTTGTCTATGTAGGCCATGTATGTCAAACGGAAGGCTTGCGGGCCAAATCCGGCCTGCCAGGCCATTTCACGTGGCCCTTGCACCTCACCTGTAGCGGCGGCACCCCCTAGTCTCCCCCTGCAGCAGAAAGGAGGACCGCATTCCTCCACCAGATCCTGCGCTTCTCCGTGCAGCTGCAGAGAGGCTCATCTCAGCAGCAGAGAGGGAATCGAACTCCTACAGATCCTACCCCTCTGTTTGCAGCCGACGCACCCCCTTGTCTCTGCCTACCCTGGTCTCAGCAGTCATCAGACTCCAGTCCTCCTCCTGACAATGCACTTTCTGCTTTCCTGTTCTGCACCCAGCTTTTTCCTGGCAGCAGCACAAGGTAAGGGGGGTGCACTGTGATATAAGGGAGGGTGGAGGACTCTTGACTTCTGATGGGAGGGGGGGGGGGGGGCTATTGATATCTGATGTACGGGGGAAGGGGGTGCTCTCGAAATCTAGGCTTAAGCCAGGTACACACTATTAGTGTGTTTTTTTTCTGTCCCCAGGGTTAGTTCAGCGTTCTCCCCCACTGAGCTGTTGTGTTTTGGCAGGGGGATGGTGCCCCCCCCCCCGAACACTCTGATCAGTGCTTTCTGCCATTGGCTGAGATCACTTATCGGGAGCCAGTCGGCTGCTGGTTTTCCAGCATGCATCTCAGATGGAAGCCGACATGTCAGCCGTGTGTTTTTTTTTTATTTTTTTATTTATTTTTTTGAACCAGGTGTTGTCTCCTGACGTTTGGGCTGTGTGTACCCGGCTTTACAGATGTAACCGGCCCTTTGAGGGTAACCATAACGCAGATGTGGACCACAATGAAATGGAGTTTGACACCCCTGATGCAGGCTGGTCAGATCACAGTTCTGCTTTGCAGTGTGCCTTGGGGCTCATTCACATGTGTGTTGATTATGAAGACTGAAGCAATGCTCATTAACGCGCCTGTGGCATTTGACGTGTTTTTTTGAAGTGTAGAAAAATTTTCGAGAATGTTTAATATCCATGAAAGTGTGTGTGTGTTTTTCTAGAAGTGATGTGGAGGACTTTAAGGCGTGGTCAGGTTGTGGTGTGATAGCGGGCATTGTTGTGATTTCTCTGCAAGATGGATTCCTATACTTTGATCTCTGACACTTGGCTTGGACCAGCTTAACTTTGCTGACACAAAGAAGCGTTGCCGCTGGCAATAATGCTCAATGCATTTGCTCCTGCCTGCACTGTCAGTATTGCTGGCTGGTTGATGTTTTTGCCCTCACACAGAAGTAAATGGTGTCACCACACGGCTACTCTGTACAAACAGGAAGTGGCTGGAGCTGCTCTGTCCTAGTTCTCTATTGTTTCCCAGTGCATTCTGGGATGCAGGAACCTCCTCTGTCTCTCCCCAGCACCCAGCTAACACTTTATAAATGCTTCACTAACATGCCATATGTTACAGAGCATTACCATGGAAAGCAATGGAGGAGGCTGACAAGTGTCAATGTCTCATGAAAGCGTCATGTTGCTTAAATTTTAATACAACACTACCACACTTGTGTGGTGTCAATTGTAATATTCATGGCAAGCATTGTTGGGTGATTAAGAGGCTTTAAAGTGGTTCTAAATGCAGAAAGTTAAAAACATTCTGTATACAGCTTATGACTTACCTGAGACCCATCTTGATCCAGTGATGTGCGTGAGAGCAGCGGCTCTACCTGGTCTCTCCATCTTTCCTCCTTGGCTCACACAGAAGGAGCCATTGGCTCCTGCTGCTGTCAATCCTAGCCAGTAAGTCGATGAGAGTGCAAGTCTGAGCCACACCCCGTGTCTGAATGGACAATGTCCATTCACAGGAGCGTGGCTCGGCGATGAGGCTTGCTATTGTGGGCACTCGGCAGGGGGGAGGAGCCGGGACCACCAGCAGGGAGACCCCAAAAAGGAGAATCAGGGCTGCTCTGTGCAAAACCATTACACAGAGCAGGCAAGTATAACGTGTGTGGGGTGTTTTTTTTTTTTTTTTTTTAAATTCCATTTAAACACCGGTATTTACGCACGTGTAAAGAAACCATAGAAACCCTTGCTCTTTCCTTTTTTTTCTTCTGTAAAACACATTATAGGGGCCCAACGAAAGGAATGTGGCTTCCCATGCACACTCACATTTTACTGCAGTGGTGTACAAATGTATCAACCATCAGAGCCTTGCTCCATAATTTGCAGCGCAAATCTTGAACAGAGATGGTCATTGCACTCTATTTCATCCATCTCCTCCATGTATTGTCTCTGCAAGGATCCCACATCCTATGTTTTGAAAGCTGGCTGAAGTTTACTTGAGTTCCTACTGAAAAATGTTCAAATATTTGGAATGGGATCTGCGGAAGGCTTTTATAGAGCAAGAAGCTTTAATCTGTGAACATCACAACCTGTAATCTAGAGCTGCACAAAACACGTTATGTTTTCTTGTACATTGTATTTTCAGCAGTCCTTATAAGGGCTCAGCCCAATGCCTGTGTGCAGGGTGTAGTGCGTTAGTGCGTTTGCAGTACTGCGGCTGGCTTGAAGGTATGGGTTTTAGTATTTCAGTATTTGCATGAGTACAAGTAATCGTGTATATAATTAGTATCAGCACCAATACCGGTATTGGTGCAATGCTTATAGATGGATCTATCGAGCGCTGCAAAAAAAAGTGCCTTGAAAAAGTATTCATACCCCTTGAAATTGTTACAACCAAAAACGTAAATGTATTTTATTGGGATTTTATGTGATGAACCAACACCAAGTGGAACATAATTGTGAAGTGGAAAGAAAATTTATAAATGGTTCTTCAATTTTTTTTTTTTTACAAATATGTGAAAAGTGTGACGTGCATTTATATTCAGCCCCCGAGTCAATACTTTGTAGAACCATCTTTTGCTGCAATTACAGCTTCAAGTTTTTTTTTGGGGATCTCTCTAACAGCTTTGCACATCTAGAGAGTCGTCTTTGCAAAATGGCACAAGCTCTGTCAGATTGGATGGAGAGCATCTGTGAAAAGCCATTTTCAAGTATTGCCACAGATTCTCAATTGGATTTAGGTCTGGACTTTGACTGGGCCCTTGTAACACATGAATATGCTTTGATCTAAACCATTCCATTGTAGCTCTGGCTGTATGTTTAGGGTCGTTGTACTGCTGTAAGGTGACCCTCCACCCCAGTCTCAAGTCTTTTTGCAAACTTTAACAGGTTTTCTTCTAAGATTGCCCGGTATTTGGCTCCATCCATCTTCCCATCAACTCTGACCAGCTTCCCCGTCCCTGCTGAAGAAAAGCATCCCCACAACATGATGCTGCCACCACCATGTCTCATGTCACCATGGGGATGGTGTGTTCAGGGTGATGTGCAGTGTTAGTTTTCCGCCACACATAGCGTTTTTCTTTTAGGCCAAAAAGTAAAATTTTGGTCTCATCTGACCAGAACACTTTCTTCCACTTGTTTGCTGTGTCCCCCACATGGCATCTCACAAACTGCAAACGGGACTTCCTATGGCTTTCTATCAACAACGGCTTTCTTCTTGTCGCTCCACCTGAGCTGTGGATCTCTGCAGCTCCTCCAGAGTTACCATGGGCCTCTTGGCTGCTTCTCTGATTAATGCTCTACTTGCCCGGCCTGTGAGTTTAGGTGGACGGCCATATCTTGGTAGGTTTGCAGTTGTGCAATACTCTTTCCCTTTTCGGATGATGGATTGAACGGTGTTCCGTGAGATGTTCAAAGCTTGGAATATTTTTTTATAACCTAATCTTGCTTTAGGCTACTTTCACACTGAGGCGCTAGGCGTACCGTCATTTTAGCGGTGCTTTTCGGCCGCTAGCGGGGCAGTTTTACCCCGCGAGCGGCCGAAAAAGGGTTAGAAGCGCCGCTGTAGCGCCACTTTGCAGGCGGGTTTGGAGCGCTGCCCCATTGTTTTCAATGGGAAGGGGAGCTTTAGGAGCGGTAAATACACCGCTCCTACAGCGCTCCAAAGATGGGGCTTGCAGGACATTTTTCAGTGTCCTGCAAGCGCACTGCTCCAGTGTGAAAGCCCTCAGGCTTTCACACTGGAGACACGGCAGCGGCTGTTTGAAGGTGCTTTGCAGGCGCTATTTTTAGAACTTCTGAAGTTCTAAAAATAGCGCCTGCAAAGCGCCTCAGTGTGAACGGGGCCTTAAAATTCTCCAACTTTTATCCCTGACTTGTCTGGTGTGTTCCTTGGCCTTCATGATGCTGTTTGTTCACTAAGGTTCTCTAACAAACCTATGAGGGCTTCACAGAACAGCTGTATTATATACTGAGATTAAATTACACAGACTCCATTTACAAAATTGGGTAACTTCTGAAGGCAATTGGTTCCACTAATTTTTAATTGGGGGCATCACAGTAAAGGGGGCTGAATACAAATGCACGCCACACTTTTCACATATTTATTTAAGTGACTCGTGTCACACAGCAATCGCATGCAATGCATGCGGTTGTGGCGGTGTGGCTTCATTCACACATCGGTGTTTTGTAGCTTAAAGCTACAAAACGCTGGAGGGGAAATTAAAGCAATTTTTCTCCATGGAGAGGGTACACACCTCCACTACAAATCACTTGAAGCCAAACGCCTGAAGCTCAAAGTTTTTTTTTTTTTTTTTTTTTTTTTTTTTTTTGTAGCTCAAATCGGGCAGATTGTTTAATTTTTTTTTTTTTGTTCTATAAAAATGCAGTACATACATTAACTCCTAACCATAACCTTTAGACCTTAACCCCTTACAAAAAAGGTGAAAAAATGTATAAAAGCGGATGAGTAAGCTGAAAAACATAGCAACAAATGATGAAACTGATGATATTTTTCTCTATTGGCTAATTAAAAAAATAAACGCCAAAGCTCAAAACCGCTGTAAAACAGCTGTACACACAAATGCTCAAAAACACACAAGCCTTGTAGTATAAAAACAGGCGGTGATGATGCAACATAAGCTTCCTCACTGCCTGTCAAACACCAGTGAAAAGCGACACGATTGCAAGTTGCTTTTCAGGTGTGGCAATCCTGCCACCAGTCTAAACCTAGAAGAGTGATACGCTATAACAAACCATTGATGATATAAACTGTGGGCCCATACATAAACATGTGAAAGCACTTGGATTTCATCAGATGGAAAAAGTGTAGCGCTGGAAGTGAAGTAGGACATATATAGGATCCCCACATACCTCCTATACATTCCTTCAGAGCTCTCGTGTGTGCGCTGGCATTTATTATATACACCGGGGCTATTTATCTTTTCTTGATGGTGTTAAATAATAGAGACTTGTTAGGCATTTCCTGATGTCTGTTGCTTCTGGAAACTTTTGTGCAGCATTATTTTATGAGAATTGCTGGCTATGAAGATGTCCCTGATCTGATCTGACTGATAACGAGCCTAGTGTGAGGAAACACTCCGACCTCAGGCACACCTACCTGGCCAACTGCTTCTGGGTACACGATAGGATGGGTTGTTCGTGTAAGCACCGTCTTGTTATAATGCACAATTTATTACAGTACTCACAAGTTTGTAAAGTTATTGTTTAGATGGACTAGGGAAGGGTGAGAACCCCTGTCACTTTTTAAATTTTTTGGTGTGTTTGGAGCAATCTGTTGTATTTCTTTGTTCAGCCTGCAGACCGAGTGAAAGAAATCTATAAATTTTATTTATTACAGGATTTATATAGCGCCAACAGTTTACGCAGCGCTTTACAATATAAAAAGGGAGACAATACAGTTATAATACAATAAAATACAAGAGGATTAAGGGGGCCCTGCTCAGAAGAGCTTACAATCTAATAGGGTAGGGCAGGTGGTACAAAAGGTTGTTACTGTGGGGAATGAGCTGATGGAAGTGGTAGAAGATTAGTTGGAGACATGATAGGCTTCCCTGAAGAGGTGAGTTTTCAGGGATCGCCTGAAGGTAGCAAGAGTAGGGGATAGCCGGACAGGTTGAGGCAGCGAGTTCCAGAGGATGGGAGAGGCTCTGGAGAAATCCTGGAGACGAGCATGGGAGGAGGAAATGAGAGAGCTTGACAGGAGGAGATCTTGAGAAGAGCGGAGAGGACGGTTTGGGATATGTTTGGAGACAAGATTGGTGATGTAGCTCGGGGCAGAGCTGTGGATGGCTTTGTAGGTTGTGGTTAGTATTTTGAATTTAATTCGCTGGGTAATTGGGAGCCAGTGTAGGGATTGGTGGAGAGGGGTGGCAGACTGAGTGGTTGGTAAGGTGTACAAGTCTGGCAGCAGCATTCATGATAGACTGAAGAGGGTAGAGCCTATGGAGAGGCAGGCCAATGAGAAGGGAGTTGCAATAGTCAAGGCGAGAGATAACGAGGGAGTGAATGAGGAGCTTGGTGGTGTCATTTGTTAAAAAGGGGCGAATTTTTGAAAGAAACGTTTTTATTGATCTCCAACGAGGAGAGAAATTATAAGTACAATACAACAGTGCATCATACAACATATCACAACGTAACTAACATTTGGTGTACATTCACTTTCTGCATATCAGCATACATGTTAAGCTTACTTCGTCTCAGGCATCAAAAAGGGAAAAAACTTAAAGTAATCTATTACCCATACTTGGTATTCATAATGTGAGTCTGCGTCATTGTATTAATCTCCAGTAGATATCAATATCCTATCCAGCCCTGGGGGGGGGGGGGGGGGGGTCATTACGGGAAACCACAGGAGCTCATGCGGGGAGGGAGGGAGGGGGATTCCAGGTATCATTAGTCTCTACACATTTACCATGATATCGTCCTAATTCCCGACCCAGCATCCCCAAACCTTATCAAACTTCGAGGGGCATTTGCGGCTCATGTAGGTAAGTTTGTATAGTGGGAGGACAGAATCGACCAGCGCCTTCCATTGTGACACAGTGGGGGGGTCCTTTTTCTTCCAGTTCAGGAGGATAGCTTTCCTGGCATAGAACGCTGTGTAGAATATAAACAGTTGCGTATGGATTTTGGGTGCCATTTTGTCACACACTCCTAGGAGCAGGACCAAAGGGTCCAGCCCCAGAGAGAGGTTCCCGGTTGCATTTATCACTCCCACCACATCTCTCCAGAACTGTCGTATAAGCGGGCACTCCCATACTACGTGTATGAATGTTCCCAGTTCCGTAGAGCACTTCGGGCATCTGTCAGAGCATGTCGGGTATATTCTCGATAGTCTCTGAGGGGTGTAATAGGCTGTGTGGATGAACTTGAGTTGAATAAATCTGTCCCTAGCCGAGATCATTAGTGGTATATATTGCTGGATCCCTTCTTCCCAGTCCTCCCCTGCCAGTGTCGGGATGATCGTTTGCCATTTAGCGAATAATTTAGCCCCAGTACCAGACAGCTCTGAGGAGATCCTAAGATATAGGGAGGAGAGTATCCTATCCGCACCCTTCGAGATCAGGAATTTTTCTATCCCGTGGGAAGATATGGAGGGTTTTGAGGGAAACTGAGCACGGATTGCATGTCGCAGCTGAAGGTAGCGAAAAAACATCTGGGAGGGGAGTGCAAACTCCTCTCGCAGAGAGTTAAAGGGAAGAAGTGTACCGTTTGGCATAATCTGTCTGAGGATCTTTATTCCATAGCCTGCCCACAGGTTCGGGTCTGGAATAGAGTTTAGATGTTGCAGTCTAGGATTACCCCACAGCGGAGTATGGGGTGACATCTCATCTGGGGCACTGATTTTATTCGTCAGTTGGGACCATACTCGCACCGTAGTTCTCATCGGGATGGTAATCTCAGGGTGTGCTGTGGGTCCCCGGAAGACCAGGTTGCTAAGAGCAGCGTAGGAGCCCAAGATTGCCGCCTCAAGGTTGACCGACGGGTTGGATCGGGACTGTTTAAACCACCACCTTACCGAGACCAATACCGCCGCCCAGTAATATTGTTTTAAGCATGGCAGGGCCAATCCCCCGCGGGACAGGGGTAGTTGAAGGGTGGCCTGGGCAATTCTAGGTGCGGCGCCAGACCAAATAAAGGAGTTAAATATTTTGTCTATTTTCTGAAAAAATGAGTTGGGAATCGGGATAGGGGTGTTTCTAAATACATATAGGAATTTGGGGAGAAACGTCATTTTCAATAAATTCACTCTACCCACCGGGGATAGGGGAAGGGATTTCCAAGCTTGACATTTATCAATCAGATTGTGGAGTATCGGGTAGACATTGTCTTCCAGGTACAGTTTTAGGTCTCCCTGGATCTCTATTCCCAGATAACGAAATTTAGGGACTGTTTTCAAGAGCGCGTGCGCGTGTTCGGGCTGCGGTCTACCAGACAGTGGGAACAGGATAGACTTGTCCCAGTTTATTTTAACTCCCGAATATATAGCAAATTCGTCTATAATGGCTAGGGCTGCGTTCAGGGACGTGGTCGTGTCAGGGAGACACAGCAGGGCATCATCAGCATAGAGGGATATTTTTTCCCATAAAGGGCCCACCTGTATTCCCCCGACCTCGACCGACTCCCGGAGAAGCGTGGCCAGAGGTTCTATAGCGAGGGCAAAAAGGGCAGGAGACAGTGGGCATCCCTGTCTCGTGCCTCTGGTCAGTGGGAATGTATCTGAGATTAGGCCATTGGTGCGGATTCTGGCTACGGGGTTTGCATAGATTAACTTTACCCAGGAGATGAATTTGGGGCCGAAGTTAAAACGTTCCAGAACCCTCCAGAGAAATTGCCATTCGACAGAGTCGAACGCCTTTTCAGCGTCTAGTGAGGCGACCGTGCCACTAGTGCGTCCCATCCCTGCTAGAGATATGTGAGTGTATAGGCGACGCAGGTTTATGTCCGTACTCTTACCTGGCATGAAGCCCGTTTGGTCACCCTGAACCAACTTTAAGATCACAGAGTTCATTCTAGTTGCAAGGATTTTCGTGACGATCTTCGCGTCTACATTTAGAAGCGAGATCGGACGATATGAGGAGCATAGTGTAGGGCTTTTGTTGGGCTTGGGGATCACCACTATTACCGCCTCTGACATTGTAGGAGGGAGGGTCCCTTTGCCCAGCATGGCTGTGAGTGTGGCATGGAATTGTGGGGCCAGTAGTTCTATGTGGGTTTTGTAAAATTCTGCCGGTATTCCGTCAGGACCCGGCGTTTTTGCATTTTTGAGGGAGGTCATGGCAAGCTGGACTTCTTCAAGAGAGATGGGGCTATCCAGTCGGGTACTGTCCTCGTCCGGGAGTTGGGGCAGCTCTATACGGTCCAGAAAATGGTTGAGGGCCTCAGGGGTAGACGTATCCCTGGAGGTATAGAGAGATTCATAATATTGCGCAAAGCGAGCGTTAATAAGGTGGGGATCAGTCAGCATCTCTCCCCGCTCGCCCTCAACCATGGCTATGTGTGACACTGAGTTCCTTTCCTTAGACAGCCAGGCTAGTAGCCTACCTGTCTTTTCCCCCTGCTCAAATATTCTCTGGGATTGGTTCAGGAGTATCTTCCTGCTGGCAGTGGCCCTTAGTAGGGATATCTCTCTGTGGACCCCCTGGAGTTCAGAGTATACTGCCGCGTCACCCCCCCGCGTGTATTCGTCTTCCAACCTGCGTGCTCTCAGCTCAGTCTCTTCTAGTGCCAACCTGGAAGTTTTCCTAGCTTTGGAAATGAGGAATTGGTACTGCCCTCTGACAAAAGCTTTGTAGGCATCCCAAAGCACTGGTGGTTCTACTGTACCTCTGTTTTCTATCCAAAATGCTCCAAGCTCTACCTCCATCTCGGGGGCCACGCGCTCATCATTCACCCAAAATCCGGAGAGCCGCCACATAGCCGAGCCAGAGGCAGGACCTATCTCCAGCTTGAGTAGAAGTGGCGCGTGGTCAGAGATGCCTCGCGGCAAAATCTCCACCTCCGTGGTGCGGGAGAGCAGGAAGTCATCAGCTAATAGTAGGTCAATTCTGGAAAAAGAAGCATAGGTAGCAGAGTGACATGTGAACTTTTTTTCAGACGGGTGTTTCCACCGCCATACATCATGTAGACCATAGACCTCCATCCATTTCAGTAGAGGGGAGTCAAGAGCTACACCAACCCTGAATCTATCCATAGACGGGTTTGGAGTCATATTAAAATCGCCTGCAATTAATACCCTAGCTCCTGGATATAACGCCAGTAATGGGGTTAATTTGTGAAGTATTTGCATATCCACAGGTGGGGGCATATAGATGCCCGCTATAAACATTTCTTGCCCATTACAGTTAGCATGTAGTGCCACATATCTGCCCCCTGGATCTAAATGTAGGTCCAGGAGGGAGAACTGGAGCGATTTATGGACCAGTATACTGACCCCCCTGGAGTATGTTGAGTACGTGGAGTGGTAATAGGAACCCACCCATGGTTTTTTCAGGGCTAGTGTTCTTCCACCCAGGAGATGTGTCTCCTGCAGAATACAGATCTGCGGGGAGTACTTTTTAATATAGGTGAAAACTAGGGACCTCTTGACCTTAGAATTTAGACCCCGCACATTCCAGGACATTATAGTCAATGGAGCCATCATTATATCACATTAAGTGTAAAACAAGGGGATGAGTCGCATGGACAGGAGCCGGAAAAACCATTGGCCGTCCCATCCAAGCGAGTTCGGTTGATATATCTTGTCGTGGAGCCCCCCTCCCCCCTGTACGGGAGGAGAGCGCCACTACACCGAGGCAGCCACCAACATAGGATGCAGTGTGTGAGAGATACCAAGCATTGCAGTAAAAAGAGTAATACATTCAAATCTTTAGAGCAAAGAGAAGTACACCATAAATTCCCCCCCCCCCTCCCCCACCCGGACATCACCCCCCAAACCACGGTGTGTCTTTTTCCCGAAACTTAAACCCCTGGTAACTACCATGGGGGTGCGTGAAAGGTAGAACCTCATAAGAGTTATAGTCCTAGCACAGTCAGTCCGGCCAGGCCATGTATAGGATAGACGGTCCCTGCAGATTTTGTAGCAACAGTTCTCCCGCTAAATGCGGGGGCACATACTTAAACAAAACTCTTGCATGTTGAACTTTGATGCATGAAGAATGCACCTTGGGGGACAGGGCCCCCAGGAACCCCAAACATCTTTTCGGCGTGTATTGGTCCTCAGGAGAAACGTCCCGAGAGACCAGTCCACCATTAATACTGTAAATTACCTGCTGCATCCCATCGGGGTCCTAATGGAGGAGGAACCCCAGGCTCAGTCAATCAATCAGCATGTAGAATGTGATGGTAACCGTCAGAGAAGGGTTACTGTACTGCTGGTACATTGTCATAAGGCAAGGGGAATAAAGGAAAAGTAGCATATAAGGGGGGGTACCTCAGGGGGTCATCCTCTAGGCAAAGTTTCCAACCAGTGGGATGCATCTTCAGGGGTAGTAAAGAATCTCACCGTCTCGCCATCTTGAACTCTCAGCCGCGCTGGGAACAGCATACTATACTTGATGTGTCTGTTGCGTAGGTTCAATTTAACTTGGTCAAAAGAGCGCCGCATCTTCTGGGTATCAATAGAGTAATCTGGGAATATCATCAGGCGGGATCCTTCATAGTTAAGGGCTTCTATCTTCCTGGCTTCCCGGAGGACCAGATCCCGGTCTCTAAAATTGAGGAGGCGGAGGATGAAGGTGCGTGGAGGAGCTCCAGGGGGCCCCCTGGTAGCAGGCATTCTGTGTGCCCTCTCCACCGCAAAGAATGGGGAAAACCGCACTCCTGGCAGCAGTGTCTGGAGGAGGCGCTCTGTGAAGGACGAGGGGTCTGCTCCTTCTGCTCCCTCTGATAGGCCTACAATGCGGAGGTTATTCCTCCGATTCCTGTTTTCAGAATCTTCGGCCCTGCTCTCTAGTATTTTCACCCTGGTCTGTAGGGTTCTCAGGGACCCGGAGTGGTCCCGCAATGTGTCCTCAGCGTCCCCCACGCGGCGCTCCGCTTCGGCCAGCCTGGCGCGGAACGCGTCCATGTCCCTCCGGACTAAGCTAATGTCCAGCTGCACGGATTCTATCTTCCCTGTGAGGGTGTTCTGGCAGGTGGTAATTGCCTGCATTAGTGCCTGGAAGTTCGATTGGTCAGACAGGGCCGGGTCTGGGCTCTCCGCCGGGGACGCCATGCGGTCCGGAGGCTTAGGGGCCGGAGGTAGGCCCGAGCTAGGCCGGGGCTTCGATTTGGCTGCTGCGGATGCCTTGCGGGTGTTCGGAGTGCCCCTACCTTTGGTCATCCCCTCCCGGGTGAGGTCTCGGTCGTTCTGGCAGCTCCAGGGGTGGTATCTGCAGGGTTCAGGCTGAAATAGAGAGGTGGCTGGCCGGAGCTCACTCTATGTGCGTCTTCTCAGTCGGCCATCCAGGACACGCCCCCCAAAAAGGGGCGAATTTTAGAGATGTTACGGAGGTGAAGTCTACAAACTTTTGACAGCGATTGGACTTGAGGCTGAAATGACAAGTCCGAGTCTAGGATTACACCGAGTACCCTGGCGTAAGGGAAGGGACTGATGGTTGCGTTGTTGATTTTGATGGAAAAGTCATGGAGGGGGGCACGGGCGGGGGGGGGGGGGAATATTAATAGCTCAGTTTTAGAGAGATTTAATTTAAGAAAGTGGTGCGACATCCGTGCTGAGATGTCAGTTAGTAAGTTAGTAATGCGAGAGGAGACTGAAGGAGAGAGGTGAGGAATAGACAGATAGATTTGGGTGTCATCGGCGTATAAGTGGTATTGGAAGCCGTGGGCAGTTATCAAGTGACCAAGGGAGGAGGTGTAGATGGAGAAGAGAAGGGGGCCAAGAACAGAGCCTTGGGGGACCCCCACAGAAAGAGGCAACGGAGAGGAGGAGACAGAGTTGTAGGTAACACTGAAGGAGCGCTGTGATAGATAGGCAGAGAACCAGGATAGAGCAGAATCTTAGAGGCCAAGGGAATGGAGTTTATTGAGAAGGAGCGGGTGGTCAACAGTATCAAAGGCTGCAGAGAGGTCAAGTAGTAGCAGTATGGAGTACTGTAAATGTAAATGTATGGCTATTATCTGGAATCCATGTTACAAGTGAGATGACACTTGTTTTATTCCAGTAACCATATCTGTGCAGAAACTTTTTTTTTTTTTTTTTTTTTTTTAAGCTCTGCTTTCTTATTAGTATGCTGTCATCATACTATTATCTTAATGTTTAGAACATGTGATCCCGTTCTCACTGTGTGAGCAGTTCAGACTAAAGTAATTATGATGATTTTCTTTTGAGAGTGACTCGTAAAAAAAGAAGCCCTTTGGCCTAGCGTTGCCCTTTTACCAGGGTGACTTGGGTTGTGGGAAGCTGTGTCCACAATTTTCTTGGCAGTATTACAGAATAAAGCCTTGTTATTGCTACTTCTCTAAGAACGACTTACCACGGCACTGATGCAAATTCTGTCACAGCAATAAAAGCTGCTCTGTTATGTCTCTCTTCATCCTTCCCCGGCTTGACTTTACATTTTAAATGTAGCATTGAGGGCTATATTACAGTATACTGTCACCATAGTTGAGGGGTGACAGTGGCTTATACCAGGAGTCTCCACTTTTCAGTACGAGGAGCGCATCTAATATTTTTCAGAAATTTGATTTTTTTTTTGTAATTGGCATGATATGATTCTAATGGAGAATTTTTTTTTTTTTAAAAAGCAAAAGAAATTGTAAATAAACTTCAGGGTCTCCCGTCTTGCATCAGAGTCCCCGATTTTTTAAAATCTTTCAGCGGGCCGGATTCAGCCTAGATTTGGCTTGGCTGGTTTGCACAAATCCGGGCTCCTGCTATTTTTCCTTTTTAAACATACATTTCTTGTTTTTTGTTCTTATTCACTGGGTATAATATTTTCCATTTCCAAACAATTAAATTCTAATCCTTTTTCACTTACAGTCCTATACTGAAACAAGTCTTTAGTCTTTCATATAGTGTGTGTGTGTATTGCTCCCTTTAAAATCACATTTTTGTTGCTTTGCAGTCTGAAATTAAGACACAGATTATTTTTTTTTTTTATTTTTTTTTTTTTATCCAGGTGTATTTAGTGCAACCCATAACATTCAAGTGCAAGCTATAATATCAACATGTCATAAACAAACAAAAAAAAAAAGCTGGTGATCGGCTTTTCCTCACTCGCGTCTCACAGATACGAGTAGAGGAGAGCAGATCGGTGGCTCTCCAGACAGGGGGGGGTCTGTGCTGATTGTTTATTGCAAAATTGTCAATGGGAAGGTTTACTTTCCAACATGACAACGACCCAAAGCACACAGCAAAAATGACCACACAGTGGTTGAAGGAGAAAAAGGTGAATGTCCTTGCATGGCCTAGTCAGAGCCCAGACTTAAATCCCATTGAAAATCTGTGGAATGACTTGCAGACTACAGTCCACAAGCGATCACCATCAAATTTAACTGAACTTGAGCAATTCTGCAAAGAAGAGTGTGCAAATATTGTAAAGTCCTGATGTGCAAAGTTAGTAGAAACTTTAAAGTGGTGTTTCCCCCCTAAAAAACAAAAGGCTTAAAAATCCTAAAAAAAAGAAAAAAAGAATTGGAATTTTTTTTTTTTTTTTTTTTACATACCTCCTAAATGCCTGTTACATAGTTACATAGTTGGCTAGGCCGAAAAAAGACACAAGTCCATCCAGTTCAACCATAAAAATAAAATAAATAATAAATAAAAATAAAATATATCGTACAATCCAATAAACCCCATTCTATATCCAGAGGAAGGCAAAAAAACCCCCCAAAAGAGCATTCTCCAATCTGCTACAGCAGGGGAAAAAAAATCCCTTCCTGATCCCCCTAGAGGCAATCTGATTTTCCCCGGATCAACTTTACCTATAAATGTCAGTACCCAGTTATATTATGTACATTTAGAAAAGTATCCAGGCCTTTCTTAAAGCAATCTACTGAGTTAGCCAGAACCACCTCTGCAGGGAGTCTATTCCATTTTCTCACAGCTCTTACTGTGAAGAAACCTTTCCGTATTTGGAGATGAAATCTCTTTTCCTCTAGACCTATGGAGTGCCCCCTTGTCCTCTGTGTTGACCGTAAAGTGAATAACTCAACACCAAGTTCACTATATGGACCCCTTATATATTTGTACATGTTGATCATATCCCCCCTTATTCTCCTTCTCAAGAGTGAATAAATTCAGTTCCTCTAATCTTTCCTCATAGCTGAGCTCCTCCATGCCTCTTATCAGTTTGGTTGCCCTTCTCTGCACTTTCTCCAGTTCCCCGATATCCTTTTTGAGAACTGGTGCCCAAAACTGAACTGCATATTCCAGATGAGGTCTTACTAATGCTTTGAACAGGGGCAAAATGATATCTCTCTCTCTCTGGAGTCCATACCTCTCTTAATACAAGAAAGAACTTTGCTTGCTTTGGAAACCACAGCTGTTGCTAGGGAGTCCCTCGTAGTCTGCCTTCTGCCTAGCCTAGGCTGGTGACATCACTTCCCCTCGGCGCAGGAAGGGCTCCCCAGTTATCTGGGACCTGTCACGTGTCCCAGATGACTGTGCGGCCAATCGCAGCGCTGCTAACGCTTGCGCAGTGAAGCCACAGCCGGGTGCCCACAGTTGCAATGCCGGCGCCGCCGAGCGGATCGGGGAGCTAGCGGAGCTTTGCCCCCCCGCATCGCTGGACCCTCGAACAGGTAAGTGTCTTATTATTAAAAGTCAGCAGCTGCAGTATTTGTAGCTGCTGACTTTAAATTTTTTTTTCAAATAACAAACATGTTATACTTCCCTCCACTGTGCAGCTCGTTTTGCACAGAGTGGCCCCGAACCTGGTATTCTGAGGTCCCTCAGTGGCTGTCTCGGCTCCCCCCCGCAAGGACTTCTCACCTTCATGCGAGCTCCCTCACATGGTGTGGAGTACTTGTGGGCACGCTTCCGCGATACAGCCGGCAGCTATAGCCGCTCACTGTATCACTCGCCCCCCCCCCCCCCGGCGCGCCGCGTCATTGGATGTGATTGACAGCAGCGCGAGCCAATGGCTGCGCTGCTTTCAATCCATCCACTGTAACCAATCAACGGCCAGGCTGAGCAGCGAAGAGGAAGTCGTGGGTGAGCGCAGGACTTTCGAGAGATCAGGTAAGTAAAACAGGGGGGCTGTGGGGGCCGGTATTGTCAGATGTTTTTTCACCTTAATGCATTAAGGTGAAAACTTTATTTTTTTTTTTTTCTTTTTCCCCTGGAACTGACTGCACTGGTGTGAACTATGCCATTAAAAAACATATAACCTACTATCCATGCCTTTTTTTAATGCAGAAAAAAACGCACTGGACTGCATGTGGTGTGAACTGGCCTTAAGTGGCTAAACTTCCCTCATGTCAGACCGAAGTTCATTCCTTTGATCTAAGAACGAAAAGTTACAATGTTTATAGATCTCTACCAGCGCTGACAATGTTGTGAAGAACTTGGCAGACTGCCCATTTTTTTTTTTTTTGTTTTTCCTTTTGACAGCTGAGTGATCAGAGAACTCTTCTGATATGAATGAATCTGGAAATTCTGCATAGAGATTGTGAGGGGGTTGAATCGAGATCACAATTTTTTTTTTCCACGATTTAATCGTGCAGCTCTACAATTTTATAACAAAAAATATATATTTTTTAATACTTTTTGTAGGGCCTTTTTTTATTGCATCCTAAAGTAAAAACTGTTCAGCCTGTAGCTTGCCACCTTTGTCTGCATGTGCTGCAATTGCAGTTTGCATTTATCTGTGGATTTTTAAAGGGTAACTCCACTTTAATGGGGGAAAAAAATAGCAAATAAAAAAAATAGTGTATACAATGGCTACACAAGTCATATTTGTATTTTAAAGTCATAAAAAAATGACCTTTCCTGTTCAGTCTGCAGCTCTGTACTGTTCTGTAAAATGCAATATGGCAACCTAGAGGGGGATGGTGTACAGAACGTCCCCAGAAATGTTATTTCTTGTGTGATTGGCTTACTGATTTTCTCAGAAATCTGCACTAAGATGCAAGAATCAGATTTTGAGCATCCCTGCAACACACGTCATTTTTGGTGGGATGTGCCCAAAGGGAAATATGGTCTGAAAGTATGCCAACCCTGCCACTTTACTCAGAACCCTGCAAGTTAAGCAGCTAATTGATAATTATGAAATCGCACAGATGAACAAACCTCTATGGTAAAAATCTGCAGCAACAATTTGTTAATCCTTGTAATCTACATGGATCACCCAGAGGGGAATACTTTTTCTCAAAGTGGAGTTCCTCTTTAAGTATGGAAATGGTAAAGGTGTGAATGATTCTTTGGGTCTAACCTGAATGCCCCCACTAATCTGTAATAAATGGATATGCTATATTCCCATAATGGCTTCTTCCAATGTATGTGTTTTGTGTTTTGCAGGTGCCTGAAATAATTGGCTCTATTAGACAAGCTGGAAAGTTGGCCCGTCAGGAGGAAGTCCATTCCCATTTATGCGATGGAGATGACGCTTTTTCCAAAAAGTTTGAAGTCCTCTTCTGTGGCCGGGTGATTGTAGCTCACAAAAAAGCACCGCCGGCACTCATAGATGAATGTATTGACAAATTCAACCATGTCAGCTGCACCAAAAAGAAAGACCCTGATTCTGCATCTCCACTGACTCCAGTGACACTGCCGGCAGATGTTAGCGCTGGAATATCCTTTGGGGACAAACTACGGTCTGTTTTTCAATCGACGTTTAATGATGAGGAAAAACAAAAACCTATTCGTAAATCTTACTCCACGCCCGGCCTCAGGACTAACCACTCATTTCAGAGGGACTGGCAAGATGGCCCCTGCAGCCTCCCTGGATCCTTTGAGGACGGTGACAGTGGTTTGGATTTACAATACTCGAGTGAAGAATATAACTGTGTCCAACCAACCGACATGGAGGAAAACCAGACTATGCTGTTCACGGTATGTATGAAAAGATTATTCTCTATAAACTCATTGTCTGTACCTTCATCAAATGAGTGTTGGTATGACTGCTCGTCTGGCAATGCTTTTATTGTGCTCCAAAGCAGCACCAGGGTACATTTTTTTATTTGGCCTCTAACTAAGCAGGTGACCCATTCAGGTGATGAGGGGGCTACTCTGCAACTATGTCCCAATTGCATGCAGCGTGCCAGTGTGGGGTTAAAGTATACAATGCCCCCTCACCACCTATCAAATGCTCTCTGAAGAGTGAACTGAACGCAGCTAGCTCTTTAGAGAGCAAAGCTAGCGTGGAGGTGCCCTAAGTGTTTTGTCAGCAGTTGGCCTTTTCACCCAGCAGCTTGCTTTTCCAACATAGTGAGAGCCCTGAGCATCAGCTCGCATATTTAAGGACCCATAGTTGGTGACAATGAATGAGGTCTGGCTACCAGGTAAGAAGTTGACCCGGGAATGGGGGCTTTATCTGACCCAAAGCTACAAAATCTCTGGAGCACCTCACCCATGTGTAGGTCAGAAAGCTGGTGACACCATACATTTTTTGTAATTTTTTTTTTTTTTTATTTCTTCTTGAGCCAGCACATAATTCTTTTAAAGCGGAAGTAAACCCATCGATTTAACAGTCTAAAAAAAAAAAAGGCATGCCGTGAATGCTAACTGCACATTGGCTGTGCTCTCAACCAAACAGTCAAACCATCCAATGGCTGGTGTCATAATGGATCACATGTGCAGCATTGTGGCAGTTGAAGATTAAACAGAGGCAAAGATGGCAGCTTCCTTGGCTGAAAACGATAGGGGGGGTTTACTTCCACTTTAACCCCTTCCCGCCACCGCCTCCTGGCCCTTTAAGAGGTTCTAAATGGGAGGAGGCAGATATTCCAATCATGTGACGACTGAGATTGGCAGTCACAGCATTCAAACGATCGGAAAGCTCAGGAGTTTTCCAGTACCTGTGCTGGGTATGTGCCCTCAGCACAGAAATAGATTTACATAGGGAAGCTTATATGTGCACCTCTGGCAGGAACTGGGTAATGTATAACTAAAGTTTTTAGTTTTGGGTCGAGTTGAGAGGTATTGGAGCACTTGTCCGTTTTTTTTATTGCTGTCTATGTCCTGCTCAATTTGTCCTGCTTACCATTATCGCCATAAGTGAAAGAAAATCACAAATTTTGGGTTGTCACCTGAAAAGTATGAAAGGGGAACTCTTCCAATGGGGACACTAGTTCTGGTGATCCCTAAGGGTCCTTTCACACGGGGCGGATCTGTAATGATCCGCCCCGTGAAGATTCGTTGCTCAGCGGGGATCGCACAGCTGTTCCCCGCTGAGCCGACTGATGACAGGGCGGTCCCTGCAAACTGTGCAGGGACCGCCCTGTCAGTTCTCCGCTCTCCTCTATATGGGGGATTGGATGAACACGGACCGTCTGTCCGTGTTCATCCGATCCGCTCTGCAGACGGATGAAAAAATAGGATTTTCCTCCGTCTGCAGAACCGGACAATTGCGGAGGCGGACAATAGTGGGTGTCAGCGGATGCTCATCCGCTGACACCCGCTGCCCCATAGACATGCATGTATGTCCGTTTTTCATCCAAAAACGGATGGATGAAAAACGGACGTACGGTCCGCATGTGTGAAAGGGGCCTTAGAGAAATCTCTTAATTATCAGGGTTTTCCTGTCACTTCCTGTTTTGGCTATGGGACAGGAAGTCAAGGGAAATTATCCCAATGGGACAAAGAAGGCAAATATAAACCTTACAGGGGTTATAACCCTCCCTTACTCGATTCAAAATGGGAGAACAAAAGTTGCTTGTCGTTCTACTTTAACCATAAAAAAATGCTTGTTTACACCACTTAACTGAATGAGCTGCTTTATATAAAAAAAAAAAAAAATGTAAAGCCTATCTAAACCAAGAACAAAAGTGTAGTGTGGCTTATCAGTCCTTAGTTTTGGTGGCCGTATTGGTCCCCCCCCCCCCCTGGTGATTCTGCTAGTAACATACATGCCCTAGAGCAGGGGCCTCCAAACACTCCTAACAAAGGACCAATTTTCTGTTCTTCAGACTTTAGGTGGGGCCGTAGTGGTCAGTGCGAGTAGAAAATATCAGTGAGAGTAAAAAATACCTCCAGGCTTGGTGGTCAGGGAGCGCAAAAAAATGACATAACCCTGTGGTCAGTAGGAGGAGGAATAGTGCCCTATCATTTTTATTGGTGGGAGGAATAGTGCCCTATCATTGGTATTGGTGGGAGGAATAGTGTCCCATCATTGGTATTGGTGGGAGGAATAGTGTCCCATCATTGGTATTGGTGGGAGGAATAGTGTCCCATCATTGGTATTGGTGGGAGGAATGGTGTCCCATCATTGGTATTGGTGGGAGGAATAGTGTCCCATCATTGGTATTGGTGGGAGGAATAGTGTCCCATCATTGGTATTGGTGGGAGGAATAGTGTCCCATCATTGGTATTGGTGGGAGGAATAGTGTCCCATCATTGGTATTGGTGGGAGGAATAGTGTCCCATCATTGGTATTGGTGGGAGGAATAGTGTCCCATCATTGGTATTGGTGGGAGGAATAGTGTCCCATCATTGGTATTGGTGGGAGGAATAGTGTCCCATCATTGGTATTGGTGGGAGGAATAGTGTCCCATCATTGGTATTGGTGGGAGGAATAGTGTCCCATCATTGGTATTGGTGGGAGGAATAGTGTCCCATCATTGGTATTGGTGGGAGGAATAGTGCCCCATCATTGGTATAGGTGGGAGGAATAGTGCCCCATCATTGGTATAGGTGGGAGGAATAGTGCCCCATCATTGGTGTAGGTGGGAGGAATAGTGCCCCATCATTGGTGTAGGCGAGAGGAATAGTGCCCCATCATTGGTGTAGGTGGGAGGAATAGTGCCCCATCATTGGTGTAGGTGGGAGGAATAGTGCCCCATCATTGGTGTAGGTGGGAGGAATAGTGTCCCATCATTGGTATTGGTGGGAGGAATAGTGCCCCATCATTGGTATAGGTGGGAGGAATAGTGCCCCATCATTGGTATAGGTGGGAGGAATAGTGCCCCATCATTGGTATAGGTGGGAGGAATAGTGCCCCATCATTGGTATAGGTGGGAGGAATAGTGCCCCATCATTGGTATAGGTGGGAGGAATAGTGCCCCATCATTGGTATAGGTGGGAGGAATAGTGCCCCATCATTGGTATTGGTGGGAGGAATAGTGTCCCATCATTGGTATTGGTGGGAGGAATAGTGTCCCATCATTGGTATTGGTGGGAGGAATAGTGCCCCATCATTGGTATAGGTGGGAGGAATAGTGCCCCATCATTGGTATAGGTGGGAGGAATAGTGCCCCATCATTGGTATAGGTGGGAGGAATAGTGCCCCATCATTGGTATAGGTGGGAGGAATAGTGCCCCATCATTGGTATAGGTGGGAGGAATAGTGCCCCATCATTGGTATAGGTGGGAGGAATAGTGCCCCATCATTGGTATTGGTGGGAGGAATAGTGTCCCAGCATTAGGAAAACTCACCCAGGCTATATAATATAGTTGGTGTGTAGAGTAGTCGGTGCTCTGGATAATTGAGCTAACAAAAGATGCATAGAAAGTACAGGCCGGCAATTGGTATTGGTGGGAGGAATAGTGCCCCATCATTGGTATTGGTGGGAGGAATAGTGCCCCATCATTGGTATTGGTGGGAGGAATAGTGCCCCATCATTTGGTATTGGTGGGAGGAATAGTGTCCCATAATTTGGTATTGGTGGGAGGCATAGTGCCCCATTATTTGGTTTTGGTGGGAGGAATAGTGCCCCATCATTTGGTATTGGTGGGAGGCATAGTGCCCCATTATTTGGTTTTGGTGGGAGGAATAGTGCCCCCATCATTGGTATTGGTGGGAGGAATAGTGCCCCATCATTGGTATAGGTGGGAGGAATAGTGCCCCATCATTGGTATTGGTGGGAGGAATAGTGTCCCAGCATTAGGAAAACTCACCCAGGCTATATAATATAGTTGGTGTGTAGAGTAGTCGGTGCTCTGGATAATTGAACTAACAAAAGATGCATAGAAAGTACAGGCCGGCAACTCGACAGCTTCTCCATAGAAAATATTTATTGAAGCATTACAGCAGTAACCTCATCCAAAAACTGACGCATTTCGGCCTTGGGCCTTCATCAAAAGCAGTGTCCCAGCATTGGTATTAGTGGAAGGAATAGTGCCCCAATATTGGTATTGGTATCATCTCACCTCTCTCTATTCCCTCGAGGCAGTAGCGGGCGGGGCTGAGGGGGGGGGAGGGGACATCAGCGAGGAGGAGAGAGGCGGATGTGCCTGGTCACATGGGCGCCGCTGTATTCTCATGAGAATATGGCGGCACCGCCGCCTTGTACACGGCATGCACTGGGACGGCGGCGGGACTGGCGGCAGGGAGGAAGGTGCCGTTAGACCAACTAATCGTTAATGATCGATTTTCATTATCGATTTATTAACGATTTTTATCGATTAATCATTGCCGCCCTAGACTGGTCTGTCTCCGCTCACTGTGCAGGGACAGACCGTTCGGAGCTCCGCTGTCCCTTATGGCGAGATTGGATGAAAGCAAACAGCATGTCCATTTTCATCCCATTCCATCTGATACATTCGCCATCGTCCAGTGGATCGGATCGCCATCTGTCCTGATTTTTTGGGGATTGGATGGCAGGCCGGTGTCAGTGGACACATCTCCGCTGACATCCGCCTGCCCATACAAGTCAATGGGTGGCCCACGAGGATCCGCCTAAAAAATGGATAGGTGGATCTATGCCGGCCGATCGTTTAAAAGGGGCCTTACACTCTGCTTCAGCAAACAAAGTCTATTAGTTTTTATCCAATTTAATTTGTATTTAAAATCAAAACGGTAATAAATTGCAGCTCACCTGTCATGTGATGTTGGTGTCTGCATTAGTTTTCTCTTTCCTTTTTCAGTTGATAATCCTATGAATAACACACTCCTGTCTATGGGTGGCTTTGATCACTTGCTGTACTGTGTATATACAGTATGGAGGTAGCTGCGTTGTCTTACCAGGCTGCTTTCCAGTTTGAACTACAAAATGTCCTGCTCTTTATCTTTCTTCCATGAGGGGGGTGTTTTGTAGTTCAGACGATAGTTTGGAAGAAAGATACCATTGTTTCATATATCGGGCATCTAGAAAGATCAGCAGGTATTTTCTGTACTTGCTAAAAATGTTTTTGACCTAAAAAAATAAATCCAGCCACCACTGGCAAGTTGTAAAAGTAGAACTAAAAGCCAAACTTTTTTTTTGGGTAGAGTAATGGAGAGTTACATCCCCTGTCAGGTTTTTATTTCACCCCACGTGTCCCATTGGGGAGATTTCTCCTCACTTCCTGTCTAAAAGCGGAAACAGGAAGTGAGAGGAAATTCCATGAAGTGAGGACATGTCAGGTTGTCACCATGGTTCTCGGAGCTAGTGTCTGCATTGGAAGACTTCCCCTCTATTCATGTTCTAGTGACAACCCAAAATGTGGGATTTGACAGGCATTGAAGAGGCGTTGTATCACCTCCTCACACCTGTTTTAACCCATTCCAGCACCCGCTAGTGTGCCGCTCCCAATAAGCGGGGGTACATTTTGCCATGTTGCAATGCAAAGCATCACAGCTGTAGCATATGTACACCCTCCGCTGCCTTTACAACATAATTGGGGGGTAAAAACACAGCCCCCTCCCTTACTGCTCCCATAACACAAGTGTAAATGGTGTTATGGGGTGAATCTCCTTAAGGCCCCTTTCACACTTGTAGGACAGTCACAAGTCACACGTCTTGGGACTGCAAAGTCGCATGGCAAGTCGTACCCCATGATTTCCAATGAGTACTCTTCATATCTGTGCGACTTCAAAGTCCCTGTACTACTTTGATCCAACTTTGATGCGAGTTGAGGTCCATAGATCAAGTTTACCCAGGCCTTCCCTGAAATTGTGGCAAAATCACGTGACTTTGAAGTCACGGTAGTGTGAAAGGGGCCCAATAGGGACACAAACAACAATAAAAACCCAGCAGGTGTTCTAATCCCTCTCCACTCGATCCAACACTAAAAAAAAGTATTGCCTTTAGTTATACTATAAATGTTTTGCTCTTAGGTTAGCTTTTAAGTAACTGATGTAACTTTTCATATACTGTGGACTGACATACATTTTCATCTGTTTCTTTTAAGATCGGTCAGTCAGAGGTTTACTTGATCAGTCCGGACACAAAGAGGATTGTTATTGAAAAGAGCTTTAAAGAGATATCCTTCTGTTCTCAGGTAAGTCTATAAATGTTGTATAATATTATGCATTATTAGAAGAGGACCTTCATGCTGGTTTTAAAGAAAAAAGGGAAATCTGCAACAAATACTGTACTTGCTGGTTTTTAAGAACCACTTTTCAGCCCAGGGATCCGATGTTGTCTTCCAATCAATTCTTCACTGGGCTTCCACTGCGCATGTGCAAAGGAAAGTAGTACTGTGGTCCCAGTCCTGGGTCTTGACGTGTCCCAGGAGGCCACGGGAAGGAAGGAGTGGCTGGTGGCCCAACCATTTATGCGCGCCGCTGGCAGTGTGTACAGCAGCCAGTTTGACATTTGTCTGGCTTCTGTTGAAGGGGCATGGCCGAAAAAAAGAAAAGTCTGCCGATCTACATCCAATCAGCCCTCTCAGCCAATGGCTGAGAGTGCTGACTGGTGAGTTCTGGTGGCTGGTGAGTTTTTTTTTTTTTTCCTTTTTGGAGAAAGGGTTTAAACTATATGAAATAAAGATGACAGTTGTAGGCATTAACCACTTGCCGAACGTCTTCCGCATATATACTGTAATCCAGGATGGGTGCACTACTAACCCTAAAGTGTGTGTGTATAGGCATAAGTAAAGAAATCCGCCCATATCTCTGATTCACGTTGGCAGAGCCTGGCCCACTGTTACTATCAGAAAGCTGGTCCAGAGCAATGATGTGCAAGCTGAGTGGCATATGTTGAATGACAAAAAGCTCACAGATCCCCACATCAACACAAGCGATGCTGATGCAGGGATCTCTCCCGTTTTTGTATTCCCCCTTCCCCGTGAGAATACACAGAAAAGCACTTCAGCCATTGGCTGCAGGCACTGATCGAATGCTGATTTTCCAACATGACTGTTCAACAGTCCCTGTTGCGCTGTGATCACCGAGTCACTGAGACTCGGGTGAACAGCGATCCGAGTAAGGGGCGGGTACCGGCCCCTTACCATGTGATGGGCTGACAGCCAATGACAGCTGATCACATGATGAAAACAAAAGCTCATGATCGTTTTATTTTTTATTTTTTTTTTTCCTCCTCACGCTGATGGCGGAGGAGAAAAAAAAATCCGATCACCCGCTCATTTTAAAGGGACATTGGTCACAAAGTCAGAGACAATTATGCCTCATGTAATGCCCACCAGTGCCACCTGTCAATGCCCGCCAGTGCTGCCCATCACTGCTACCCATCGGTGCCCGTCACTGCCGCCTCATCAGCGTACATCAATGACGGACAAAAATGACCCATTTCAAATTTTTATAACAAAATAAAAAAAAAAAAAAAAAAAACTTTTTTTTTTTTTTTTTTAATTCAGTCTTTTAAAATTTTAACAAAAAAAAAAAAATCGCAGAGGTGATCAAATACCACCAAAAGAAAGCTCTTTTTGGGGGAAAAAAAAATATAAAAATTTCATTTGGGTACAGTGTTGTATGACCGCGCAATTGTCATTCAAAATGCGACAGCGCTGAAAGCTGAAAATTGGTCTGGATAGGAGGGGGGTTTAAGTGCCCAGTAAGCAAGTGGTTAAAGCAGAAGTTTACACATAACTTGATAGAAAATAATTTTCTTTAGCAAGAAACATACATTCTACATTAATAATGATGCAACCAAAAAGAGTGTGTGCTGTATATTGCCTCCAGCATTGCTCCCATTTCTTCTTGCTGGAGGCTGCTATTTTTCTGAAGCCCAGAGCCCCTGAACAGCAGTAAATCATAAAGAAGAACTAAACCCATTGATTTAATGGTTTAAAATGACCTGTACAATTTGCTTGTGTCCTCAACCAAACTCTCAAACCATCAAATGGATGGTGTCATAACTGATCACATGTGCAGCACCATGGCAGTTGCAGATAAAACAGAAGCAGCTTCCTTGGTTGTAAAGGATATGGGGGTTTAATTCTACTTTAAGGCTGTCAGCAGATCGACCTACAAACTCAGCAGTGACTTAAATGGAGAGTAACTGAGCATGTGCAGAGCAGGGTAAGACGGTGTATTACTGGATTATAAACAGTATAGACACTTATTTGTAATGTATTGCAAAGGTATACATGCAGAATGGGCCAGCCTGAAGTCATCTAGCAGGATTTAAACTGAAATTTTAGACTGGATTCACACCTATGCAGTTTTAGTGCATTTTGCAGATTTGCACTACAGTCCATTTAACATGGTTTCCTATGGAACACGTTCTGTAGTGCAAATCTGCAAAATGCACTAAAAGTGCATAGGTGTGAATACAGCCATAGTCAGAAAATTAAGTCCTGCTAGACCACTTTAAGCTGACCCCTTTTGCAGGTATAGCTTTGTAAAACATTAAAAAAGTGTCTATACTGTTTATAATCCAGTAATACTGTCTCAACCTGCACTGCACATGCTCAGTTACTCTCCATTTAAGTCACTGCTGAGTTTGTAGAGGTCGATCTGCTGACAGCCTTAAAGTAGAATTAAACCCCCATATCCTTTACAACCAAGGAAGCTGCTTCTGTTTGATCTGCAACTGCCATGGTGCTGCACATGTGATCAGTTATGACATCAGCTATTTGATGGTTTGAGGACACAAGCAAATGTGACGGCATACCTGAAATGTGACCGTTTTTTTTTTTTAAACTGTAAAATCGATGGGTTTAGTTCCACTTTATGATTTACTACTGTTCAGGGGCTCTGGGCTTCAGGAAAATGGCCGCCTCCAGCAAGAAGACCCAGGAGCCATGCTGGAGGCAGTTTACAGCACACACACATTTTTTGTTATGACTAAAGTTCCACTTTAAGGCACGGATTCCTTCCCAAAGTTCTTAAAAGGCATAGACGGCAGATTCTTATTGGACTCCACCTACAGAGAGATAATTGGTCAAGTTTTTTCCGTGTTTCATATTTAGTAGACAATATCATCTATTTTTTAACTTGTGCAGAGACCAGAAAACCTGACATGGGTTTACAATGTTGCGATCTGTCCATTCTACACGTCTCAAGAGCCAAGCCTCCCATCTCTTTTCTATTTTTTATATTAAACGCATATCTCCTCACATAAGACTATATTTGTGTTCTATAAATGATGACCTTGTGGTAGAACTTGCTGGTATTACTTACAATGCTCAGTTTTGCTGTGTAAGTGTTTTTTCTGCTATCTATCATGCTTTGAATTCTTGTTTCTGTTCAGGGAATACAGCACGTGGATCACTTTGGTTTCATCTGCAGAGAGCCTATAAAAAATGGAGGTTGTCACTTCGTGTGCTATGTGTTTCAGTGCACAAATGAAGCATTGGTATGTATTTTAATAAATTGCATTTCTTATAATGTAATTCTAGGTTAGTCATGATTTAATCAAGAGGGCAAATAGAAGTGCCATATATTTTTTACTTCAACCAATATTCGGAGAGCTAAGCCAGCCATACAGGTGATATTTGAAAAATTTGAATATTGTGCAAAAGTTAATTTACCGTATATACTCGAGTATAAGCCGAGATTTTCAGCCCTTTTTTTAGGGCTGAAAGTCCCCTTCTCGGCTTATACTCGAGTCAGTGCGGTCTGCCTACATGAACAGCTTGTCATGTAGACAGACGGCACTGTTCAAAAGCCGCGCCGCCTCCTCCCGCCCGTCCGTGATAGGCGGACACTAATTTTCCCAGCAGTACAGTGTTCCGCCTATCACGGATGTTCTGTCATTCTCATCTCATGGACGAGGATGAGAGAATATCCGTGATAGGCGGAACACTGCACATGACTGCTGGGAAAACCGAGTGTTCCTCCTATCACGGTCGAGGAGGCGCGGCTTTCAAACCTGCAATGGCGCCTGGCGCCTCAGCGTGTACGCTGATCGGCAGGACAACCGCACAGCGGCCCCCGAGGGACACCGCACAGCGGACAGCGGCCCCCAAGGGACACTGCACACCGGACAGCGGCCCCCGTGGGACACTGCACACCGGACAGCGGCCCCCGTGGGACACTGCACACCGGACAGCGGCCCCCGTGGGACACTGCACACCGGACAGCGGCCCCCGTGGGACACTGCACACCGGACAGCGGCCCCCGTGGGACACTGCACACCGGACAGCGGCCCCCGTGGGACACTGCACACCGGACAGCGGCCCCCGTGGGACACTGCACACCGGACAGCGGCCCCCGTGGGACACTGCACACCGGACAGCGGCCCCCAAGGGACACTGCACACCGGGACACCGGATCGATCGGCACAGGTAGGCTGCACTGGGGACACGGGACAGCGGGACACCGGATCGATCGGCACAGGTAGGCTGCACTGGGGACACGGGACAGCGGGACACCGGATCGATCGGCACAGGTAGGCTGCACTGGGGACACGGGACAGCGGGACACCGGATCGATCGGCACAGGTAGGCTGCACTGGGGACACGGGACAGCGGGACACCGGATCGATCGGCACAGGTAGGCTGCACTGGGGACACGGGGGGTTTGTATAGGACACAGGGGACATGTAGATGGGCATTTGCTGACACTCTTTTCCACTTACAGTAGCTGCTCCATTTCCCCCCCTTGGCTAATACACGGGTCATTAACTTTTCCCAGTTTTTTTGTGGTAAATCAGGGGCCTCGGCTTATATTCGGGACGGCCTATACTCGAGTATATACGGTATTTCACTAATGCAACTTAAAAGGTGAAACTAATATGAGATGGACCCATTACATGCAAAGCAAGATAGTTCAAGCCGTGATTTGTCATAATTGTGGTGATTAGGGCTTACAGCTCATGAAAACTCCAAATCCACAATCTCAGAAAATTTGAATATTACATGCAATCAATAAAACAAGGATTGTACATAGAACAATATCAGACCTCTGAAAAGTATAAGCATGCATATATACTCAGTACTTGGTTTAGGCCCCTTTTGCAGCAATTACTGCCTCAATGCAGTGTGGCATGGACGCTATCAGCCTGTGGCACTGCTGAGGTGTTATGGAAGACCAGGATGCTACAATAGCGGCCTTCAGCTCTTCTACATTGTTGGGTCTCATGTCTCTCATCTTTCTCTTGGCAATGCCCCATAGATTCTCTATGGGGTTCAGGTCAGGCAAGTTTGCTGGCCAATCAAGCACAGTACTGTGAAAAAAATATATATATATATAACTCGCGCTGAGGAAAAACAAAATCGGACGTGAATGAAGCTGCTATACATAAAGTGCTACACACTTGAAAATAATAAAAGAAATGATACAGGGCTTAACAAACATGTGTCCATATAAGTGAAAACAAATAAACAATGATATATAATATGTAACAAAAGTCCATGTGAACCGTGGAAATAATAAACAACTAAATAGGTGCTTCACATCCAAGGAGTAAAGTTGCAGGGGATATTTCACATCTAATAATCAAAGATGCAAGGCAGAAAATCGCAGACAAGTTCAGGTGTGACAAAACACCCCCACATGTGTCCCCACTCACCGGATCACAATCCTTCCACATTAATTCTCAATCATGAGAGAAACAGGAACCCATAGAGGAAAGAAAGGGACCAATAGTGAAGTATGCTAGGAAAAAGGATTTATTGCACATTCAAGGGCATACTTACAAACGTAAGTTAAAAGTAGGCATTGGAAATGGTATAAAACTGCAGCAAATGAGACCGGAAGTGATGTCGGAACCAGAAGTATGTCACGTCAATGCATTTCGCCCTCCCACAGGGCGTCATCATAGGACCTATATATTAGTTTCACCTTTTAAGTTGCATTAGTGAAATAAATGAACTTTTGCACTGTATTATAATTTTTCGAGTATCATCTGTAGAGCGTTTGAATCTTGTCCGGTTCTGCAAGGATCGGTCGAGGATCGAACCATCTATGGGCAGTCTGATTGTACCAAAGTCATCCATCAATGGACCTGGGTACAACCAGAATGTCGGATTTTTACTTGTGATTTTTGGCAGCTGCCTTAGCCGCTAAGAGTAACCACTGTTTTTTCCTAGCTCCCCCCCCCCCCCCCCCCCCCCCCCCCCCCCCCCCCCGGGAGAAAACAGTGGCTCAGTGTGAGGGATTTCCCCATCAACACTTGCTGTGTTCATGAGGGAATCAAGCTATTTTCTAAAAAATTTACTATTTACCAGGCTGTGTATGGTCCTTTTTTTTTTTTTTGTTTCACCTTCAGCAGGCTGTTTACTGCAAAATGAGCGTGACTTTTTCGCACCATTTCATCCAGTAGTCTCCTTAATCTCTAGGGCTATGTGAAGGTCCAATTGGCCAAGTATTTTGCCATAAATTTCCCATAGGTGTTAGACATCCAGGCTTGATCTGCCTGCATTTTTATTTTTAATTACTGTCTATTAATTGGTGAATAGGTGAAAGGGGACATAAATAGGGGATTATAACGGTACTTGTATAATGAAGAGAACACTCGTGATTTTTTTATGAACATTTATTAAGTAGAAAACATACAAGAATAATAATACAAAGTAAAAATATGTGGTTCAGTCAGCATGAGACCCACTAGAAAAAAGGGGAAAAGGAGGCCTCATTGTTGGCTGAGACACCATAAATGACCTAACATCTTTTGAAGTCAAGTTTGGAGATCTATACAGGTGTAGATCAGGGGTACAGTTATGTTCTCAGATGTGGATGACCAACATGTTTCGTGTTTTTGGCAAAACATGTTGGTCATCCACATCTGAGAACATAACTGTACCACTGATCTACATCCAAAGATGGGTACAGATAAGGCCATAACTTTCACCAGGAAGAGAATGGGTGAACAAAAGCCTTGCAAATCTGGGAAACAGATGCTTGATATTAAAGTCCAAGAAGAGCTTGCAGATCTAGTAGCGTGTACATTGACAGGCAAGGGAAGAACCCAATCCTTAAGGTCAGAGGCTTGAATGATGGTTTGCCTAAGCCACCTAGAAAAGGTGGAGTGCGGAGCCTTCTGGTGTCCATCGGGGATAATAAAAGGCAAATCTTCTAAAAGAAGCATTAGCTTAGAGTTGCTCTCAGCCACCAGAACCTCATCCAGACAATGGAGGAAAAGTTGCTTGGGTGAACTGGAACCATTCAGACTAATGGAACTATGTCCTGGTTTAGCTGAAAGGTAGAAACTACGTTAGGCAAGAAGGAAGTCTTGGCCTCAACACTACCCTTTCCCATTTATAAACCAGAAGGGGTCCATTGCAGGATAATGTGACCACTCCCCTCACAGATGTGATGACTACAAAGAATCGTGTCTCTATCGTGTCTCTATCGTGTCTCTATCGTGTCTCTATCGTGTCTCTATCGTGTCTCTATCGTGTCTCTATCGTGTCTCTATCGGGTTCAAATATGTTTTGATGCAGTTTTTTTTAACTGATTCGGATCCCTCAGTATTATGGAGGATCGGACAGGGGAGCTACATGAGACCTTCTGTACAAAGGTCTTTATCAAGGAGTGGGTGGCCACAAACTCTAAAATCAGGATAGAAAGGGCACAAACCTGGCTTTTGATAGATTTGGAACAGTTTTTTTTTTGGTCTCTTAGTACTATCTTCGGTAAGGAGTAGTCCCACTGCTCTGTTTTTATGATCAGGATCTCGGTATAGCTTTGCTACAAAACTGAGGTATGCTGGTAGTAGGAGGGGATATCCTGGGTTGGTCTACTGTTGTGTTTTTATTTTTTATTTGCCAGTGTCCAGTCATCCTGTGGGTGGCAGTATATTCCAAAGGTGAAAGACTTTCAGTGTCCCTCAATGGAAGTCAAAGAAAAGTTATTTAGCATCGAGTACAAAAATTCTATTTTTGCTATCCCATTTTGTTGACCTTTTTAGTGATTGTAACACTCTTGTTTCTGCAGGTAGATGAGATTATGTTGACTCTGAAGCAAGCATTCAGTGTAGCTGCTGTACACCAAACCTCAAAGACTCAAACACCGCTGTGTGATGGATGCCCCATGCAATGCATGCACAAACTCTGTGAGAAGATAGAGGGTGAGAGCATAGTTCTTTATGGTTAATGCACACTCCAATAATGTATTAAGCTCATTAAACCTGATGTATTAACCATGGCTTTGGCATACACCATGAGGCTAATATACTATGAGACTGCCAATCTTCTTTGATGTTTTGCAGGTTTTTTTTTTCCTAACTTAGTTACATTTTCTAGTTGTGAAGTAAACATGGTTAGGTTATCCATTTCTGTTACAAGAATGAAAAAGGATAGTACTCCTATATAGAGAAAAGGGATGGGGGGGGGGGGGGAGAGGCACCAAGCTGCTAAGCTAAGTGTAGCGTTTTTTTTTGGTAGAAAAAGTTAGAATACAAAGCTTATGCCCTCACCGACATCACTGGTGTTTAAGCATTAAAACCAGCTCCATGTAGAGTCATCAGTTCTGAATCCAGTCCACACACGAGCCGCTGACGGGAGTGCTGTGAAGCCAGGGCAGGATTCCAAGCAAGCCCTCATGAGAGACTCGAGCAGTCAGAATGGTTTCTTCATGTGTGTGTACATATTTTTGTATATTATTTATTATTGGTTCTCTGGCTGATGATTTAAAGTCAATATTAATCCCCCATACACCATGTGCTCGTGTCTTCTCTTGTATACAGTAGTAATCGTATATACTCGAGTATAAGCCGAGTTTTTCAGCACACTTTTTGTGTGCTGAAAATGCCCCCCCTCTGCTTATACTTGAGTCGAGCACTTTTCTGCAGCAGAGAATGACATTTTCCGACCCGACTTTGGGGCCTCATATCTCGGGCCACTTGGTGCTAGGAACCCCACATTTGGTGTGCAAACCCAGTGGAACTAGCACTACAACATATCCATTTGGGGTTCCTAGCACCAAGTGACCCTGAGATACAGGGCCCCAAAATCAGTCAACTGTGTCCACCTGCAGCAATGTAATTTCGGGACCCTTTGGGTCCAGAGACCCCAAATTTTGGCTGCAACTAGGGGGCATCTAGGAACCTTTAACTACCAAGTTTGAAGTTCAGGGGACCTATGGCTGCAAATGGGCACAGTGAGGCATGCAAATGGGCACAGTGAGGCATGCAAATGGGCACAGTGAGGCATGCAAATGGGCATTGTTGACCCTCTTTTCCACTTACAGTAGCTGCGCATTACTCACCCTAGGCTTATACTCGAGTCCATACGTTTTCCCAGCTTTTTGTGGTAAAATTTAGGTGCCTCGGCTTATATTTTGGTCGGCTTATATTTGGGTCGGTTTATACTCAAGTATATACGGTACTTGGTTGTTTTAAGAAACGCCTGTCTTCTGCAGATATTGCTTAGGCGTGTAACCTTTAGGGCTCTGCAACACCTTTTTAAGACTTAGACCTTGTATTTATCATATTATATAAACGTTTCACAAAACATTTGTGAATAAAATTATTTAAATGGGAGGGAGGAGGAATCTGCTGCACACTTTGTCTTGGACAGATTTCTACGAAGCAACATTTGATGATGTTCTTAAAGATTTTGTGGGTTTTACAAAGACATTATTTCGGACCATAAGATAGAGAGGTTTAGGTATTTTTGGACTGTAGTAAGGTGTGCTGTTCTTGAAAACCCCGTATGTTATTAAATGGTCAGACGTGTCCAGGTTGGTCATCATAGGTGACCTTTGTTATTGATTTCTATTTTATAGGTCTGCCGCCATCTAAAACCAAACTTGAATTACAAAAGCACATTACAACATTAAATAACCAGGAGCAGGCCTCTGTGTTTGAAGAAATACAGGTAAGCCTCCAAGTTGAAAATGTTGACCTTTTTGCAGAGAATAAAAAAAATGCAACAGAAGCATTGGAATGTATCAGACTGTTTGTTGAAGGAACTGTGGATTAGTGTGCACAGGCAGTGGGTATTTCAATTCCTAATCTGGCGATATAGAATATTGTTTGTATTGTAATGCTATACAATGTTGTCTTATTTACTTTTGCATGTCTTGTGGTTAAAGGGCCCATTTGCAGTTTGATCCTTTTTATAATCTCTTTACCATTATTATAGAATCTTTGCAGTCTGTTTAGCAGAAAATTAATTAACTTTTACTAACTTTTTTTAAAACTTTTGGATAATTGGAGCCAATCTCTGTATAGCGAGACTGCAAACCAAGGAGCGTTTCAGGGAAGTTGGCAGGGGACTGTTTTTCTGTAGAATTTCCTTTTGAGCGGAGACTGGAGGGTAATTCAAACACCTCCCTGCATTTATCCCCCTTTCACACGACAGGTCCAAACGGGTCCGGCTGTTTGTGTTTCAGTCAGACCCGATCTGACCCTCCATTCTCCTCTATGGGCAGTCAGATGTAAATGAAATTGTGTCCGTTTACACCCAGCTACCTCCGGGTCTGATCCAGCAAAAAACAAAACCGGAAGGGGATCGCAGGGCAGTCGGGTGTAAACAGACAGCTGGTCTGTTTGTATCGGGCTTCCCATAGAGCAGAGGGGGCTGTGTCTGCTCTACATAAGCGGACACAGACCTGTCATTTGGCTGCTCCGCTCAGGCTCAGCGGACGGATACCCTGCTGAGCAAAAACAGGATCCGCCCCTTGTCAAAGGGGTCTTAACTTTCACTATGAGTTCTCTCTGTTTCCCCATCTATGGAGTGTGGTATAGCCTTCCTGTCTTAAAACGTCTCCCTGCAAGATTTTACTGAGGAACCATCCAGCCTATCCCCAGATCATTTGATCAATGCCTCTTTGATCCCAGACTGCGAAGCTGAGGATCCAATAATTTTGGTGAGTGGGGGACACCAAAGGAGGAGCCGCTTCACCGATTCAAAAGTTTTGGAGCACCGTTGCACTTTTCACTGAAGCAACTGAGCACTTTTTTATGTTTTTGTTTTCCATTAACATTGATGCTTTAGGCACTGTTTTATTAGGATGTATATTGCTTGATATAGGCTGCTAGCGCTGTTTATATATTTTTCATTGCTTTCAGGTTGTAGCACCTTTGTGCAGCAGCTGCTGAAAATAAATATAGAAAATAGAGGGTGTTATACTGAGTTTAATGTGTAAAAATTTGAAATAAAATACTGCAGCTTACCAATCCTTGGATGCATTGGCTTCCATTTTTCAAATATTTTTATTTTTTTTTCCCTACACTTCCTCTCCAGGGTAACAATGCATATTTACTGTCTCGCACAGCCGTGCTCTTTTAAAAAAGTACCAATGGGTGTGGGGAGAAGAACAACCCTTTTGCTTGTTTTGGAGATTTACCGGATGCAGACTGCCCCATGCATATTTACTACAGCAGGGCAGCCGCTCTGTGCGTCCGTTCGGGTACATGATTCTGCACTTCCGGGTCTGGGGCGTGCACACGTGCCCCCCGGCGACCCGCTCCTGCTGTGATTGGACACCACGGGAGCCAATCAGCGGGTCCGGCAGACACAATGTCTGCAGAGACCCGCCGACCATAGGAGGCACAGGCAGAATGGCGTTCTGCACATGTATACAAAGCAGATCGCTGTTCTGTGACAAGGGAAGGCAGTGATCTTGGGTTTCTGCTTTCCCACAGTACAAGCACTCCCCACACGGATCCCTAGGAACACCTTTAACCCTTTGTTCGCCCCTGATGTTAACCCCATTCCCTGCCAGTGTCATTAGTACAGTAACAGTGCATATTTTTTTAGCACTGATCACTGTATTTGTGTCACTGATCCCCAAAAAGTGACAGGTGTCTGATTTGTCCACCGCAATATCGCAGTCTTTGCTCGCCGCCATTACTAGTAAAAAAAAATAAAAATGACCAAGAATTCCAAAAATATATGCCATAACTTTTTTGCTCAAACCAATCAATATACGCTTATTGGAATTTTTTTTTTTTTTTTACAAAAATATGTATCGGAATACATATTGGCTTAAACTGATGAAGAAATAATTTGTTTTTTTTTTATTTTTTTTATTTATAGGGTATGTTTTATAGCAGAAAGTAAAAAATGTTTTGTTGATAGTGCAAAAAATAAACGCAGAAATGATCAAATAACACCAAAAGAAAGCTCTATTTGTAGGAAAAAGTCCTTGCATTTTAAAATGTAAGGACTTTTTCCCCCAAATAGAGCTTTCTTTTGGTGGTATTTGATCATTTCTGTGGGTACAGTGTCGCATTATCGCGCAATTGTCAGTTAAAGTAATGCAGTGCCGTATCGCAAAAAATGGCCTGGTCATGAAGGGGCTAAACTTTCCGGAGCTGAAGTGGTCAACTTCCTGTCCCATAGCCAAAAAGGAAGTGAGAGGGAAAAAAATGCAAATTAAGGGAATTCCTTGGGGACCCCCAGGTCATAAGAACTAGTGTATTGATTGGAAGATTTCCCCTCTTACTTTTCTGGGTGCAGCCCAAATTTTGGGGATTTTCACTACTTTCAATGACCATGAAAAGTGGGACAAATCTGGAGGGTGAATCTCCTTAACGGGTGCACAGACACCAATACAATCCTGAGTTCTAATCCCTCTCCACTCCATCCAAAACTAAAAAAAAAAAAAAATGTTGCCTTTAGTTATACTTTTAGAATGCTCCCTACACCCTCCTTACGGCTATACTAACTAACCTATGTAAGAAAAATGTATATACATACCTATTTTCAGTCCGGTCATGTGATTCGGCTTCCCTGGGTCAGCCAGCAGCGTCTGCAGGGGAGAAGAGGGACCACTAACAATGGCTGCAACATGGGAGCCGATGGGTGACGTCATCACTCCTAGCTTTCACAGCCACTGTCAAGCAAACTCACCCCCAAAAAAACAGCTTTATTGAACAGACTACAGCCCCCTCCCTCTCCCACAATTAAATAACATTTTCCTAAGTGCTTTTGACTTTTGTGCTGCAGTGCAGCACTTCCTCCCTTCTTGCCTTTATGAATGTGGTGTTGCACTCAATTCTACATATGTGCTGAACAGGTCTGCCCTGCTTTTTGGACCCGGCAGAGACCTTGCATAGCAGTGTTCCACGCGCATGCGCAAATACACACTTAGTTATGGGGCTCCTCTATAGCTGCTTGACTGCATATGCATTGGGAAAATCGTGTACAGATGCATCACAGGTCTCTGACAGTCCCCAAGGCTTAGTAGAGCCCTTTGGCATATCTGGGCATGCACCGGGCCTTCAGATATGGTGGTGCCAGCGATGGGGTGGGGCCAGCTTTACAGGGACTGAATTTCCTATTTAGGTTTTTTTTTTCATAAATTGAGTATACGACATGCCAGGTTTACTGCTATCTGATACATCGTTGGAGAGATTTTATGTCTCGCTGAGAATGTTTTTACCAGACAGGAAGTTCGAAAAAACCTAGAACAGACAGTAATAAGGCTGACAGAGGTTCTAGCTTTCCAGTTTCCACTAGTCTGCTTGAGAAGAAAAGGTTTTTGGCTTTAGATGTGCCCAGTATCGGGGTACAAAGATCAGGCAGACTCTTCCCTGTAGAAGTCTATGTAACCCTGCTGTTCATCCCACTTGGACTTGTGAACTCCAGGAGTGATAGTGCTTCAACTATTCAAATGAAAGGCAGGTCTGTGTGACGTTCATATTGTGAGTGAAGAAAGTGTCCAGCTTCTGTGGGCCATAAATCTGTTCTACCAGTCCCTGCTCTCCCTGTTTTGAGGATTTAGAATATTTTAGTAGGTAAGTAAAAGCTTATTACGTGATAAAGGGATCTGCAGGAATTCATTCCATTGTGTAGTCATTTGTTTAACCCTGAAGTCCATTTGTACTCTTCTTTTGTATCTGCTGGCGCCCCTAATAACCAGTGAATAGCTGACACCCACTGGGCCACCTGCCCTCCTATGACATCATTGGCCTAACATGGACCTGTCCATGTATAATCAATGACATCACTAGGTGTCCCCACCCCTTAGTTTATTTCAGCGACGTGTCAGACCGGGTTCACATATGTGTGTCGCAGCATGGGGTCGGATGCGTTTTTGTACACCGATTTTCAGGTGCGCTTTAGATCCGAATTTTTGCCTGAATTCGCACCTGAACCGGACCCAAAGAGGCACAGGACCCTTCTGCAATCCGGACCGCGGCCACCCGGACCTGTGTGAACCGGCCCCATTGAGAGAGTCAGTCACTTTTATCTGTCATGCGAATTGGATACAGGGAAACCCACATCCAATTTGCATATATGTGAACCCAGCCTCAGTCGGCGGGAGCCAAGCGTCAGCACAGTCAGGGGTTTTTTTGTTTTCCCCCCTGTGCGGGATCGACAGGCGGCGTTCATCCTGATTGATGATGGATGTGCATTAGGGACATTTTTTTTTTTATTTAACCTTTTTATTTTATTTTTTGTAAATGAGCGAGTTCCTCTGACCCAGTCATCTAGCCATTACAATTTGGTCCTTGTCAATGTCGCTCAAATCCTTATGCTTGCCAATGTTTCTATTTTCAGCATTACAACTTCAGAGACAACATGTTCACTTACTGCCTAATATATCCCACCCCCTTTCAGATGCCATTGTAATATGCATTCACTTTAAATGTCGGTAGTCATAATATTATGGCAGATCGGAGTATGTTACATCTTTTAGGGAATACATATATATTATAGAACAAACATATTACAGCGCACACATGCAAAACTGACATTTACCTCCAGCAAGGCTATTTAAAAGCACCTAGACAGACATTTTCAAAAAATATTATCAAAAAATATGGGGATTTGGTCACACCATATTGCTATATGGTGCTTAAGCCCACTTACTGCGACAAAGTACCCCATGATTAGTGGGTCCTACACTATCCATAGATCGGGAGATCCTGCTTCTCTGAACCAAGGGAGCTATACTCCTCTATATGGGAGAACATGAGGTCTCCACCCATGATACAGGTGGTCACTAATTGAGGTACTTACTGAGTGGGGTGCTCCACCCAAAAGGATTTTGTTTACATATATATTATAATACAATAGTTTGCCTTTTATTATTCCCTGCAAGCAGTAGGTTGGCTTTTGCTTGGCTTCAGCGATCTTGTTACTATTACTGTAATTGTAGTAGTTTAGCTGATAAGATATATTGGGTTGCTCTAGCACAGGAGTGTGTAGTGTATCGGTCAGGATCTGAAACTCTATCCTAGAATGTGAATATGTATTTTAGAAGTGCCATTTACACACCTCTTTATGAAAATTTCCATTTGTCATTTCACACCACCGTTCTTTGTTTCTTACTTTGCTGCCATCTTGTGGACTAATGTAATATAGCATCTCATACCGTAGTGCTTCTGTATTGATCTTTCACAATTTTGTTGAAGCGCGTTTTGTGTGTTTTTTATTATTTTTTCCAATAAATTTGACCTGTGTTTTATAGGAACAAATCACCAAATCAACGTTATAGGTACAAATCACTGTCATTAGCAGTTCTTAGAAATGACTAATAACTGTTACAAAATTGCCATTCTGCCATGGCCTTTACGCTAAGGCTTCATTCACACCTAAGCGTAGTGCCACGTCAGCTGCTGCACCGCAGTTTCTTTAGCTTTTTTTTTTTTTTTTTTTTTTTTTGTGTGGAACATTTTTAGAACAGCACCATTCCTTTGACTGGGCCTCCCTCAGCTCCAAAAATACTCCAAAGAAGCTCATGTACCAAATATTGGCACAGGGCCAGGAGAGTTTGGCGTTGTGATTTTTGCTGCGATTTTTGCTGCGATTTTAGCGCGTTTTGTCGCTTGATCGTGGAAAAATCGCATTGCATTTGGGTGTGCCATTAGGGCTGGTTCACAACACACAAATTCACTCCAGATCCACTCCGGATGCATTTCTGCACGCGTGGTTTTAATGCATTCCGGTGTGTTTTTAATGCGTTTTCTTTTTTCCACTGTACTGGGGTTCACTACATCTTAATGGCACCCCAACCGCGGTGCTGTCGCCCAAAAGAAACTCCTACTACTTTTTGAGCGACGAGCTTCGCGTGTTGCGTTTCTGCGATTTTCAGTGTGATTTATCGCGTTTCAGGTAACTTAAGAAATAATGGCATCACAAACTTGTCCTGCGTTTTTCCGCGATTCTGGAATCGCCAGATTCTGCCAGATATTTCGGTATGCCCAGGTCGCCTGTGCCTTGGGTGGTCTCTGTTGAAGGTACTGTGTGTGATGGCCATGAAATGTATATCTATGCATGGTAGAAGAATGGAGGTCTTATCGCACCACATCAAAGAGACGTGAAATAAACATATATATATATATATATATATATATATATATATATATATATATATATATATATATATATATATATAAATATTATAGTTTATTTCACGTCTCTTTGATAGAGACTCCACATGGTTATATTGTATAGTTTGTTTATGGACAAAACACTTATTTTCACAATTACTTCTATTTATTTAGTTCACAATTTTTTGTATGATTGTCCATTTGATTATATAACGGACATTTTTTTTTTTTATATTTTAATCTTTTATTTTTCAAAGGAAAAAGGGAAAAATACAGAATACATTGTCCAAAAAGATTCCGCTTATATACAAGAACAACATAAACTTCCGTTTCACAACGTAATATTACACTTCACCCATTTCGACTTGGAAACATACTACAATTCATCATATTGAACCCTTGCCTTTTTAACCGTAGTTCTACCTATTACTGTATCGGGGGATTTAGGGTACACTCCCTTTCTGCCCCTCCCCTTTCCCTTCTCAACTTTTTACCACCCTCTACCTACCCAGAACAAAAGCAAACCCAAAGAGAAAAAAAAAAAAAAGAGAGAATTAAATATAATGACTCCCTCCCTTCCTTCCCCTCCTTCCCCTCCTCCCCCCCCCCCCCCTCCCTCCCTCCCCCCCCCCCCCACCCCGGCGACACGGGCAAAATCCAAGATTCAACCTCAGACATTCCCAGACATCATTCTCTTTCCCTCCTCTGTATTTATAAATCTGTTCCACCCTGCCCATATTTTATCATAACGCTCTTTTTTATTTTGGCCCGAAGCCACTAGGTCCTCCATAGCTCCTATCTCTCGCACTCTATTAAGCCACTTCCCTATCGAAGGTGGGCTTGAATCTTTCCAGCACCCAATAACAGTTGCCTTGGCTGCATTAATCAAATGACAGAGAATGGATTTTCTATATGTCTGAGTCGGTATTTGGGAGACATGGAGAAGGAAGAAGGCGGAGTCTTCCGGAATTGAGATATCTGTAAATTTCCGGGATATTCTCCGGACCTCCCCCCAATATGACTTGATCTTAGGGCACGCCCATAGTATATGGAATAGGGTTCCTGGTTCCTCTCCACATCTCCAACAAGCACCTGATGTTTCGGGGAAAAATCTCTGTAGTTTTATTGGCGTATAATACCATTGCATCATTATTTTATAATTTAACTCTTGGATTCTTATACATATCGATGTACTCTGGGAGAGGTAAATAATATTCCTCCTCTGGTCCTGGGTAAATGTCCTATTCAAATCCCTTTCCCATTTAGCTATACTAGGAAGCACAAAATGTTCTGAGGGGTTATTTAACATCCCGTACATTCTTGAGATCAACCTGGGGAATGGTTCTTGCTCCTCGCAGTATTGCTCGAATATTGTCAAATTACGATCGTATTTTTCTGCGGGCCCCAGAGATCTCAAAAAATGCAGTACCTGTATCGCTCTCCACGTTTTTAATTCAAAACTTCCCCCCAGTTGCCTCAGGGCTGCTAAGGTGGGCCAGGCCCCGTTGGACATAAAATGTGAAGCTTGGGAAATTCCTCTCTCCCATAGACTTTTAAATACACCTGCCTCGGTTCCAGGGGGGAACCCCGGGTTTCCCAGGATGGGAAACAGTGGTGAGTTTTTTGAGGAAATTTTAGGGTCCCGCAGTAGGTTGGCACTGATACGCAGAGTAGTGCCTATAGTCGGATGCTTCTTAATAAACAGTGGAATTGTTTCAAAGCACCAGGGTGCTCTGCGTAATGGTATCGTACTTGCCTGCTGTTCCAGATCTACCCATGACTTGAATTCTCCGTGTCTGCACCAGTCTACCACTCTGCCCAAATGGACTGCCTGGTAATATTTCAATACGTTTGGGACTGCTATTCCACCAAAACCCCTAGGCATCATCATAATACCCCTCGCTATCCTGGGTCTTTTCTCCGCCCATATAAATTTAATGAAAAGGGAACAAATTTGACGGAGATAGACTACCGGAATAGTGATTGGTAAAGCTTGGAATAAATACAAGAATTTTGGAAGAATGCTCATTTTTATGATGTTACAACGTCCAAACCATGAGTGAATCCCATGGTGCCATTTATCCAGAAGCTTCCTTACTGAGTTGTATAAGGCTGGAAAATTTACCTCATAGGTCTTTCCTATGTTCGGTGGAATATACGTACCCAGGTATTTTAACTTTTCAGTCACCCATTTAAATCTAAAGTTTAACTGAATTGCGTTGCGGACCTTGGTCGGCAGCGCAACTCCCATCGCTTCTGATTTCGTGTAGTTTATTTTTAAGTTCGATAACTTTCCATATATTTCAAACTCTCTCATCAAATTAGGAATTGAAATATGTGGTGCAGACAGGGAGAACAGCAAGTCATCCGCATAGGCCGAGATCTTATAGTCTCGGTCTCCTATTTTTAACCCCTGGATATCCGGGTTTTGCCTTATTTTGTTTAATAGGGGCTCCACCGACAGTGAGAACAGCAGTGGTGAAAGAGGGCACCCCTGTCTAGTGCCATTTGATATTTTAAAGGATTTAGAAAACACTCCATTTACTTTCACCTCTGCCTTTGGATGTGTGTAGGCGCTCATAATCCAATTAATCATCTGATCACCCATGCCGACCTGTTTCAGCACTGTGAACAGAAAGGGCCAACTCACTCTATCAAATGCCTTTTCCGCATCCGTGCTCAAAAAGACACTGGGGGTGTTTGTCTTATCGGCATGGTAGACCAGGTTAAGGACTTTGATGGTGTTGTCCCGCGCTTCCCGCGTGGGGATAAACCCCACTTGGTCTAGGTTGATCAGCTGGCATAGTAATGGCTGTATCCGAGATGCTAAAATTTTAGTGAAGAGCTTCAAGTCCACGTTCAGTAACGAAATCGGCCTATAGCTACCGCACTCCATCGGGTCCTTCCCCTCCTTCGGCAACACCGTGATGTGTGCCAGAAGAGAGTCCGGGGGGAATGCTGCAGTCCGTCCTAAAGCATTAAAGACCTTCACCAGCTGAGTACTCAAGTGGGTTGAGAATTTTTTATAGTAATGTAATGTAAAGCCGTCGGGGCCGGGTGCCTTTCCTGGCTTCAACGTTTTAATTACAGCATTCACCTCCTCTACGGAAATAGGTGAGTCCAATTTCCTCCGATCTGGCGATGAGAGTTTTAACAATCTTGCCGAGGAGAGGTATTCCTCCTGGGACGCGTTCAAGATAGGTGTTGCTTCTAGATTGTATAATGCGGCATAAAATTCCCCGAATGTCTGCGCTATATCTTTAGGAAGTGAAATTATTTTCCCGTCTCTCCCCTTTTATTTGAGGTATATAAACTGTCGTGGTTTCCCCTTTAAGTTTGCCTGCAAGCAGTTTACTACATTTCTCTCCTAGTTCGTAGGTAGTCTTCCTTCCTCTTTGTATGGCTGCTTTAGCCTTAAAACGCAGGATGTCCGTTAGTTGCCGCCTCAAGTGTCCCAGGTCTCTCCCAATGGGAGGGGTCGGGGTCCTCTTATGTTGGAGTTCCAAAACATGGATTTCTTGTAGGAGACTCATCACCTGTTTTTCCCTCTCTTTCTTTATTCTGGATCCATGTTTGATCAGGATGCCCCTGATCACAGTTTTGTGCGCCTCCCATACTGTACCCGGGTTACTTCCCGGGGTGTCGTTTGTCTGAAAATACGCGTTTATTTCTTTTGCTACTTCCTCCTGGATTTCCGGGAACTGTAACAGACCCTCATTCAGTCGCCACCTTCTTTCGGTAGAACCCAGCGCGCCAGCAAGGGATATGCACAAAGTGATCGGGGCATGATCTGACCACGTTATATTTCCTATAGTTGCCTCCGTTACCCTAGTAAGTAAATAGTGGGGGATCAGAAAGAAATCTATCCTTGAGTATACCTGATGGGGATTAGAAAAAAAAGTATAATCCCTCTCACCTGGATGCATGGTCCGCCATGCATCCACTAGCTGTAATTCGTGTACTCTCTTCAATATTCCCCTTCTAGCCCCTTGTGAGATAGATGACATACCTGTAGACGTATCTAGTTTAGGGTCTAGGGGAATATTAAAATCCCCACCAAGGATCAATTTTCCTTCAGAGAAATCAGTTAATTTTGTGAGGACCTTCTTTAAAAACGCTTCTTGCATGACATTTGGAGCATATATCGTGGCCAGAGTCACCTTGACTCCTCCGACTTGTCCCTTCAGAAACAGATACCGCCCCTTCGCATCTACCCTCTTGTCTGCTAGGGACCATGGGATCCGATTAGAAATCATAATCGAGACCCCTTTTGTTTTTGCCTCATAGTTTGAGGCATGGTATACATTTGGGAAGAATCTGTTCTGGAGTAGCGGGAATCCACTCGCTTTAAAATGGGTCTCTTGTACAAAGGCAATATCTGTGTGCGTCCGTTTTAAATCATTCAGAAGCATCCTTCTTTTTTCTGGGACATTAAGCCCCTTTACGTTTATTGAGGTTATCTTTACTTCCTCCATATCGCCGGGGGGAAAGGGAAAGAGAAAGAGGACGGGAGAGGCGACGAGAGACGGAGAAGAAGGAGAAAAAAAAAAAAAAACCCCAACTAACCCCTCCCTCTACTTTTCCTTCCCCCCACCCTTTGGCACACCCACCCCCTTTTTACAGCCCCTAAGGGAGACACCCTACTCTGTACCCAACTCCTATGGCACAGAAGGTGCTAAACTATGTGGGGAATTGGTCCAAAAATGGCCGGAGAATTCCCCCCCCTACCCCCCCAGGCATATGAATTTATTCCCTCTCTGGATCCCCTCCACCTCCATTCTATTTTAATTTTCATTGTTTCTTCTACTATTTTAATCCTATTTGGAGGAGAGAGGGATACCATATAGGGACCAAAAAACAAAAAAAAAAGAAATGTATATTTATATAACGGCAAACAAATAAAGGAGAGGAGCAGGGATCTAATGCACCTTTGTTACAACTCTAGTCATATAAGCCTATATATCCCCTGCTTCTCCCCCCACCCCTTATTCAAAGTTTTTTGGCTTGACCCCAGTTCCACCAAGCCCTTCTCTGTAAAGTCCCATCTTACCCTTTCTTCTCTCTCTTTCTCTTTCACCTCCCCCCTTCTTGCTAAATCCCATTTTTTACCTAGAATCTTACTCTATTCCAATCCCACTCTCCCTATCTCCCCCCCCCCCCCCACTTCGATCTAAGGGGTCTCTTGGAATCAGAGACTGCTCCTTTCCTCTCTTTTTTATAACCCCATCTTGGCTAATTTTAACTCCTCTACTGCTATCTCCGCATTCCATCTCTGACTTAAGGCTATTCGGCCAGTTAAGTGCCAGAGTAAGTCTCCTCCTCCCTTATTCACTAGAATAATATTTTTATATTTGTCCATCTCAGTCAAGCTGTTTCAAGCTACCTCAGGGCCTGAATTTGTAGATAATGTGCTCCCTCCCCCTTATTTCTTTACCTAACAAGATTCTTTAGTACCCAAACCCCCCCCCCCCCCCTCCATTTTCCCTTATATCTCCCCCCCCCCGCCCCACCCCCCCCCCACCCCTTTACGTACCCATCCTCTATAAACCTACCCATATGTGTCTATCCGATCAGGTCCTGTGTGCGTTTTTTATCTGCAGATTTTTTCACATTGGACATTATTAATTAAGTGATTTTTCTAGTTAATTAATCTACCTTAAGTCACATTCCTCTCTCTTAATCCTATATTAAAACACATCAAATACAACAAAGGGAGAGGCGAGGTGGGGGGATTAGAGAGGGAGGACGAGAGAGGAAAGAAAAAAAGACTTCCTCTTATGGGCCTCTAGCTATTAGTTATAGCTGTTAGTATGTGTCCCCCAGTGCCAGTTGTGCATCCTTAAGTGTCGTTTTGTGGTATATAAATGTGACGTATAGTCCCAACCCATTTTCACCTCCAGAATGAGGGGGGCATAAGGGGACCCAAGCATCCCCCCCCCTCTCCTACTCCAATCGTGAACTAGTGCTCTGTATTTTAGTGCCACACCAAGAAGAGAAAAAAAAAAAAGAGGACCGACAACCAGGGAGAGGAGAAAGAAGCAGTTCTCTCCCTTCCTCCCTCGGCCTTCCTCCCCCCTCTTCTCCTCTCCCCCCCTCCCAAAATGCATAGATACACATATTATCCACTGGTAATATTCCTTACAATCCTTACAAATCATCTATTAGACTTAATCTTAGAAAAAAGAAACAGCATTACTAGATTTGCATACTTATATATAAATACATGCGTGCCCACCTGCGTGTGCTAATACGCATACACCCATGCATCGTGCTTATCCATAACCCCAAAGAAAAAAAAAAAAAAAAAAGTACCCCCCATTCCGTGTGCTGCTTGGAAAATAATACACATAAAGCAATCCTTTTTACAAACAAACAAACCCCCATTCCTCATCTAATCCCTCCACCCCCCTACCCCCCCCCCCCCCCCTCAAAGTAAAAAATAAAAAATCACACCCCTGAGGGAGAGAAAAAAAGAAAAAAAAAAAAAAAAATATATGAATAAATAAATATGTGAATAAATAAATAAAGGGGACACATATATCGATTATATAGTCCATATGGCTTCCGTACTAGTAGCAAGAAGTGAGGGTGAACTCAATTGTCTCTCTGAAAAACACCAAACAAAAAAAAAAAAAAAAAAAAGAAAAAAACACAGCGAGAGAGGGGGAGTTGTCCTGTGTCTTAAGGGCATGGTGGTCTGGGGTCTCCTCTATTTTCATTTCTAGCGTATATAGGGTTTACCTCCTCTGCCCCCCCAGTCCCTGTTTGTCACCTAAATATTGTAACCAGTCTGGTATCTCCATCGCCTCTTCTCCTAGAAAGGAAAACAAGTGTGGCAAGTCCACCGGATGCCGTAGAACGAAAGACTTGGAGTCCTTTTTTACTGTTAACGAGATCGGGTACCCCCATCGGTATGTGGCCCCTGACTTCCGAATTTTATCCAATAGAGGGCGTAGCATAGATCTCCTCTGGAGGGTAGCTCTGGATAGGTCGGGTAAAATTTTTATCTTCATACCCTCATATACCACCTCCTTAGCCTCCCAAGCCTTACGACTTATCAGCTCCTTATGTGCATATCGGAAGAAACAGCAGATCACATCTCTGGGTCTCTCAAGGTTAATGGAGGGGGGTCATGCAATTTTTTGCGTCCTTTTCTTCCCGTGCCACCAAATAAGCTTTCTTTTGATGGTATTTGATTGCGTGAATTTTTGCGATATAAACGGCAAAAAGAGCATTTGTCTTTTGAAAATTTTGAATGGTTTTAAAAAAAGAGATTTTCTACTTTTTGTTATAAAAAAAAAATCTAATAAACTCAATTTTAGTCAAACATTTGGGCCAAAATGTATTCAGCCACATGTCTTTAGTAAAAAAAATGCCCAATAAGCGTATATTTATTGGTTTGCGCAAAAAGTTATAGCGTCTACAAACTAGAGTACATTTTCTGGAATTTACACCGCTTTTATTTTATGACTGCCTATTTCATTTCTTGAGGTGCTAAAATGGCAGAGAAGTACAAAACCCCCCCAAATGACCCCATTTTGGAAAGTAGACACCCCAAGCTATTTGCTGAGAGGCATGTTGAGCCCATTGAATATTTTTTTTTTTAGTCCCAAGTGATTGAATAAAGACAAAAATAAAAAAGATTTTTTTTTTTTTCAAAAAGTTGTCACTAAATGATATATTGCTCACACATGCCATAGTTATATGTGGAATTGCACCCCCAAAATACATTTTGCTGCTTCTCCTGAGTATGGGGATACCACATGTGTGGGACTTTTTGGGAGCCTAGCCGCGTACGGGGCCCCGAAACCCAAGCACCGCCTTCAGGATTTCTAAGGGTGCAAATTTTTGATTTCACTCCTCACTACCTATCACAGTTTCGAAGGCCATAAAATGCCAAAATAGCACAAAACCCCCCCAAATGACCCCATTTTGGAAAGTAGACACCCCAAGCTATTTGTTGAGAGGCATGGTGAGTATTTTACAGCTCTCATTTGTTTTTGAAAATGAAGAAAGTAAAGAAAAAAAAATTTTTTTTTTCAATTTTCAAAAACTTTGTGAAAAAAAGCGACATCTGCAAAATACTCACAATACCTCTCAGCAAATAGCTTGGGGTGTCTACTTTCCAAAATGGGGTCATTTTGGGGGGTTTTATGCCATCTGGGCATTCCATGGCCTCCGAAACTGTGATTGGCAGTGAGAAGTGAAATAAAAAATTACACCCTTAGAAAGCCTGAAGGCGGTGATTGGTTTTTGGGGTTCCGTACGCAGCTAGGCTCCCAAAAAGTCCCACACATGTGGTATCCCCGTACTCAGGAGAAGCAACAGAATGTATTTTGGGGTGTATTTCTACATATGCCCATGACATGTTTGAGCAATATATCATTTAGTGACAACTTTTTGTAAAAAAAATATATATATTTTTTTTTTTTCATTATTCAATCTCTTGGGACAAAAAAAAAAAAATATTTAATGGGCTCAACATTGCTCTCATCAAATAGCTTGGGGTGTCTACTTTCCAAAATGGGGTCATTTGGGGGGGGGTTGAACTGTCCTGGCATTTTATGCACAACATTTAGAAGCCTATGTCACACGTCACCCACTCTTCTAACCACTTGTAGACAAAGCCCTTTCTGACACTTTTTGTTTACATGAAAACATATTTTTTTTTTGCAAGAAAATTACGTTGAACCCCAAACACTATATATAATGTTAAAGCAAAGGCCCTACAGATTAAAATGGTGGGTGTTGCATTTTTTTTTTCCACACAGTATTTGCGCAGCGATTTTTCAAACGCATTTTTTGTGGAAAAAATACACTTTTTTTATTTTAATGCACTAAAACACACTATATTGCTCAAATTTTTGATGAAATAAAAAATATGATCTTAGGCCGAGTACATGGATACCAAACACGACATGCTTTAAAATTGCGCACAAACACGCAGTGGCGACAAACTACATACATTTTTAAAAGCCTTTAAAAGCCTTTACATGATACCACATTAGATTCACGGAGGAGGTCTACTGCTAAAATTACTGCCCTCGATCTGACCTTCGCGGTGATACCTCACATGCATGGTGCAATTGCTGTTTACATATGACGCCAGACCAACGCTTGTGTACGCCTTTGCGCAAGAGAAGGGGGGCAGGGGTGCTTTTTTTTTTTTTTTTTTGTTTTTTTTTTTATTTATTTAGCTTTTTTATTTTATTTTTTAACTGTTCCTTCCATTTTTTTTCTTTGTTATGATTTTTATTGTTATCTCAGGGAATGTAAATATCCCCTATGATAGCAATAGGCAGTGACAGGTACTCTTTTTTTGAAAAAATTGGGGTCTATTAGACCCTAGATCTTTCCTCTGCCCTCAAAGCATCTGACCACACCAAGATTGGTGTGATAAAATGCTTTCCCAATTTCCCAATGGCGCGGTTTATATCCGGGAGGGGGACATTCCCTCCCACTGCTTGTAAAAGCAGTCTAGAGGCTAATTACCCGCTAGAATTGCTTTTACATGAAAGCCGATCACTGGCTGAAAAGAATGATACCAAGATGATACCTAAACCTGCAGGCATCATTCTGGTATAACCATTCAAAGTCCAGCAACATACTGGACATATATTGTAATCTTTTTTTTTTTTCATGCAGCCTCTTGGCTGAACGAAAAAAAGAGATTGATTGGTGGGTATGCCCACCATTAGAATACCTCCCTTCATCCACCCACTTCTAATGATGGGCATACATGCACCATTTATATATGCCGATGCATGGGGGCATCCTCCCGCAAAAGTTATGCCGTGTACACACGGTCGGAATTTCGACCGTATGTACGTGGCATTAGGAGCCAATCGCTCCTCCCCCCCCCCCTGCTGCCCCCATGCTTCGGCATATATGCTCTTTTTTTTAACTGTGGTGGTGAAATCACCTCCTACAGTGTTGGAGTCGCGTCTTTATGTATCGTGGGAGCAAACGCTGTTGCTGTCAAGATAAATAAATCCGCGTTGCAACTGAATGGCGCACCTGAAAACAAAAAAATGCTTAACACTAAAACACAGTAAACAAAATTACATACCTGAAAAGCAAGCATGATAAAACATGATAAAACATAATAAAACATTGCAGAATAGAATGGAGTAAAAAAAGAGCAACAATAGAGAGAGAATAGAGTGAGAGAGAGAACAATAAAACGACAACTATTTTATTTTTTTTTATTTTTTTGAGATTCACAGGTAAAAAAGCTCCTGACTGAAGCGACTGAATCAAAACGCTACCACAAAAAAACTGTTAGTGATCGCAGGGATCAGGCCTGACTCTGCGAACACTGCAGTTATGTGTGCTTAGTGTTTTGTAAGTGACAGTGATCGATCGATACTGCACTTGGGTGGGCTGGGCTGGGCGGAGGGGGAAAACGCAGGTGCTAGCAGGTATCTGGGCTGATCCCGCTAACAATGCGTTTTTTTTTTGGAACCCTAAACTGCTGGGACGCTAGTATAGATCTGATCAGATCAGATATTGATCTGTTCAGATACTGTGCCACTAAGGGAGGTGTATGCTTTGTGCGTGGGTGTTTGCGGTACTGGCACTAACCTGGGGCGACGCAGACCTTATTTGACCCTAAAACCTAATTGATATCACCCGCCGGGCGATCAGGGGTTAAACCGTTATTGGGTAATAAATGGCGGGTGCCCTGACAGTATAAAAAACAAGCTAACTAACCAGCGTCACCCGTAACAGTAATACAAAAAAAAACTGGTTACCTAGCGACACTAATGCAGCGATCAGAAAAACGATCGCTTAGTGACACTGGCAAAAGGGGGTGAAAGGGTTAACTAGGGGCAATCAGGGGGTTAAAACCTTTTATTAGGTAATATATGGGGGTACCTGACGCTATATAAAAACCTGACGGGGAACCTAAATAACGAAATAACTAACTGGCTAACCAGCGTCACCAGTGACAGTTATACAGTGATCACTGGTGAAAGGGTTAACTCTAGGGGCAATCAAGGGGTTAAAACCTTTATTTAGGTTGTAATATGGGGGTACCTGACCTATAAAACTATTTATGAACCTATATAAACATGGCGGTTACCTAAAAAAAAAAAATGGTTACCTAGCGACAGCAGTGACACTAATACAGCGATCAGAAAAACGATCGCTTAGTGACACTGGCAAAAGGGGTGAAAGGGTTACCTGGGGGGCAATCAAGGGGTTAAACCTTTATTAGGGGGGGTAGGGGCTACCTTGGACCTAAAACTAACTGCCCTGACAGTTATTACAGTCACACTGACACTAAATGCAGTGATCAGTAAAAAAATGATCACTGCAATTAGTGACACTGTGACTGGGGGGGGGGGAGGGGGGTGATCTGGGGGGTGATCAGGGGGTGACAGGGGGGTGGAATATGTGCCTAACTGTACTGGTGTCAGTGTACTGTTGTGCACTAACCTTTACATGTTCGCCGCTCGGCGTCTCCGGTCACATAGACCGGCGCACCGAGCGTGACATCACTTCCGCCTTCCTGTCTATACAATAGACAGGAAGGGGAAGCTTTTCATTGGCCAGGAGCGATCGCGAGGGGGTGGCCAGAAACCACTGGCCGTCCCCTCGTCCCGGATCGCTCCTGACACGATCCCGACCATCCCCGCCGGCGGAGGGGGGTCCGATCGGACCCCCCAACCGCCTGAAGAATGGCACGTACAGGTACGTGATTCTGCCTGTACGTGCCATTCTGCCGACGTATATCTACATGGGGCGGTCGGGAAGTGGTTAAGTAAAGCTGATCTTCTATCGAAAGTTTAGGCTGCATTCACACCTGAGTGTTTTCAGCTCGTAAAAAAACCCAGAAAAAATACCTGAAAAACGCCCAACAAGCAAAATCCCATTCCTTTCAATGGCATCTGTTCACATCTGTGCGTTTGGTCACCTGAAGCAAACCGCCTGAAAAACACCCTAAGCTAAATAAGAACATGAGCTTATTTGGGGCAGTTTATAGGCGTTTTACTGCTTTTTACATTGGTGACCTGTACAAAAATCATGGCAAAAATTGCAGTAAAACGCGACTTTGAAATGCTTAGGTGTGAATGCAACCTGAAAGATGTAAGTATTGTTATTGTTGGACAAAGATCATGGCAGGTCCTAGAGTCATGCAGGTCATTCAAGCACAGGCAGATTTCTCCCAACCTAATCTGCTCACCATTGACCAACCTTACCCAGGGCAAAATTCGGCTGTTGGCAATTTTAATTCTCTGGTCCACTAATATGAAAATTAAACTTTGTTTTACTAAATTTAGACCTCGGCCCAACCTTTTTTTCTCTTTCTTATACCGGCTTATGTATAAGCAGCTCTGATCCTCCTCCTTTTCTCGGGTCCCCCGCTGGTGCTCCAAGCCCCTCCCCCCTACTGAGTGCAAGCATCTTGCTCAGGGGGCACTTGTGCATGCTCCTTCCCAATCCGCCTCTGTGTCTGAGACACACAGCACACGACTCGGCCCTGCCCCCCTCCTCACTGGCTGTTACTGACAGCAGCGGGAGCAATTGGCTTCCACTGCTGTCTCTGAGCCAGTGAGAAGGCAGAGGCCCGGGAGAGCTTCTGCTCTCGTGCACATTGCTGGATTGGGCTCAGGGGAGTATAAGGGGGAGTGGGGGGAAAGCTGCACACTGAAGGTTTTTTTAACTTGACATGCATGAAGGAAAAAACCTCCAGGCTTTAGAACCACTTTAAAACTGAACTTTATCTCCTTTTTATAACTTATTTTTTTTGTTTGCCCCCCCCCCCCCCCCCCCCCCCCCCCCCCAATGATTTCATTGGGCAGGGGCCCAATTTGGAGTGGTGTATACCTAAAGCGCCTCAAAGAAGCTGCTTACATGTCTTTTTTTGACGTCCTGCCAGCGCAGCGCCCCAGTGTGCGAGCACTCAGGGTTTTGCACTGGGATTGCAGATGAGGCTTTTTACAGGCGATATTTTTAGCGCTAAAACGCCTGGAAAAACTCCTCCAGTGTGAAAGGGGCTTAAGGCGTACTGTGAATGAAAATGTCAGTTATTAGTGTGCGTATGCTAGCTCCTAACCAGACTGTCAAGCCATAAAATGGCTGGTGTCTTAGCTAATCACATTTGTAGCACAATGGCAACTACAAACCAAACCGAGGCCAAGCTGACAACTTCCTTGGATGTAAAGGGTCAGGATTTAATTTTGCTTTAAGAGGTGTGTTTAGGGAATGGCGGAGCCTCCAGTTGGAACCACCAGGACCAAGTGCCAAATACACTTGGTCCCCTGGGGATTTAAAGCGATATTAAACCCAAAAGCAACAATGCTACAATTAATAATGCTGCTCTCTGCTGTGCCCCCTGTTCTCCTTCATCCAGAGTGGGGGTATTCGAATACAGGAGGTGTTACTGGCCAGATCACCAGGTGAAAAAGTGAATAAAAATAAACAAATGCAGCCACCACATCTAAGGCTTGGTAAGCTGCAATTATATTATGTTTTTGGGCTTTGAATTTAAAGCGGAGCTCCACCCTAAAGTGGAACTTCTGCTCATCAGGAACCCTCCCCCCCTCCGATGCCACAATTGGCACCTTTCAGGGGGAAGGGGGTGCAGATACCTGTATAATACAGGTATCTGCACCCACTTCCAGGCATAGATAGCCGCAGCTTCTACGGCTATTACGCCACTTCCTGCGGGGCCCCCGCTGTCTGCTGGGAAACGCATGGATCCCAGAGACAGCAGGGACCGTCCTTATTGCGCAGCGCGACTCGCGCATGCGCAGTAGGGAACCGGAAAGTGAAGCTGCAAGGCTTCACTTCCTGATTCCCATACCGAAGATGGCGGCAGCAGCATGCGAGAGCCGATCGGCTTCGGGTGCCGACATCGCGGGGCGCGCTGGACCGGTAAGTGTCCTTATTTTAAAAGTCAGCAGCTGCAGTATTTGTAGCTGCTGACTTAAAAAATTTAAAAAAACGGCGGAACTCCCGATTTTAATACCACTTCAAATAAAATAAAACTGTAACGATAGTGCGTTTACGTTTTAACGAATCAGCCCCTATATCTTGAAATGTTAAAAAAAATATCCAGTGACAAACCAATACAATTTTAAATGTGGGAAACTGGGCCTGTCACCATTTACCACTAGATATAAGTAATGGGCATTTCACCAGAAAGCTGCAGACCAACTTTATCATTGTGAGCTGTAAATCTGCAATGTTCTTTGTGTCTTGTGTGTTTTCTTCAAGGAGTAGGTGGGCGTAAGAACAGATTTGATGGTTAACCCATGATTTTTTTTTTTTTTGTTGCCGCACATGATCCAATTCTAAAGCTGCCTACAGACATTAAAGTAATATTAAAGGCTCAGGTTTCTTTGTTTTAAAATAACAAACCTGTTATACTTACCTGCATTTGTGCAATGGTATTGCACAGAGCAGCCCTGATCCTCCACTTCTGGGGTCCCTTGCCACTCCTTGCAAAACCAATCCCCCCCCCCCAGCCGCAGAGTGCCCCAATAGCTAGATGCTTGCTATGGGGACACTCGTGCATGCTCGATTGCAGTAAAGTTTAAAAAAAAAAAAAAATGCCTTTTTACTAGTCAACCTTTCCACTGTCTTTCCTTCCTTCTTTCTTTTTTTCTTATGTACAATGTACCATAAAATGTCAAAAGTTCTGCCACTGTTCAAGGATATAAGCACAATATAGATATCGAAGTGCATATTTTTTATAAACCTTACAAAATACAATTTGCAGACACAATGTTGGGGATTTAAGTATTCAAGAGAAAAGCAGGGAGAGAGGATGGGAAGGAAGGAGAAAAAATAGTGTGGGTAAGGAGATATCATGTAAGTAGCCATCCAGGTCACTAAGTGTGTAGTTTACAGTAGAGGCATAGAGGTTGTAATAAAAGCAGGCATGCTGATTCGTAATAAGTCTAATGCTGCGTTCATACGGTCGGAATTCTCGTCGGAAAAAGCTCTAATGGTTTTCCTGACGGAATTTCGCTCAAACTGTCTTGCCTACACACGGTCACACCAAATTCCCACGGTCTGTAACACAGCGGCATAAAACACGTTCGATAGCACTAGAAAAGGGAAGTTTAATGCTTCCGAGAATGCGTCGAATTGTTTCCGAGCATGCGTCGGAATTTTGCGTGTCTGAATTGCATACACACGATCGGAAAATCCGATTTAGAAAGGTTTTCCATCAGAAAAATTGAGAACAGGTTCTCAATCCAAAGTCCGTCGGAAATTCCGACAGAAAAAGACCGATGGGCATACACACGGTCGGAAAATCCGTTGAAAAGCTCCCATCGGACTGTTTCCATCGGAAATTCCGACCGTGTGTACGCCGCATAAGGCAATTTTAAATGTGACCACGAGGACCATAGATCCTAGGAACAGATTTGGCAGCTGACTGTTCTTTCAGACAGCCAAGCAAGCAATCTACCACAATTGTTCGCTTTGTTCATATATGCATTGTTTGAAGAGCCTTCCTTGTAAGTTCTATGCGGATTTAAGACATCCAGTAAGGAGGTCAGGAGGGCTTTGTAAGTATCGTGGTAAAATGAGGCAGCACAAGCAACCTCCAAGTCTGGCAGCCTGGCTCTCAACCCTATCCAGATTTTCTTTCTTTACTTTTGTCTAGCTGTTCTAATATTAGTGGCATATTGACCGCTTATGAATGCTTTTGAAGCGTCCCAAACTACAAGTGGGTCTGCAGTACCAACATTACCGGGTAGGTAGTGATGTAGAGAGGACTGAACATGGAGGTCAATTCTTGTGTCTGAGATCCAAAATCTAGAGAACCTCCAAAGCTTATCCCAGGGTCAGGTAGAGGTTTCAGCTCTGGCAGAAGAGGGGCATGATCCGATATGCCACAGGGTAAAACCTCAATGGATGTAACAGTTGGGAGTATAGGAGTAGTAGAATAGGCTAGGTTAATCCTAGGAAAAGTTTTGTGGGAAGCAGAGTGGCAGGTGTAGGCCTTAGTGGCGGGGTGCTTTCAGCTCCAGAGCTCAGTAAGGGATCTCGGCCCATATAGCGAGATCAGAAATATAGCGGGGGAGGGTTAAAGTCTATCCCAGACAGAGGAGGGTATCAAATTAAGTCCCACATAAGCAGGACACTGTCCACAGCACACGTGTCCACCTTGGATATAATAATATGCAGTGAATATACATTGGCTGGAGGGGTAGGTATATAACCCAACAAGCACAATTTCCACTTGATATACAAGGTGTGCCCAGAAAGTAATGAACATGATATTTAAAAAATGATTTTGTTGAAAAATGTTACCATTGAACATTGTCTCCTTTTTTAAAGTATGCACATTGTGAGTGTACACAACGCTCCCAGCAATTTTTCCATTCTTAATAGCATTCCTGGAAGTCTTCAAGTGGGGATAGCGTTCAGTGCCTGCGTGGTGGCTCTTTGGATGTTAGGACACCATTTTGGTAGTGTGGATTTCTCCTGTTCAAATCCTGAGTCACGAATTCTTGAACAGTTGACTTTGTAATTCCTGTTTCTTCTTCAATCATTCTGATAGTGAGCCATCGGTCACAGTTGAGAACAGATCTCACTGCATTCACTTTCTGTTCTATTTCTGACCGACTGCTCACTATCACATTGATGTGGTGCAAGATGCGTATGACCAGTAATCCTATGGGAACCAGCAATAGAAAAAGGGTTCTAAAAATACAATGTAAGGGGGATGCTGCCCTTCAGAAAACGAGAGGAAAAGGATAGTAAAATCACTCCCAACAGGGTGGTTGTAAAGAAGTCGATCGACAGATTGACTTCTGTACAACCAGCATGCCCATAGATGAATCTAAAGTCCCTGCTGAACCGGTCGAATTTTAATCAATCTATGACCTTCTCAATGGAACACACAGGAAGACAATTTAACTCTGAAAGCTGGAGAGGGAGGTTCTGTTGACAGCCATTGTAAGACCAATAGGAATCCTCTAAACTGTGTGACCACGTCAGAAACCACAGGATAGAAGGGAATCCGAGGGGTATACTTGGCATCTTAATGCCCGGTCTTGGATTATTATTATTATTATTTTTTTTATACTACTGTGGATAACTGTTAACAGTTTTTTTTTCTGTTTGTTTTATTGTAGTTGCCGATCTCTTACTATTGGTAAAAGTCTTTCTTTATATGTTGGTTTTTGAATTGAAAACATTGTACTGATTTCAGGCAAATTGCAGTTGTCTGAATGTCTGTTTTGCAGGTGATATGTTAAATGGTGTAAGCTAAATGTTTGCTTATTTTTTTGCTGTAGTAGATCATATTGTAGATTCTGCTCACTCTGATAATACAGGGAAAGACATCTTGCTGTCCTATGTAGGCTTGTTCCTAGTGTGTGTGTGTGTGTGTGTGTGTGTGTGTGTGTGGTGTGTGTGTGTGTGTGTGTGTGTGTGTGTGTATTTATTTGGGAACTCATGTCGAATGATGTGTGAAAATCAATGTTTCCCTATGGGAGCCGTCTTAACTGGTCCGACTTTGAAACTGCTCCTTGCACTACTTTGGTCTGACTTTGATCATACTTCAGCCCATTGAATATTATCACTAAAGTCTGATCGCCGTCTTGACTGATGCGACTTTGGCATGCGGCTTGTGCTCTGATGATCTTGAAGGGGGACTCCGCACCAAATTTTTGAAAAAACGGCATTGGTTCCCCCTCCAAGAGCATACCAGGCTCTTCGGTCTGGTATGGATTTTAAGGGGAACCCCCACACCAAAAAAAACGGCATGGCGGTTCCTACCAAAATCCATACCAGACCCTTATCTGAGCACACAGCCTGGCAGGTCAGGAAAGGGGGTGGGGGGCGCGTGAGCCGTACCAGGCTGCATGCCCTCAACATGGGGGGGGGGGTGTTATGGGGCAGGGGGGCCTTGTCCCCATGTTGATGAGGACAAGAGCCTCTTCCCGACAACCCTGGCCGTTGGTTGTCGAGGTCTGTTGTCGGGACAGCTCTTTGGTCTTGGCCATGGTGGAGAGATTGAAATCTGATTGCTTCTGTGGAAATATGTCTTTTATACAGGTAACAAGCTGAGATAAGGAGCACTCCCTTTTAAGAAAGTGCCCCTAATCTCAGCTCGTTACCTGTATAAAAGACACCTGGGAGCCAGAAATCTTGCTGATTGATAGGGGATCAAATACTTATTTCACTCATTAAAATGCAAATCGATTTTTAGAACTTTTTTGAAATGCGTTTTTCTGGATATTTTTGTTCTGTCTCTCACTGTTAAAAATAAACCTACCATTAAAATTCTAGACTGATCATTTCTTTGTCAGTGGGAAAACGTACAAAATCAGCAGGGGATCAAATACTTTTTCCCCTCACTATACATCCACTTCTCTGCCCAGGGTCTGATGGCTTTTATTATGAACAGAATAGTCAGAGAACAATATTGACACTCCCTGTGTACATTGGACACGTCATTTTGCGAAGCTGTCTCTGCACAAAGGTTTGGGATCAGTTGTGATCCTATACAGTACAACTTTAGTATGTTTTATGTGGACTCAATTTAACAATGTGGCTAGAATGTTTTTATGCATAGAAGCTGTCTGAAATTGCTGTAGCAAATGAAGTGTGAAAATGGTTTTAGTTTTTCAAGAAAGAATTTCATTCTAGTTATGCTTGTAGTTGGATAAGTTCTTTCATGATGGAGCTTACCTTTGTGTACAGATTGTGCATTTTCCATTGACCCTAAACAGACACGTCTTCAAGTAATTGGATGCAATCGGAGGAAAGTAAACATGCCACATACACCACACAGCATCTACAGCCAAATGGATGTGTACATATATGGGTTTAAAGCCGAAATATTAAAGCCTGCTGTAGACTGATCGAAATTCAGGCGGTTCAACGGCAACCGGATGAATTTAATTTCATCTGTGGGCAAGTGGGTTGTACTGAAGTTTATCTATTGATTGACTTCAGTACAATCAGCGTGTCAGGTTTTTTTTTCCCCCCCATAAAATTACTGGCACCGGCTATAGCAGGCAGCAGTAATCCATTGTATTCTGATGGCGGGGAAACCTTCTGCTGTCAGAATACAATAGTGCAGTGGGAGGGATTCCCCCATCAACACTGAAGGTGTTAATTGGTGAAACAAGCGTTTTTTTTCTTTTTTTTTTTTTTTTCTTTCCTTCAACCCGTGGTTGACGGAAAGAAGATTGCTCATTGTATGCCCAGCCTTAAGCTGGCCATAGATGGTTCAAATTTTCGTTTAGCCACTAGCAGTAATCTAGAGGGATTCCCCCATCAATACCGACTGTTGATGGAGGAATTGAGCGATTTTTGCAGGAAAGGAAATTGCTCCATCTATGGCCAGCTTTATAGTATATTTTGCCCAGACCTGTATTAGGTCAGTTCTGTTTGGAGAAAAGTTTGGCATTTATAATTTACAATTTTATATATTGCTGACCAAACTTTAAAAACTAGCTTGCCGGATGAAGCCAGAGTGCGCCACTACATCATTCTGACAGCCAGCCTCTGCATCCCTTACATTATCTAGAATGTGCAGGCCCCTATTGCAAGCTTGGCATGCCCACCTCCATTAAACAAAATGCCAGCTTTCCTTCCCTCTCCCTTTTTATAATTGACAGGTGAGGATCCAAACGCCACTGGTTGAACTGAAGCATTAGTACTAAAACTGAAGAGTGCAAAATCTCTCTGCATAGAAACCAATCCGCTTCCAGGTTTTATTGTCAAGACTTAATTGAACAAGTTAGTTAGAAGCTGATTGGCTACCATGAATGACTGCACCAGATTCTGAGTGCACCAGCTTTAGTAAATCTACCCCTAGGTTCAGCTTGAACCCGGCCTGCTAGCATCTACCACTAGGTCCTGCGATCACCACCTGCAGGCTATGGTAATGGTGAGAACCAGAAAATATTGTAGAACACACTATGCCCAAGAGCTTAGGTCGCTCTTCTCTGCCATACACCAGTACCATTTTAAGCAGTACTATATACTAATCCCTGTATAATACATAATTCCTTTTATTTTACTTGGGTGGGAAAGGAGGGTCTATTCCCAGAGAGTGTGTGTGAATGTTGCATAGTTACATGGTAGGTGAGGTTGAAAAAAGACACAAGTCCATCAAATCCAATGTGTGTGATTATATGTCAGTATTACATTGTATATCCCTGTATGTTGTGGTCGCTCAGGTGCTTATCTAATAGTTTCTTGAAAAAGTTAGATGGGTGCATAAAATTCTGTCCATGCAAACAAATCAGTCTTCCTTTTTGAAGACTCCCATCTGTTCACCTGCGGTGTGATTCCTACCTCTGCTGAAATGTGTCTTCTCCCCCCTCCCCTCGCTGGTTGGCTGGAATGCTGGTGTCTAGTTCCAGCACAGACCCAGGCGTGCCTGAGAGCAGTACAGCACCGTGTGAGCAAGCTGCTGTCCCTTCTCCTCCTACCACTGCAACCTCGCCCCCCCTAATCCTCGGGAAGCTCAGGCACAGCTCGGGTGGAGAGCCCTTGGCAGCGGGCACACAGAAGAGGTGAGCAGAGATGTGTGTTCATCTGCTTGGTCCTGCATGTAACAAGTCTTTTTCCATGTGAAATCTCTCTGCATGTATGCTTGGTTTGTGCAGGTATTTGGAGGTGTATTTAAATATCGCATGGTAGAAAGCGATAATGATTGATGGCTTGGAATTATTTAGGCTTGGTATGAAGTTTGTGTAAAACTTTGGGAAACCCAAGAAAAACGCTTGAAGTGCATGCAAATGTGGTTTGTGGTGCTTTCACTCTGTTTTTGGTATGTTAACAACCTGTAATTATCTTGGGAGGGTTGGTTTATATTAACAGTAGCACAGCTCGTAGTTGGTCTTTGTCACTTTTATCTTTTTTGAGTAAGGGCTTATCCAAGAGCAGAAGATTGGCACAAAATTAGGAATACACCTAAAATCCTTTTGTTGAAGAAAAAAAAAAAAAAAAAACTGTTCAGGAATGAGTAAATTATGGTCTGGTAGATTAGTGTGCTGGGTTGATACTGTGTGTGTGTGTGTGTGTGTGTGTGTGTGTGTGTGTGTGTGTTTTTGTGTTTTTTTTATTTAAAAAAAATTATTATTTTTATTCTTGCAGTGTTGCTGAAAAAATATATTTTCTTACTGACCAAATCTATCATTGAAATGTGGCAAAATCCTCCCAAAAATACTGAAGTGGGAAAGAAGGACATTGCAATCCTGTATTTGCCTCTTTATTTTACATCCTATTATTATCCCAGTTATTTAAAAATTAAAAATAAATAGATTTTTTTCATTTAGTGAATGCTCCAATTTTTATTTTGTTATAGGCTCACTTCATGTAGCCTGAGTTCTTAGAGTGACCCTTAGAACATTTCAGCTAAAAACCGACAAATCAAGTATTTTAAATGCTGACTTGCAGTGTTTTTTTCCTTTCTGTAAATAATTATTTTTAATTGACTTGAAATCTAACTTTAATCGTGCTAGAAAATTTGACTACATCAGGCTGGCTATAGACGGCGCAAATTTCTTTCCTGCAACCGCAGGTTGCAGGAAAGAAATTTTCAAGATTTCCCCCATCAACACAGACTGTCCTCCTGCCGGGAAAAAAACGCTGATTATCGCTAGTGGCTATAGAAGCTGCTAGCAATAATCGCAAGCAAGTCTAGCAGGCTGGTTGTACACAAGTTGGTTTATCAATCAACTTGGTATATTCAGCCTGCCCATACACTGGTCGAATCTCGACCGGTTCCTGTTGAAGCGGCCAGAGATTCAAACTGTCTATGGCTGGTGTCTTGCCGAGAAAGTTCCCCCGGCGCTTAAGGATCCCCCTGTACTGCGCTGCACTTGCGTAGTACGAAGTACAACAAAGCACAATGGAGTTTCCGAAAATAGCCGAAGCTGAACATAGTCAGTCAGCTGTACACAGCGCCTGCGCACTACATTCTAACTTATGTGCAGGTTCGAGCCCCACCATCCAAGTGGACATAGACTTAGAATAAAAATATGCCAAGCGCAGCAAGGCCGTGCCCGAAGCGACGCGAGCCCGCGAGGGGCCCTGTTACAGGTGCCGTGTACAGCTGTCTTCTGCTTCGGCTATTTCCGGCGGCTTCGTTATGCTTCATACTGCGCAAGCGCTGCGCCTGCACAGTACAGGGGGGGTCCTTATCCGCCGAGGGGAACTTTCTCGGCAGAACACTGGCTTTAATTGCCTAGCCCTTTGACTCGTTGCATGTTGTAGTCTTCTCATCTTCTCGGTGTGTCTAATTACTCGGTGCTGACCCAGCTCCTTCACCACTCCCTTTGCCTCCCTACATTACCTTTAATTGTAGCAGATGAGGGAGCCGCAAAGAGGAAAACCTATAGTGTCCCTTTAAATGACAGCCCCAGTCTGCTGTGGATTCTGACATCACATCCAAGATGTCGGCTTCCAACAGCAACCTTCCAACAGCACATATCATTTTACAGTAAGTTTTTTTTTTTTTTTTTTTGTTTTGTTTTTTAAATAAGGTGATGGGGTCTATTTAAAGCAGTTTTGTAATAAGAATAGGAAGTAATAACAGGCAGCCTCGGCTAACACGGGGAGAACGCTCATTGGGATCTGGTATAATGGGGCTGTGGGCGGGTTGGTTTTTACAACTGGTCATATCTGATCCTTTTTTCATTTCTTTTTCTTTTCTTCTTGCTTTTCCTTCATCTGAACTATGCTCTCAGCCTTTTCTACCGTTCTTCCTCTCTACGCAAGAAACTTCAGTCTTCCTCCTCTGTGCCAAATTTCCTAAAGTTTCTGGCTCCTGTAGCAGAAAATAGCACCTCTGACTTTGACAAGGAACGGTAGGTCTCTATGCTGTCTGTCTATACCAAGGAAAAACTGGAACTACTGTTTGTTGGTGTCTGTACAGGAGTGGGCTACAGAGGGTTGCACGCCTCACACTTTATAACTGGAGTTTAGGTATACATTTTATTGCATAGTTACATTGGTTGAGGTTGGACCAATGGTGGCATTCCTATCTTATACCTGACCGATCCCTGAAAATCAATGTAGTATTCACTGCTTCCTGAAAACTCCAGTTGTCTTGCTGTTTCTGGTTTAAAGTTATATTAAAGATTTTTTTTATTTTTTTAAATAACAGACATGTCATATTTACCTGCTCTGTGCAGTGGTTTTGCACAGAGCAGCCCTGATTCTCCTCTTCTTGGGTCCCCCAATGATGCTCCAGGCCCCTCGCTCCTGAGCCGACACTAGGCACAAGGGAGCAGGCTGGCTCCTGAGCCCGCTGCTCCATGTGTCCATTCACACATGCCCCTGCTCCACTCATTGGCTCACTGGCTGTGATTGACTGTAGTGGGAGCCAATAGCTACTGCTGTTGTCTCAGCCAATGAGGAGGGAGAGACCCGGTAGAGCCGAGGCCCTCGTGCACAACGCTGGTTTGAGATGTGGCTCAGGTATGTTTTTAGGGGGGCTGGGGGCACTGCTGTCCACAGAAGGTTTTTTAACCTCCTGCATTGAGTTCATGAAGATAAAAAAAAACTTAAACCTTTTATAACCACTTTAAAGAGGAAGTAAAGCCTCCTCAAAAAAAAAAAAACGGAACCTGCAAGGAAAAGGCACAATGAGCTAGTATGCATAGCATACTAGCTCATTATGAATGACTTACCTGTGAACCAAGCCCCCGAAGCGACCCTCATCCACGACCTTGTGCGACGCCATCAAGCCCAGAGTGACTTCTGGATCTCGCTGCTCCAGCGCTGTCATTTGCTGGAGCGGCGATGACGTCACTCCCGTGCATGTGCACGAAAGCGGCATATCACCGTGAACTCGGCATGCGCAGTGCGCCTGCGCGCCGCTGTCTACGGTGCATGCGCCGTAGACAGCTATGCCTGTTTTTTTCAAAATATTTCCTAAACCATGTAGGTTTAAGAGATGTATTTATTTGACCTACAGGTAAGCCTAGATTAAGGCTTACCTGTAGGTCCAAGTGGTTTGTAAGGGTTTACAACCACTTTAATGACACTGTCATTGACATAGAACACGTATTGTGTTACTGTAAGGAAGTTTGAGTTCCTCATCTGTTTTATTTTGGATTGCTTATTCAAAATTGACTGTAGCTATGGTTGGCACAGCAGCCATCCAACTGCTTTGTAAAAAAGGTGGGCACTCTTTCATGACAAGTTGACTTTGATTTCCAGATTTCATTTGCTGATGAAGTCTGCTATTGTGGTTTTCCAAAATATATATATATATTTTATATATATATTATAATAATAAGGACCTAAAGCCTTTTTTTTTTTTTTGCCAGTAATGACATATCCATACTTTGAAGTATTTTAGCCAGAACATGATTCTATTTTGCTCCTTTTATTGCCTCTCTATTTACAGCATAATTATAGGCTCCACAGCTCATTGTGAGTACACAGAGCAGCCCAGTTCAAAATTTCAATAAGTCAAAAAGAGCCTTAAAGTGGTTGTACACCCTGTATAACCACTTTTACCTACCAGTAAGCCTATATTAAGGCTTACCTGTAGGTGCTTGAGATATCTCCTAAACCTCTGCGGTTTATGAGATATTTAGAAAAAAGACGAGCGCTGATGACTACGGTGCATGCGCACTTTAGAAAGGGCACATCGTGCCGTTTCTAATAGGGGGTCATGCCGTGACTGGCAGCTCATGCGTGCATGCGCAGGAGTGATGTCACGCGACTCCGGCCACTCACAGAGCCAGATTTCGCGGCCCCGGAAGTAAGAGGGGTGAAGATGGACACTTGCTGCTAGCGGGGACAGCAGTGACATTGCAGGCTTTGGTTTTAGGTAAGTGACACATAATGGGCTACTATGTGATGCATAGTAGTAGCCCATTATGCTTTACCTTTGCAGGGAAATAAAGAGGAAGTAAAACCCACCAGGTTTTACTTCCTCTTTAAAGGAACTAAACTAAACCCAAAAATGCAAGATTTTGCAGTTTTAGTCCTTAGATGTAATGTCTGAATTAATTTTTGTTTTTTTCCCCACGCTAAGAACATTTTCAGCCAATACAAAAAATACCTGTTGATCTTGCCAGGAATGCAGTGTCCTTGTCACTTTTGTGAGCCTTACCGAAGAACATCTTTCTTCCTAGATATCTTATGTAAAATTCCAATTCCCCTGTCCTCCATGTAAATGAAATGAATAGCTATGAGCATGTTTGGAGTCCATATCAGGAGAGTAGCCTAGGGTGACATCCATGGCTCCCTCAATAGATACAGTAGAAGTGCACTAGCATGTGAAAATAAAGGAAGCAAATGCAGCTACACCAAATACTACTAATCGGCAATATATTACATTTTTTGTTTTGGGTTTAGATTTAGGCTTCATCTACACTGCTGTTGGTAAATGGACGTTTAGGAGCAGTTGGACATTTTTTTTTCAGCTTCCCCTGAACTCTTATCTTATCAGTACACGTACACAGGGTCGTTTATAGGCAGTTGAGTTTAGAAGCATTTTTTGGAAAGCAAAAAAGTGCGTTCAGGATAGATGTTCAGAGGCATTGGAAACGCTAAATGCCTGTAACAGCTTGTAAACGTGGTGACTCGCGTTTAGCCACGTTTCATTTACAGGCATTTTTAATTTTTGACTATTTGGAAAAAAAATAAAATGCTTATAAATGCAAACACAGCATGTAAATGCAGCAAAACTAATGTTTTTAAACGTCGTTTACTATGTGTCAAGTTAAATCGTTCAGGGAAGGTTGTAGGCCTAAAGGAGACAGTTTCTGCAGAGCTATCTGTTTAGATTACCTTTGGTTCTATTTTTATTCCTTTGTCATCAACTGTATACTTGTAAAATAAAGGTTGGGTATATTTATGACAAAAGGCCCCAGACGACCTAGAATAATCATCGACTTAAGACCCCTTTCACACTGGGGCGGTTTTCAGGCGCTTTAGCGTTAAAAAAAAGCGCTTGAAAGAAGCCTCATGTGAAAGCCCAAGTGCTTTAAGGGCCCTTTCACACTGCCAGCGCCCGAAAAACGCTCGTAAAGCGCCGCTTAAACTAGCGGCATGTTACCAGCGTTTTTCGAGAGCTAGTGGGGCGCTTTTAACCCCTGCTAGTAGCCAAATAAAGGCTTTACAGGTGCTTTTTTTTTTTTTTATTTATTTTTTTTTTTTAATGCTAAAGCCCCTGAAAAACGCCCAGTGTGAAAGGGTTATATATATATATATATATATATATATATATATATATATATATATATATATTTTTTTTTTTTAACCACTGTAAGACCAGTCATATTCTGATGACTTTGTTGACAGGCAAAAATCTGTATTTGTTTGCTATAAAATGACATATATAAATATATATATATAATTTGTGCTCATAAGTTTATATACCCTGGCAGAATTAGATTTCTTGGCCATTTTTCAGAGAATATGAATAACAAAAACTTTTTCTTTCACTCCTGGTTAGTGTTTGGCTGAAGCCATTTATTATCAGTCAACTGTGTTTTTTTTTACTCTTTTTTTTTTTTTTTTTAAATCAAAATCGCAAGAGAAACTACCCAAATGACCCTGATCAAAAGTTTACCCACCCTTGTGATTTTGGCCTGATAACATGCACACAAATTGACACAAAGGGGTTTGAATGGCTATTAAAGGTAACCATCCTCACCTGTGATCTGTTTGCTTGTAATTAGTGCGTGTGTATAAAAGGTCAATGGGTTTCTGGACTCCTGACAGACCCTTCATCTTTCATCCAGTGCTGCACTGACGTTTCTGGATTCTGAGTCATAGGGAAAGCAAAAGAATTGTCAAAGGATCTGCAGGAAAAGGTAGTTGAAATGTAAAAAAACAGGAAAGGGATATTCAAAAATATCAAAGGAATTGAGAATGCCAAACAGCAGTGTTCAAACTCCAATCAAGAAAAATGAGGGGTTCTGTTGAAACCAAATCACGGTCAGGTAGGCCGACTAAGATTTCAGTCACAGCTGCCAAGAAAATTGTTTAGGATGCAAAGAAAAACCCACAAATAACTTCAGGTGAAATACAGGACTCTCTGAAAACATGTGGTGAGGCTGCTTCAAGATGAACAATAAGGAGGCACTTGAAGAAAGATGGGCTGCATGGTCGAGTCGCCAGAAGAAAGCCATTACTATGCAAATGCCACAATACGCCAAACAGCACAGAGCCTGGCCTGAAACCTTCTGGCACAAAGTCATTTAGAGTGATGAGACCAAAATTTAGCTTCTTGGCCACAACCATAAACGCTACATTTGGAGAGGAGTCAACAAGGCTTATGATGAAAGTTACACTATTCCTACTGTGAAACACGGAGCCTGTCATTGATGTTAAAGGGGGCAATACACGATATTAAGAACTGGGGTATGTAAACTTTTGATCTGGGTCATTTGGATAGTTTCTGTTGTGATTATAAAATCATAAATTCTACCAGGGTATAGTTTCATAGTTTCATAGTAAGGTTGAATAAAGACATCAGTCCATCCAGTTCAACCTGAGTGAGTGTCTACAATTGTCCCTATCCCTGTACATTGCCCACTCACATTGGTCCCTACCCTCAAGGAGCCCACAATCCAAGGTCCCCATTCCTATACTAGGGCCAATTTATTTTTGGACGGAAGCCAATTAACCTACCTGCATGTCTTTGGATTGTGGGAGGAAACCGGAGCACCCGGAGGAAACCCACGCAGGCACAGGGAGAACATGCAAACTCCAGGCAGGCAGTGTCGTGGTTGGGATTCGAACCAGCGACTCTTCTTACTGCTAGGTGAGTGTGCTAACCACTACACCACTGTGTAGTGGTGAACACAACTGTATGTGTGTACAGTGTGTGTGTGTGTATATGTGTGTGTGTGTGTATATATATATATATATATATATATATATATATATATATATATATATATATATATATATATATATATATATATATATATATATATATATATATATATATATATATATATATATATATATACACACACACACTCTCTATTATAATGTGGCTTGGGATATGACCCCCCCCTGCTACTTTCAAAAGTGATCGTGCCATGCTACTGATTGCAGACTTCTCCCCTAGGGGGTCCAGTGTTGTAGATGACCTTTATCTCTCAGGTACTCTAAGGCCCCTTTCACACTGGGGCGGGGAGCCGCGGTGACGGTAAAGCAGCGCTATATTTAGCGCTGCTTTACCGTCGTTTTAACCACGGTTTTCGGCTGCTCGCGGTGCGGTTTTAACCCCCGCAAGCGCCCGAAAAGGGGTTAAAGACCCCCCGCAGAGCGCCGTAGTGGCGCTTTGCGGCGGTATTGCCGCGGTTTCACCGCGGTGTCCCATTCTAATCAATGGGAAGGAGCGGTATAGGAGCGGTGAACACACCGCTCCTATCCCGCTCTAAAGATGCTGCTAGCAGGACTTTTTTTGTCATCCTGCTAGCGCACCTCTCCAGTGTGAAAGCCCGCCGGCTTTCACACTGGAGTTAAAGGGGCCGGCTATTTTTAGCGCTGCACCGCATGAAAAACGCCCCGGTGTGAAAGGGGCCTAAGAGTATTAAAATATTGATACCAGAGTTCCCAGTTCTAACTTCATTAGCTATTCCCAGGCACCTCTCTGATTCCTGTGTCTCTCTGCAGTCCTGGCTACTGGAAGTGCTTCGGGCGCTTCCATTGCCCTTCTTTCTAAGATGTAATCAAGTTCTCTCCACACGCTGCTTCCCAAAATATTTAGTAAACCTTATTGCGTAGACAGCTTCGAGAGAAACGCCATACCCTCCTCTCTTATTATTTTGTCCCCTGATGGGGTACAGCCTGCGACTTGCTCCATTCCTAGGCCCTACTCAGGCTAAACACTTTGGGGACTGGTTGGAGAATGGACTGTCTCCAGAAGCTGCCCATACAATTACTTTTTTTTTTTTTTTAATGGAAAGTGGTATGCAGAATGATCTTCATTGTATCAAAAATCACTGGAGTCTCACTTCTACTGCTACATATTTTGTAATAAATAATAATAAAAATACAACACACTAGCTGGAGAGTTCAAAATCTATTGCAGCTGTGAATGGTAGCCAATCCGCTTCTAACTTCAGCTTGTTCATATAAGCTTTGACCAAAAAAACCTGGAAGCTGATTGGTTTCTTTGCAGAGATGTAAATCAACCCCATAGTAGAGTAGGAATACTCTTCTATCACAGTTGCAGAATGGAAGTGATGAGAATAATCTGTATTGATTGAGGATAACTGTTTGCACAGTAAGAGCCTGTGCCAGTGAACTTTCTTTTGTATCAGAACAAGCTTTCACTCTATAGAAGCCTTTGGGGATGCAAAAGCAGCATGAAGCAGCTTAGGTAATCCAATGGAGGTCAAATGCACGTGTGGATGAACTGTGAATGATCTCAGAAGCATCTCAAACAGATCTGAAATGCAAGTAAATACATGTAAAAGCATGTTGCATTTGCTCATCAACATACGACCTGAGGCTGTTTGAAGATCATGCCGCCTTGTAAATGGTGGACCTGAAAAAAATAGGATTTTTCCACAGTCCTAAAGCAAGTCATTAGTATAAACCTCATGACTGATGCCGCCCAGTAGTAATGGAATCATCCATATACCACACATACTCTTGACCCTATATTTGCCATTTTGTTTGGTAAAATAATAGATGCCATAATACCTTATTTAACAAGTAAAAAAATTTTAAGAAGAGAAACCAAAATGAAGATTTAGTGCTTGTGAATAGCACTGATCTGACGTTTGCTAAAACTGCAGATTTGTGATCATTTATACATTCATGTCTTTGTTTTAGTGACTTTGACTGCACATCTATCAATAGCGACGTGGAAACTAGAAGCCCTGTGAGAACACGGCGACATTCTTGGAGGCAGCAGATTTTCCTACGCGTTGCCACACCTCAGAAGGGATGTGATTCGCCAAACAGATTTGATGGTAAGAATTTTAATTTGTGTGTGTACAAGCAAATATGTATGTATAAAAATGTGGCATTCTGTTTACTGTATGTGAGCAGTCCATGCAATTACAATATTTGGTATAATGTGTCATTTTAATTATTTTTATAAACCTTATAAATAAAATGACTGCTGTTAGTTCTGTCCCCTTCCACCATTGCAGGACAGCTTAGACTATGTGTAAAGAGGAGAAAATATAAATAAAAAATAAATGTGAAATGACAGCAAAAATGTATATACTGAATCAGAAGGGACAGTTCAGATACATAAAAGACAGACATGCAGCGAAACATTAACCAGAGCCACAAGGGAACACTGCTGCATGAAATCCATACCAAAAGTTAAGGTTTGTGTTCAAAACCCTTCTAGACTAAGTCCAAAATGTGTTTCACAATTAAGAAAAAATTACTTTTCTAACTATAATATGCATACATGAGTATACTTAAACTCACATAATTAAAATTTTAAATGCACAAAGATAAATCAAGAAGACTCAAATCCTTATTACTATTGTAGGTTAGTGCTGTCAGTGTGCATAGTCGGCTGTAAACCGTTTGAATCTCGGCCTGCTGAACCAGCCCAGATTCAAACCATGTATAGGCAGGCTGAATGCACCCAAGTTAATGGATCAACTTGGCTACAACCAGCTTGTCGGATTTTACATGTGACTGTAGCTAGTGGCTATTATAGCCCTGCTAGCACTAATAGATGTGTTCTCCCAGTGGGGGCGGCTGAATTACACACACACAGAATGCAACTGAGTCACACACGCACACCACAATTGAATGTGTTGATGGGGGAATCCGACGTTTTTCAGACGCAGATTGCAGGAAAGAAAATTGCTCATTCTGTGACTGGCATAAGACTATATAGCATTGGATGAATAAGCCAAAATCATAGCCTGATCTGAATGTTTGGATCATGCAGGCTCTACTAGCTCTGCCTATTTTGATATTCTGCAGTCAAGATTTAAAATGTTGTTATAAAGCTCAATAGCAATCACACGGTTATGGTTGTGAATAATAAAAAGCTTTTCATAATGACAGGTGGGGTCCTTGTTGGGTCATCAGTGACTTTTTAACTTTTCATTATGACTTGCTATTTGTGGTACCAGACTCTATAAATCCCCCCACTGAAATAATTGCAATTTTAAAGATTTCAGTTTGCCACTTGCTCGTATCCCTTCTGTCTTTAGGTGTACAAGAGCTGTAGGGCTGGGGACCTCTATCTTAACCTACAGAGGGCGAGGTCAAATAGAGAGTTTAATATTTATTGGAATTTCCTTTTATAAAAACTCTTTTGCAAATGGTAACCATATGCATGTTGTGATCATAATTGATTATATGAAATACTTACTTTTACACAGCGTTCTTTAGATTTCTCTCCACCTTTTACATACCAATTAAGGCAGGGTTTCTCAACCAGGGTGCCATGGAACCTTTGGGTTCCTCCAAAAGTTTCTAGGGGTTCCTTGAGCTATAAGCAATTTCTGCTTCTCAGAAGTTCCCACTGACACCATTGATCTTTTTAGCTATTTGTAAGGGGGTAATTCTTCCCAATGACCACAAGTGTAAGGAGCATTCTTCCCACTGACCATCATACTAATGTAACATGACTTGCGGATATTGTAGCAGGGGTTCATTGAGCCCAGAAATTTATTTCAAGGGTTCCTCTGTGTTGAAAAGGTTGAGAGAGGCTGAATTAAGGTGTCCAGCAAATGCAACATTGACAGCAGTTGAGATACAATTCCAAGGATGCTTACAAAAATCTTTTTATTCCCTTGCTTTAATTCTCTGCTTTCCAACCTGCAGTCTCTTTTTGTATTTGCTGTGTGGCCTTCAGATCCCAGCAGCCAGTAGGTATTGTTGTTTCTGCCTAGATACTTACTAAGGCCCATCAGTTCGTGTTATGAAATTACTGTATATCAAAATCACGCTTTTTTTTTTTCCCCCCTTCCAGGATTTTTTTTAAATGGTCCTTGATGTGGGAATATTAATGGCAAAATATGGGACCCTTGTTTTTCTTACATTTTAAGCAGTTGTCTATAACCAGTCCCCTGTGTCTGCACCTACAGCAGCACATCTCTAGTCTCCAGCCATCACTGTAGTATGCAGTCTTTAACCTTCTCTTGTAGAATGTCCATAATCTTACAATATTCCTTTTTCAGAGCATGCACTTGAGACCCCAGTTATCTATTAGGTTGACAGTCACTGGTTTAAATTTTAGGTATATAGAAATTGTTACTGCAATTGCTTAAAGTGAAATTTTTGGGAAATACCAAACCAATCTTAAAAATACTCCCCCCAACGCCTATAACAACCATCCATAAGATGTATATAACACACACACACACACACACACACACACACACACACACACACACACACACACACACCTTTTATTTGAGGCCACTCCGGTCAATTGATTCAGCACTCTTGGCAGCCAGCGCCGTTGCAGGGGAGAGAAGAGGGCGCCAACGACAGATGGGCCATAGGAGCCTATGAGTGATGTCCCTGCTCCAAGGCATTACCAGCCGTTGTTGCGCCCTCTCTCTCCTCTGCAGTGGGCATTGGCTGAGACAGGAGAGATCATGTGACCAGACTGATGCGGAATGGAAATGGGTAAATATATCGATCTTTTCTTACACTTTCAGTTTGTATATGTATTAGGAGGGGGTGATGAATATTTTTTTAGATTGGTGAGGTATATCCAGAATTCCACGTTACACGCCCTACGGGTATGTGAGGGAGTTAAGACGAAAGGAAAAAAAAGTGCAGAACATTATGTATTAAAAGCAAAGGTTATTATCCTAGAATTGTGATGGCGGGCCAGTGAAGCATGCTGGTAACCTGTGTTTTGCTCTATTCCTTTATTGCTGTATTTGGACTGATGTTTGTCAGTGGAAACGTTGGTGATCTGGTTTTTCTCCAAGTGGAATATTTCTGTCAAGTCTGCACAACTTTAGTAACAGAATTTTTTTCTGAGGACGTAGATATTTAATCTTTAGGATGATCTAGTGCTTCAGGCTATAAAAATATTTTAATGATTCACCAGTCTGTAAAAAATAAATAAAAAATACTTCCTGCAGCACTGGAGTTATTTCTTTAGTTAGTTGCAAATTCTCACGTGTTTCATTCTGTGTTTAAAGGAGTCTGAATTAAACCTAAATTACAAGGTATTGTAATTTTTTTTTTTTTTTTATTTTTTTTACTGAGGCTCCTTTTTAAACATTTTAGACACTTGAGATATTGGCTATAGAACCCTTTTTACTATGAAGACAAGTTCTACATAGGATAGAGAATGTTTATTAGAGGTGGCTGCAGGACTGTCAGTGCAGGGACCCAATGCACCTCCTCCATCCCTGGACATCTTTTACCCTAGTGGGGGTTTCATTAAAGCTGGAATTCTCCTTACTGCTTTCTTGGAGCAGCTTTGGAATCATTTCAGACAAGCGCCTCCTGCTGGTATAATACCATTTTCTACGGTCCTCCCAGATGTATTCGAGAACAGCTGCTTTTACTTGAGGTCAAAGGGCTTTTTTTTTTTGGCCTTGTGTTTGGTGTGAATGGTAGTGATGGTGTGAATTAGCCTTTATCTTAAAAATTGAGGAGGTTTATTTTTTTTCCATATTGCATGTATCTGGAAGAATTATGTATATATTGTAGTCTTTTTTTTTTTTTGTATTTTTTTACGGGGGAAGGGAAATGTAGGATTTACCAATCCATATTAATGCAAAACATATGTATATATTTATCTCCTTCATGATGTAGGGTAAAACAAATCACAAACACCTGCTGAACCCAATTTTGCATCTTTGACATGTGTTAGTAAAACTGTGCAATTCATCACAATTACAATGACTGTATCCAGGTAGATTGTACTTTTTTTTTTTTTTTTTCCCCCACAGGACAAATTAGGCTTTCTCCTTTCTCCAGCAATATGTGTATGCAGTGGCGGCTTAAATTTTTTTTTTTTTTTGGGGGGGGGAAACAAACCGAAAAATACTGAGCCCATCATATGCAGCCACTTGTGCCCCATCATATGCAGCCAGGTTCTGCTGTCACTTCACTCAAACCCCCCCCCCCCCCCTCGGCCGGTCCGGCGGCACTTACCGCTCATGTGGCGGGGCTCTGCTCCTCTCCTGGAGTGACGGGGCTCCCTCCTCGGTGGCTCTCTTCCTCGGCGGGAAGCTGCGGCTTCTCAGGCTTCCTCCGCCGTGTCTCCTCTTCCGCCAAAGCGTTAGGCATCCAATAGGATCGCCTAATGCTTTGGCCAATGGGGAGACAGGTCTCACTCACCTGCCTGCTGATTGCCAGGGAGGAATGTTAATGTGAAAATAGTGAAAATTACTTCGCTATGCCACACAACAGGTTGGGATCGGGACGCAGTGCTCTGCCCCCCTTAGCTCACCCTATTTTGAAGCCGATTAGGCTTTAATCGCGTGCTTCAAAATACACATACACACACCCCCCCCCCCGCCTATTCCCGGCATAATACTTTGTGTCCAGCGTCCTGAAAGGGGCCGGGCACACGAATAGGGAGGGCGGCGGAGGTGCCGGGGGGGGGGGGGCAGTGCCCTGCGCCCACAATGCACGGGATGCCACTGTGTGTATGTTACTTGTACCCTTCATAGAGTCCAGAAACAATAGTGCATATTTTTGCTTTTTTATCCTATCTAAAGCAAACTGACATTAACAGACACTGATACTAATTTAAAAAAATATATACCGTATTTATCGGCGTATAACACGCACCGGCGTATAACACGCACCCCAAGTTTAGGAGGGAATTTTAAGGAAAAAAAGTTTTAGGAGAGAAGTTTAGGGAAAAAAAAAAAACTTACATTTAAGCGTCATTTGCAGCTTGCCCAGCGTCATTTGCAGCTTGCCCAGCGTCATTTGCAGCCTTTCCCAGCGTCATTTGCAGCCTTTCCCAGCGTCATTTGCAGCCTTTCCCAGCGTCATTTGCAGCCTTTCCCAGCGTCATTTGCAGCCTTTCCCAGCGTCATTTGCAGCCTTTCCCAGCGTCATTTGCAGCCTGCCCAGCGTCATTTGCAGCCTGCCCAGCGTCATTTGCAACCTGCCCAGCGTCATTTGCAACCTGCCCAGCGTTATTTGCAACCTGCCCAGCGTCATTTGCAACCTGCCCAGCGTCATTTGTAGCTTGCCCGGCGTCATTTGTAGCTTGCCGGCGTCATTTGCAGCTTCCTAGTGTCATTTGCAGCTTCCTAGTGTCATTTGCAGTTCGCCATCATTTAAATTTCCCGCCGCGAGAAATACCGCGCATGCGCGGCCGAAAAAGGCCGAACCGCGGCCGAAAAAGGCCGAAGTGCGGCCGAAAAAGACCGAGCCGACTGTTCAGCTCCGCTCGGAGTCCCGCCTCCCTGCTGTTTCGGAAGCGAGCGCAGGGAGGTGGGACTACGAGCGGAGCTGAACAGCCGGCTTCGGTCTTTTTCGGCCGCGCTTCGGCTTTTTCCGGCCTTTTTCGGCCGCGCTTCGGCTTTTTTCGGCCTTTTTCGGCCGCGGTTCGGCCATTTTCGGCCGCGGTCGCCATTTTTCGGCGCCGCAACCGATTTTTGTCATTTTTTTTTTGGGTATCGGCGTATAACACGCACCCACGACTTTCCCCCGATTTTAAGGGGGAAAAAGTGCGTGTTATACGCCGATAAATACGGTATATCTTGTATATCATCCTAATTATATATTAAATGTAATGCTACCGAAGATACAGACCTTTGATCCTGACTTAACCCTGACCTAAATGAAAACCTTGATCCAGATATTTTATCTCTCTATCTACAGTGGGGAAAATAATTATTTGATCCCCTGCAGATTTTGTAAGCTTGCTCACTTAGAAAGAATGAAGGGTCTCTAATTGTTATCATAGGTGTATTTTAAATGACAGAGATGGAATAGCAACCAAATATCCAGAAAAAAACACATGATACACGTGTTATAAATTGGGTTGAAGTTCGGTGAGTAAAATAAGCATTTGATCCCCAAGCAAATCATGACTTAGTACTTGGTGGAGAAACCCTTGTTGGTAAGCACAGAGGTAAGACATTTCTTGTAGTTGGTTACCAGGTTTGCACACATCTCAGGAGAGATTTTGGTCCACTCTTCTTTACAGATCTTCTCTAAATCTTTAAGGTTTATTGGTTGTCCCTTTGCAACTCAGTTTCAGTTCCCTCCCATAGATTTTCTTTAAGATTAAGGTCTGGAGACTGAGTAGGCCACTCCATGACCTTAGTGTGCTTCTTCTTGAGCCACTCCTTTGTTGCCGTGGTATGTTTTGGGTCATTGCCTTGCCGGAAGACCCATCCACGACCCATCTTCAGTGTTCTGGCTGAGGGAAGAAGGTTCTCATCCAAGATTTTACAATACATGGCCCGTCCATTGACCCCTCAATGCAGCAAAGTCAGGCTGTACCTTTTTAGCAGAGAAACAGACTAAAGCATAATGATTCCACCTCCATGCTTGACTGTAGGAATGGTGTTCTTAGGGTCATAATCTGCATTTTTCTTCCTCCAAACACAGTGAGTCCAGTTAATGCCAAAGAGCTCAATTCCCAACTGCCTTGAGATCATTTACATTCAGTGCCGATCCTGACCTCCCTGGGGCCCTAAGCAAAATTCTGCTAAGGGGCCCTCTACCTGACCCGTGATGCCGTGAGCTATGTAAACCATTTGCCATTGCCACACAGTCACACCTGACACTTCAGCGCTCCCAATACAATCCTCCCTCCTTTAAACAAAACAGTCAAAGAATAAGTACAACAATATAGAACAGACATTATATATTTATCTTTACATATCTGAGTGTGGATCCCCCACTTACATCAGGGTCCCCAGAGAGCCACCCCTTACATCAGGATCCCCAGAGAGCCCCCCTCCTTACACCAGGGTCCCCAGAGAGCCCCCCTCCTTACACCAGGGTCCCCAGAGAGCCCCCCCTCCTTACACCAGGGTCCCCAGAGAGCCCCCCTCCTTACACCAGGGTCCCCAGAGAGCCCCCCCTCCTTACACCAGGGTCCCCAGAGAGCCCCCCCTCCTTACACCAGGGTCCCCAGAGAGCCCCCCCCCTCCTTACACCAGGGTCCCCAGAGAGCCCCCCCCTCCTTACACCAGGGTCCCCAGAGAGCCCCCCCCCCCTTACACCAGGGTCCCCAGAGAGCCCCCCCCCCTCCTTACACCAGGGTCCCCAGAGAGCCCCCCCTCCTTACACCAGGGTCCCCAGAGAGCCCCCCCCTCCTTACACCAGGGTCCCCAGAGAGCCCCCCCTCCTACATCAGGGTCCCCAGAGAGCCCCCCCCTTACATCAGGGTCCCCAGAGAGCCCCCCCCTTACATCAGGGTCCCCAGAGAGCCCCCCCCCCCTTACATCAGGGTCCCCAGAGAGCCCCCCCCTTACATCAGGGTCCCCAGAGAGCCCCCCCTTACATCAGGGTCCCCAGAGAGCCCCCCCCCCTCCTTACATCAGGGCCCCCCATCCGGTCCCCAGAGAGCCCCCCCCTTACATCAGGGTCCCCAGAGAGCCCCCCACCCCCCCTTACATCAGGGTCCCCAGAGAGCACCCCCCTTACATCAGGGTCCCCAGAGAGCCCCCCCCTACATCAGGGTCCCCAGAGAGCCCCCCACCCCCCTTACATCAGGGTCCCCCCAGAGAGCCCCCCCTTACATCGGGTCCCCAGAGAGCACCCCCCTTACATCAGGGTCCCCAGAGAGCACCCCCCTTACATCAGGGTCCCCAGAGAGCACCCCCCTTACATTAGGGTCCCCAGAGAGCCCCCCACCCCCCTTACATCAGGGTCCCCAGAGAGCACCCCCCTTACATTAGGGTCCCCAGAGAGCCCCCCATACAAAGCCCTCCATACAAAGCCCCTCCTTACATCGGGGTCCCCAGAGAGCCCCCCATACAAAGCCCCTCCTTACATCGGGGTCCCCAGAGAGCCCCCCATACAAAGCCCCCCATACAAAGCCCCTCCTTACATCGGGGTCCCCAGAGAGCCCCCCATACATCGGGGTCCCCAGAGAGCACCCCCCTTACATCGGCGTCCCCAGAGAGCACCCCCCTTACATTAGGGTCCCCAGAGAGCCCCCCATACAAAGCCCCTCCTTACATCGGGGTCCCCAGAGAGCCCCCCATACAAAGCCCCTCCTTACATCGGGGTCCCCAGAGAGCCCCCCATACATCGGGGTCCCCAGAGAGCCCCCCATACATCAGAGTTCCCCCTTGCACTGTAAGGTGGAATCCTGCATACTATGATGTAAAGGGGAACTCTGGGAATGTGGGGAGGACTCTGGTGACCAGAGAAAGAAAACACTAAGATAAGGGGGTTTACTGATATAAGGGGGAAACCTTTATATCAGTGCCCCCTTACAATATTGTATTGACCCCCCCTAGACTGGCCTGGTGGTGCTGTCACTGACCTCCTCTCAGGTGCATCATGCAGGGCTCAGTCAGTCGGCTCCAGCTTGGTGGCTCTGGTTTTATCCCATAGTTTCCTCTCCACAGTCCATACATGTCTGACTTCTCCCATGACCCCCATCCTGGCTGCGCTCCCTCTCTTGACTCAGGGGAGGTCAGAGGCTGTGGGGGGGGGCAACAGGAGAGGTCAGAGGCTGTGGGGGGGGGGGGGGGCAACAGGAGAGGTCAGAGGCTGTGGGGGGGGGGGGGGGCAACAGGAGAGGTCAGAGGCTGTGGGGGGGGGGGGGGGGGGGCCAACAGGAGAGGTCAGAGGCTGTGGGGGGGGGGGGCAACAGGAGAGGTCAGAGGCTGTGGTGGGGGGCAACAGGAGAGGTCAGAGGCTGTGGGGGGGGCAACAGGAGAGGTCAGAGGCTGTGGGGGGGGGCAACAGGAGAGGTCAGAGGCTGTGGGGGGGGGGGGCGAGGGCAGGAGGTCAGAGGCTGTGGGGGGGGGGGGGGGGGGGCAACAGGAGAGGTCAGAGGCTGGGGGGGGGGGACAGGAGGAGGTCAGAGGCTGTGGGGGGGGCAACAGGAGAGGTCAGAGGCTGCGAAAGGGGGGGGGACAGGAGAGGTCAGAGGCTGCGAAGGGGGGGGACAGGAGGTCAGAGGCTGCGAAGGGGGGGGACAGGAGGTCAGAGGCTGCGAAGGGGGGGGACAGGAGGTCAGAGGCTGCGAAGGGGGGGGGGACAGGAGGTCAGAGGCTGCAAAGGGGGGGGACAGGAGGTCAGAGGCTGCGAAGGGGGGGGGGACAGGAGGTCAGAGGCTGCGAGGGGGGGGGACAGGAGGTCAGAGGCTGCGAAGGGGGGGGACAGGAGGTCAGAGGCTGCGAAGGGGGGACAGGAGGTCAGAGGCTGCGAAGGGGGGGGGCAGGAGGTCAGAGGCTGCGAGGGGGGGGGACAGGAGGTCTGAGGCTGCAGGAGGGGGGGGCAGGAGGTCTGAGGCTGCAGGGGGGGGGGGCAGGAGGTCAGAGGCTGGGGGGGGGACAGGAGGTCAGAGGCTGCAGGGGGGGGGGGCAGGAGGTCAGAGCTTTGAGGGGGGAGAGGGGACAGAGGCTTTGAGGGGGAGGGGGGACAGGAGGTCAGAGACTGCGAGGGGCCCCAGGAGGTCAGAGGCTGCGGAGGGGATGTTTTATTTTTTAAAAATGGCGCCACTCTGCGCCATCGTGTCACTGCGCTTTGGGCCGCTGCGGCCGCTGTGAGGGCAGCGGCGCCTGAAAAAAAGATGGCCGCGGGGCCGACATGCAACTGCGCATGCGCCAGCGCTGTTGCCGCTGCTCGGCAATTTTCGGAAACGCGGTTGCAGTTGCATGTCGGCCCCGCGGCCATCTTTTTTTCAGGCGGCGCTGCCCTCACATCGGCGGCCCCAGGGGCCCCCGAGCAGAGCCGATCCGCCCTTGGGGCCCCACACAGCGGCGGGGCCCTACGCAGCTTGCGTAGTCCGCGTATAGGGCGGATCGGCTCTGTTTACATTGTAGTTCTGGGCTGATCCCTCACTTTTCTCATCATCCTTACCCCATGAGGCAAAATATTGCATGGAGCTTCAGATCAAGGGCGATTTGATGGTTGTTGGGGTCCTCTTCTTAAATTGACAGGACTAATCTGTGTACTACATGAGAACATACTGAAGCCAGTCTGTGGGAGCCAGAATTATTAATGGTTGGTAGGAGATCAAATACTTATTTTACTCACTGAACGGCAACTCAATTTATAACATTTGTATCGTGGTTTGTCTCCATCATTTTAAATATACCTATGATAAATATATATGTAAATATACACGTGTGTGTGTGTGTGTATATATATATATATATATATATATATATATATATATATATATAATATATATATATATATATATATATATATATATATATATATATATATATATATATATATATATATATATACACATACATATACTTTTGGATATTTTAAAGAAGGGCAACTCCTATCATTATATTGCTTAGTGGTTCCAAATGAATAACTACTGCAGTAGGGAACCAGCACAAAGATGCACTCCGAATCTTTCAAAATAACTGTTCTGTTTAAATTGAAGGTTTTTATACACATTATTATGTAGGTATCGCATTAATATTACAATTGTACTTTTATGATAACAAGGGGCGTAACATAGGCAGGCCATTTCTAATCAAGACTGAATTAGAAGAAGAATGCAAACATGTAATGAAAACATTAGTGCCGTGTGCAATACATATAGAAGACAATTGTATACAGAACTTACAAATTTCCTTTACACATTTGTATTGTGTTTTTTCTGGATTTTTGGTTGATAGTCTGTCTCTATCATTTAACCATTTCCCGCCCACCATATAGCAGGATGTCGGCTGGAAAGTGGTTTCATTATCCTGACTGGGCGTCATACGATGTCCAGCAATATAAGCTGTGCCCTTGGGGGCGCGCAGTGCGGCGATCATTGGTGAGGTGTGTCAGTCTGATGCACCGCATCTCCGATCTAGGTAAAGCACCTCTGATGTAGGCTCTTTACCATGTGATCAGCTGTGTGCAATCACAGCTGAACAGTGTAAACAGGAAGAGACGTTTATCAGCTTTTCCACCACACGCACTGACAGACGCGAGTAAGAGGAGAGCTGATCAGCTGCTCTCCTGAGGCCCCTTTCACACTGGGGCGGGGAGCCGCGGTGACGGTAAAGCAGCGCTATATTTAGCGCTGCTTTACCGTTGTTTTAGCCGCGGTATTCGGCTGCTCGCGATGCGGTTTTACCCCCCGCAAGCGGCCGAAAAAGGGTTAAAGACCCCCCGCAGAGCGCCGCCGTAGCGGCGCTTTGCGGCGGTATTACCGCGGTGTCCCATTCAAATCAATGGGAAGGAGCGGTATAGGAGCGGTGAATACACCGCTCCTATACCGCTCCAAAGATGCTGCTAGCAGGACTTTTTACCGTCCTGCTAGCGCACCGCTCCAGTGTGAAAGCCCACCGGCTTAACTATTTCAGGATACAGGCCTATGGGTGGAGTTATGCTATTTTGTCTTTGGACTAAAACCATGTTGGGCATATATGCAAATTATGGGTGTCACCAAGATATGATGACATGACATAAAAAACTGTATAAGAATGGTATTAGAGAAAGAAGGAAGGAGGGAAGGGGGAGGTGCAGAAAGCAAGATGGGTGATGAAGGAGAGGAGGAGGAGACGGGTTAAGATGTAACATCAGAACTCTACCTGAACTCTGAAGCCATAACCATGAAGTCTTGTCTTTGCTAATTCTTGCTGATGATGAATAAACTACCTTTCAAGTATTTTGGATGAGAAACTGATTCTTAAATAGTATCAGAATGCTGCCTTACAACAAGACATACAATTCTCTTCTACACACATCCTATAGAAGATAGGATATTGACTGACGCATTGAAACAGACTTTGCTAATTCATCTGGAAAACGCTCCTGTAAGTAGATTGACGAGCTAGAGATATTTTCCCTATTTCCACACCTTTTTTCATATATATATATATATATATATATATATATATATATATAATATATATATATAATAATATAATATAAAATATATTGCAGCGATTCTGCCCATGACCCGGAATGCTTAGATGTGAATGGAGCCTAAATCCTGAACTTGGCTGAAAGTAATTCTCACTTATAAAAATTAAAGATGCTTATTCTGGTTCTTTATCTTTGTGACTTAAGCCTTTTGTGTTGTGTTATTTATATCGGGCATCAGGAGAAACGCATAAAGGCAGCTATTTCATACCTTTTAAAAATGCTAATTACCTGGCTGCAATGCTGACCCCTTACCATTTTGATACTTTGCATAACTGACTAAACAGGTATGCAGAAAAGGCCACTGATCTTTCTTCACCCTTCCTGATCTCCATCTTATTTCAGTGACATAAACTATTAAGTTCATCACACATGTTACAATCTGACCAATACAATCTTTGTACAATCAACTTTAGATTTACCATACCTATGAAATATGAGGACCTTCCTGAACTCTGTAATCATTCCGGTACCCAATCGGATAGGCCCTTGCACTACATAATGGTTGTTGGATATAAAGGAGTTTCCTTACAGTCAGAGTGTAATCTGTATGCTGAGTTTTTAAACCACTTAGTGCAGATCGTATGCATATATGCGGCCTCAGCTTGAAGGGGCTATACTGGGGTGATGCCTACAGCTGCAGGCATTACCCCAGTACTGTTTTTTTTTTTCTCTAGAGTGGGCGGTCAGCTCTTCAGGTATAACGTCTAAAAAACACTCTGTAATCCAGAAGGAGCGAGAGGGGACGCCCCCTCCCATTGCCTTCCGCCGCTCTTCTCGGGCCTCCTGTCCCATCGGGAGACCCGATCCAGCACTTCCGCAGGCTATAGCGAGACTGGAAGGAATCTGGACACGGCTTCGATCCAGTCTCCTATGTGTAAACACTGAACCGACATCACATTGTCACTTCCGGTTTACTCGGCTGCCAATGGCGGAGATTTAAAAAAAAAAAAAAAAAACTACAGTATTCAGAATCGCTGTTTTGGCGATCTGAATACTTTGAAGTGCAAAGGAGGGATTGGGTGACTTTTAGACCCCCAATTCCTCCATAAAGAGTACCTGTCACCACCTATTACTGTCATAGCAATAAAAGTGATTAAAACATTTTTTTTTAAAGAGTTTTTTTTTTTTTTTTTTTTTAATTCGCGCCCACATATGTAAACAGTGTTCAAATAACACATGTGAGGTATCGCCGTGATCGTCAGAGCAATAATTCTAGCACTAGACGACCTCTAACTCTAACCTGGTAACCGTTATTTTTTTTTTATTTTTTTTTTATTAAAGCGTTGCCTTTGGAGATTTTTAGGTAACGTAGTTTGTTGCCATTCCATGAGTGTGCGCAATTTCAAAGCATGACATGTTGGGTATCTATTTACTCGCGTAACATCAACTTTCACATTATACAAAAAAATTGGGCTAACTTTTTCCTTTTTTTTTTTTTTTTTTTTATTAATGAAAGTATATTTCTTCCCAAAAAATTGCATTTGAAAGACTGCTGTGCAAATATGCAAAAAATGTGTCATTAAATATTGCAACGATCGCCATTTTATTCTGTAGATTCTCTGCTAAAAAATATATATAAAAAAAATACGGATTTGAACTCTTAAGGCACAAATGTCAAATAGGCATGAAAGGGTTAAAGTCAGTGGGCCAGTGTAGCATCCCCAATGCAGTCTTCTGAAAAGCAATTCTTTTTTTTTTTTTTTTCTCAGAAGACTGTCAGTAATGGTGCCCCTGGATTTCTCTCATGACGGGTTTACTTAAAATACAACAGACTGTCCTCTTTTCACCACACTAAATCTTCAGCCTCCGCATGATAATCTGATAATCTGCGCCGAGCGTTCCATTGTACGTCAATCTTTTTACCTTGGTTATTAGTTGTCAGGTTATGGTATTTCCACATTTTCTCATAAGTTAGTGAGTGGAAAGCAAATGCAAAAGATACATTTAGGATGCACCATTCTGCTCCCCACAGTTTAGCATTTCTAGCACATTCATAAATCATTGTCACTTCTGCTGTCATCACATGATATTTATTTAATAAAGGGATTTGTATAGCACTGTCAATGCAGTGTTTTACCTACTATTTTGTTACATTAATCCCCAACTTCATGAAGCTTACTTTCTAAGGTCCGTATACAGCGGGGAAAATAATTATTTGATCCCCTGCAGATTTTGTAAGTTTGCCCACTTGCAAAGAAATGAAGGGTCTAATATTTTATCATAGATGTATTTTAAATGATCGAGCCAGAATGTGAGCCAAAAATCCAGAAAACACACATGATACAAATGTTCTAAATTTGAGTTGCAATTCAGTGAGTACAATAAGTATTTGGTCTGCTCTTTTTTACAGATCTTCTCTAAATCCTTAAGGTTTCTTGGCTGTCACTTGACAACTTTCAGCTCCTTCCATAAATGTTCTATAGGATTAACGTCTGGAGACTGGCTCAGCCACTCCATGACCTTAATGTGCTTCTTGAGCCACTCCTTTGTTGCCTTGGTGGTATGTTTTGGTCATTGTCATGCTGAAAGACCCATCCATGACTCATCTTTAGTGTTCTGGCTGCGGGAAGAAGTTTCTCATCCAAGATTTTACAATACATGGCACCAATCAATGTGGCAAAGTTGGCCTGTATCATTAGCAGACAAACAGCCCCAAAGCATAATGTTTCCACCTTCGTGCTTGACTGTAGGGATGGTGGTCTTATGGTCATAGTCAGTCAGCCTTTTTCTTCCTCCAAACACGTCAAGTCCCCCTCCTCAAGACACATATACAGTCCTGTCAATGAACATCTAAATGATTCAGAGAAGGATTGGGAGAAAGTGCTGTGGTCAGATGAGACCAAAATTTAGCTCTTCGGCATGCACTCGACTTGCCGTGTTTGCAGGAAGATAAATGCTGACTATGACCCTAAGAATACCATCCCTACACGAACACAGAGGTGGAAACATGATGCTTTGGGGCTATTTCTCTGCTAAATGTACAGGCCGACTTTTTTGCATTAAGGCCAATGGACGGGGCCATGTATTGTAAAATTTTGGATGAGAGCCTTCTTCCCCCAGCCAGAATGCTGAAGATGGGTCGTGGATAGAAGCATTGGCAGATCCCCCTGGGGGGATGTCGTGGAAATTAAATGACTTGCTCATCCAGGACCCCAAGGTAATCAAGAAGATGGAGCAAGAGCTGGAGGTTTTTTTTTGCCACTAATAACACACCTGTAATGTCATGGCAGAATGGCTCGGGCAGGCAAATGGCATACCCGTACGTCCCTTTGAAATTCCCGCCTAGCGGGTGCGCTTGCCCGCTGCGGAATCATGCCCGCGGGTCCCGCAAACTCTGTTGGCCGGCGGCCTGCGATCACAGTGAGGAGAGGCAGAACGGGGAGATGTAAACAAGGCATTTCCCTGTTCTGCCTAGCAACATGACAGGGATCTACTGCTCCCTGTCACCCCCCTACAGTTAGAACACATCCAGGGAACACACTTAACCCCTTGATCGCCCCTTAGTGATGTCAGGGAAATTTTAAGCTTCTCCCTATAAGCATATAATTTCTTTGTGCATAAAAGCACAAATATAGCGCTCTCATATAAATGCCGGGAAAGTGCGCTCGTTTATCTCTCCAAGTAACACAGAGATGCTGGTTTCACCTTGAGCTCAGTATAATCCTCAAGAGAATAGCCAGGCTGCTTTTATTTTAAACACATGGCTAACAAAAGAAGGTGTAGGTGAATACACTTGTATTCATTCAAAAGAACCAATCGCACACATGTATCTATTCAAATAGAAATACAGTAGTGACGTGTGCAGATGTTTGTTTGCAGCAAGCACATGGCTCTGAACACGATCGTGTGCACATTCCCACTGCTACCAATGATGCGAGCCATGCTCAGTGGGCCATAATTTTGTATGGTTATGCTATGGTTCCCATGTACACAGATCTGCTCACTAGGAGTTATAGATGAGGTCGCCATGGTGTGGCCAGTCCCTTGGTGAGGCATAAACAAACATCCTTAAAAGAGCAAACCAATCTGCCGTATTCACGGAAAGGTTTCCGCAGCCAATGGTCTTCCACCAACGTCTGTATGTGTGAATACGCTCACATGAGCGCATTAGTGCAAAACTGACACTGGGGGACATCTGACAACATACATTAATAAAAATTTCCACAACAACCCCTTCCCTGCCAGTGACATTTATAAAGTAATCAGTGGCTTTTTGCTGTATAATAGTGCTGTATAAATGTGAATGGTCCCAAAACCGTGTCAAAAGTGTCAGATTTGTCCACCGCAATGTCGTAGTCCTGATTAAAAAATTGCAGATCGCAGCCATTACTAGTAAAAAAAAAAAACAAAAAAAAAAAAAACAGAATAATAAAAATACCATAAATCTATCCCCTATTTTGTAGACGCTATAACTTTTGCGCAAACCAATCAATATACGCTTTTCTTTATTTTTTTTACCATAAATACGTAGAAGAATACATACCGGCCTAAACTGTGGAAGAAATGTGTTTTTTAATATATTTTTTGGGGATATTTATTATAGCAAATGTAAAAAATATTGCTTTTTTTTTTTTTCAAAATTGTTGCTCTTTTTTTTTTTTGTTTATTGCGCAAAACCGCAGAGTTGATCAAATACCAAAAGAAAGCTCTATTTGTGGGAAAAAAAAGGACGTCAATTTTGTTTCAGTACATCGTTGCACCACATTGCAATTGTCAGTTAAAGCAACACAGTGCTGAATCACAAAAAATGCTCTGGTCAGGAAGGGGGTAAATCCTGAAGTGGTTAAAAATGATCATCTTGCCAAAATGTGTGTATGTATGTGTGTGTGTATGTGTGTGTGTGTGTGTGTATATTTGTATGTGTGTATGTGTATATATATATATATATATATATATATATATATATATATATATATATATATATATATATATATTTATATATATATATATATATATATATATATTTTAAAATGTTCCCAATAACACTACCTCAGGCATACATTAGGAAATTAAGATCTATAGTGGAAAAAAAGACAGGGGGGCTAGCAGCACCCAATTTTAAGAAAAATTACCAGGCAATCACTATATCATGAATAACCGGTCACAAACCAAAGTAGATTTAGGGAAGATGATGTGGATATCACAGCAATACAGAGAATTGGCTAGCAGCACAAGTCCACTGACCAAGAACACTTTTGGGATAAGGGATGGCCTGGGTAGATTACATCACTGGGAACATAATGCACCTTTTTAATTTTCTCTACTAGACACTAATTATTTCAAGCCAGGGAAAGAGGATTATGTATACTTCACTAGATGGCCACAAAGAGAGGAGACATTATTACAGGATGTATTGAAAGGGAATAGAATATGCACGTTTATTGAAATTACACACAAGTGGGGACATATGCCTTTAGACAGATGGAGGTACACACAATTGCAACACAAACCTTACCACAGCCACTATGGGGAAAGGGAACATGAGGTTAATAGAGATTCTGTTTAGTTCCCCTCTTGTCCCTAAAGCAAAGTATATATAAAATATATAAAATACTGGTAAAGGAAGCAGAACCTAAATATCCATCTTGTTTGGGGAAAATGGGAGGAGGAATTAGGAGCCTAGGAACATAAGAAGATGATTTTAAGATTACCGTATGTACTCGAGTATAAGCCGAGTTTTTCAGCACATTTTTTTTGTGCTGAAAGTGCCCCCCTCGGCTTATACTCGAGTCAAGCACTTTTCTGCAGCAAAAAAAAATCATTTCCGACCCGACTTTGGGGCCCCGTATCTCGGGGCCACTTGGGTCTAGGAGTCCCAAATTTGGGGCCCCATATCTCGGGGACACTTGGAGCTAGGAACCCCAAATTTGGCATTCAAACCCAGTTGCACTAGCACTACAACATATCCAAAGATGGGGTTCCTAGCACTAAGTGGCCCCGAGATACAGGGCCCCAAAGTCGGTTCAGAAAATGTCATTCTCTGCTGCAGAAAAGTGCTTGAGATTTTCTGACCCGAATTTGGGGCCCATATCTCGGGGACACTTGGTGCTAGGAACCCCAAATGTATTTCAACCCAGTGGAATTAGCACTACAACATAGCTAAAGATGGGGTTCCTAGCACTAAGTGACCCTGAGATACAGGGCCCCAAATCGTCAACTGTGTCCATCTGCATGGGCACAGTGAGGCTGCAAATGGGCATCGTTGATCCTCTTTTCCACTTACAGTAGCTGCGCATTTCTCACCCTAGGCTTATACTCGAGTCAATAAGTTTTCCCAGTTGTTTGTGGTAAAATTAGGTGCCTCGGCTTATATTCGGGTCGGCCTATACTCGAGTATATACGGTAGCTTGTTTTTCCTCAGGCAACGCTTAAACAGAGATGTGCTAAAAAATAACTAGCAAGAGGGTACGTGACCCCGAAAGGGCACAGAGGTTTGGAGCGGATGTCCCCCCAACATGCTGGAGGGGGATGTGACACCTCGGGGATGTTCATGCACTTGTGGTGGGAATGCGCTAAAATTAATCGTTATTGGGAGGGAATTATTAGGATGATTCACCAAATATCAGGGGAACATATCCAGATGGACCCCTGAAAATTTCTGTTCCATGACACGGGGAAAAAAACGTCCGTTCAGTACATGAATACCCTAGTTCCACACTTAATAAATGCAGCAAAAAGCTGGATCCCAAGAAGGTGGAGAACATCAGAAGAGCCGACCATGAAGGAGTGGGTAGCAAAGGTGGAATGGCTGAAATCAATAGAGGAAACGATACATATAGTAGAAGACTCTAGAGGTATAGTCCATCATATGGGGGAAATGGTTGAAGTTCCAAAAAATCGTTCGAATATACGACTATGGTAGAAGGCTAAGGGGGGCAAAAGAAATAAGGGAGGGCAAAGCGTAGAAAGGAATGCCTGTAAGACTCGTCCTAGAGGGACAGAGGAGATCAGGGTGGGAGTAGGGCCCTGTTGGAGAGAGAGAGAGTGTTTGGGGTTTATTTTTTTTAATTTTTTTCTTTCTTTTTGGGAAAATCATATCCAAATTATATAGAAAGTTTGTGGAGGGAGCTGAAAAAAAATAAAAAATCGGTTTCATGTGGTGCATCGCATGCATGGGGTGAATCACTTGATGTCATGCACTTCACCTTTTTCAAGTGCAGTATCAGAATACGCAAGATCTCTCAGGTTAGTTAACGGCTCTTCCTTCAGGGGAACCAGGATATGGACACAAATCGAGCGGGGCCCTCTGATTCCTCCTGTATTGTATTGCAACTGTACTGTCTGCCCCCATGTTGTAAAGCACTGTGCAAACTGTTGGCGCTATAATTTTTATTTATTTTTTTAAATCAAAAGGTTTTTTTTGCTCAAGAAACACAAAGCAAATTCAAACAGATATCAGATTACACAGTTTTTTCAGTGAAGAATCAGTATTCTTGTATAGCAGCTGCATCCGAGACTGATTAAAAAAAAAAAAAAAGTGGACTGCCCCATGGCGGTGATACGCAGTCTGGCCGGAAACCGCATTGCATACATTACTTGGATTTTTTGTAGGCGCTTCTTCACCTCAGCAAATTTAGCCCTCTTTCGTTGCACCTCAGCTGAGAAATCAGGATAAAATTTTACTTTTAGTCCCATTTTAAAGTGAACAGAACCTCTCTCCCTTGGCAATCGGAGTATGATCTCGCAGTCTTTGTAATTCAAGAGCTGGGTCAGCATGGATCTCTGTGAATTGCCAGTGGGGGGGGGGGGGGCTTGTCGAGGCGACGTGTGATGGACCCACTCGACCGCAAATAGTGAAGTAAAGGTCCCCGAGACACCATTTTTTGTGAGACCCCCTAAATTGCTCTTTCAGGCCATCCACTGAGGCCGTGCAGCGCTGAACTGCACATAGGATTTCAGTAAATGTAGGTTGCTGTGTATCTTCCAGAAGCATGTCAAACAGATCAGGAGTAGGGAAAGGGGGAACTATCCAGAGGCAGTGTATCTAATGCTGAGACGCTGTGCTGTCTGTCTGGCCTGCATGAGAGCGGAGCAGCCTGTCCCCTGCAGTTTCTGGGTGTAATAAAGCATGTCTCTGGGCTGCTCCTTCCCCTGTAGTTTGGGAGTCTTGAGGGACTTACTGCCAAGGAGGCGCCATTTTGATCCTCCATGGCTGCCACGGCGTCATTGTCTCCTTTACAGGTCATCATGGGCCCCGTAAATCACTGGAGACACTCCTGGATCACCACTGGAACCGTTACAGACGGCCTGGGTTGGTATCCAACGGATCGTCAGCGGGAACGGGATCGAATTAGGATAGACAGCAGGAGCTCCGTGTAATGCGTCCGCTCACTTGCCAGTGCAGGCCACGCCCCCCGTTGGCGCTATATAAATCCTGTACAATAATAATAAAACTGTTGGTATAAAGAACAAATTGTACTCTACAAATCTTCCTCTTTACCTTGACATCAAAGCATGGTAAAGTTATTCCCAAATGAAATTAACCATTTCATATATTATTTTTTTTTTTATTGCAACAGTTTTCAACACCAGACATTACTCTGTGTTTTCATACCTCTTGGTTAACAATTTGGCCTATATTACCGCCTGTATGCAAACTGTATTATATCAGGTGTAGATCTTCCTGATTGTTTAGCAGTTAGTTTTGTTACCACTGGGTGGCACTGTTGTACTGTATATAAAGTTTGGCTTTGGAAATGCGGAATGTGTCCCTACTATTGTATATACAGCTTTGCACTCTTTTGGTGATGTTTACACATCGCACACAGGATGTTTAGGCAGCAAGCAGATGTAACTTATGCGTCTGGTGTACGATCTGAGTAAAGAGAAAATTCTGTAGCCATTTCAGCAGAGGATAGTGTTTGTTTTTTGTTTTTTCATTTTCTCTTCATTTTGTATGAAGGACATTATTCTGTAATGTCACCCCCTTATAACCACTTAATCTGCCTGTTTCAATTTTTATGTTCCGTTTTTATTATATATTATATTATATTTTTATTCCAATCTTATTAGTCATCCTATCCCTACCGATAATAAATGTTTTTTTTGTAAAAGTTTTATATATTGCATTTTTTTTTTCAAACCTGTAATTAACCCTTTAACTGCCATTTTTTTAAATAGATGAGGTTATTGTGGTTTTGAGTTTAAGTACAACTTCTTAATTTAGAAATATTAACTCAGTAGAGTTTTTTTTTTTTTTTTTATATATTTAGTATTTGAATTTTGACATGTGCCAGGAAATAAAAATTGTATTTGCTTAACTGGTGCCCACGTGAAATGAAAATATTCATGTTGAGTTGTTTGTTTAGGTGCCCCTTAACAAAAGTTTAAAAGCTGTCAGTAAGTCAGTCTCAGAGAGAGAGGAGAGAGAGATTAGTCAAAGGTATTGGGACACCTGCCTTTACACACACAAACTTGAATGTACTTGCTATAACAGCTTCAACTCTTCTGGGAAGGCTTTCCACAAGGTTTAGGAGTGTGTCTATGGGAATAGTTGGAAGCGCTTTTGTGAGGTTAGGCACTGATGATGGACGAGAAGGCCTGGCTTTAATTCATCCCAAAGGTGTTCTATCAGGTTGAGGTTAGATATGTCTGGCTGATGCCTTTTAAAAGTTCCCTTAACTGGAACTAGGGGGCCAAGCCCAACCCTTGAAAAAACAACCCCACACCATAATTACCCCTCCACCAAATGATTTGTACTAGTGCACAAAGCAAGGTCCATAAAGACATGGGTGAGCGAGTTTTGACCTTTGGAATGCGTTAGAGCGGAGAGCCAGGCCTTCTCGTCCAACATCAGTGCCTGACCTCACAAATGCGCTTCTAGAAGCACAAGGTTTAGACACACTCCTAAACCTTGTGGCCAGCCTTCCCAAAAGAGTTGAAGCTGTTATAGCTGCCAATAGTGTGCCAACTCAATATTGAACCCTGAAGTGTGTGTGTGTGTGTGTGTGTGTGTGTGTGTGTGTGTTTATATATATATATATTTTTGTGTGTGTGTGTGTGTGTGTTGTGTGTGTAATGTGTATATATATATATATATATATATATATATATATATATATATATATATATATATATATATATATATATATATATATATACATACACACGCACACGCACACGCACACGCACACGCACACGCACACACATATATATATATATATATATATATATATATATATATATATATATATATATGTGTGTATATATATATATACACATACATACATACATACATACATACATACATACATACATACATATATATATATATACACACACACACACTTAAATTAAGAGGTGACCTGTGTGCAGTTTAAGGGTTTCTAGTTATTGTGGTATAAATAGAAATGTATCTGGCAGGTCCATCTTCTGCTGAGTCTGTATTGTCAGCGGATTGATGCAAGAAAATTTCCAAGTCCCTAAATATCCCTTGGAGAACAGTTAACTCAATCATTAGAAAATGGAAATAGCATTGCACAGCCATAAATCTGCCAAGAACAGACTGTCCACCAAAAGTGTGTGACCTTACAAGCAGGAGACTAGTGAGAGGCTGCTAAAACTTATGATCGATCTGGAGGAGTTGGATGGATCAGTGGCGGGGATTGAATAGACTGCATACAACAACCATTTCCCGGGTGCTTAACTTGTTTTATGGGAAAGTGGCAAAGGAAAGCTGTAGTTAACTAAAGCTCACATGAAATCTTGCCTACAGTTTGCTATATACCACCTGAGATCCTGAAGGTGGCTGGAAGGACATTGCTGCCAAAAGTTTTCCATCAGAACAAACACTTTATTTGGCATAAGCCAAACACTGCACATTGTCATTGCACCATCCCCATCGTGAAGCATGGTGGTGACAGCCTAAAGCTGTGGAGATCTTTCTCTGTGGAAGGCCCTGACAATTTTGGGAATATGGCACATTATTATATCTTGGTTGAAAACCCGATGCAGTCTGTAAGAAAACTGAGGAATGTCATAAAAGCAACATTGTTAAAGTGGTTGTAAATCAACATATATCCAGTGAAGGGACTGGCCTCAGGTAATACATATCCTGCTATGGAGCGCTGAAGTCCCACTTTGCATAGAAAAATGAGGAAAACTGGAGAGTGCGGCCGTTCAGAGTCCTTAATTTGTATCTTCATAATACATCTTCTATCACACCGCTCACAGAGCAGAGCTGATGCTGTCAATCGGCTGGAGGTCCCTCCCCTTTCACCTTTCTTCTGTGTCGGGGAAAACCTGTCAGACGTGATTCATGCTGATGGCAGGAAGGACGCAGCAGACAGAAATGACACTTGGTGTTCTGAACTGAGACAAGTACACACTATAGAGGGATATGCTTTGTTCATATTTCATGTCTAAGGTTTACAACCACTTTAATGTCCTTAAATATATACAGTACAAGCCAAGAGTTCAAATTTAAAAATGAATTGAAAATTTGTGTCTGGTTTTGAAAAAGGCCGTTCATTCACAATCACCATTCAACCTATCAGAGCTGGAGCTGTTTTACAAAGAGGAAGATGGGTAACATAGATGCATCCAGATGTGTAAAGCTGATGGAGACCTTTCCACACTCTCATAACATGCTCCTTCTCTCTCCTCTTAAGCTGGCCTTTTCTTTGTATAGTCCCATTGTCACTGCCTCCACTTTCCTGTGATTGAGTGTCTCCTTGCACTAGACGGGTCTTATGGAGACAACTGTCCCTGTGCGGTCACACTACACAACTTCAGCCTTCGCGTAAAGAGGCAGCTTGTGCCAACACAAATACTTGCCCTGAGAGGTAAACGCAGAGGTCACACCTCCACTCCTTCTCCATGGCAAGTGATTGGCAGAGGCTCCTAAGTGTTTTCCTCTCACATGGACTGAATAAAGGAGGATGCATGCATGCTAGCACAATGCATGATGGGACATAAAGTGCTTATTGATGTGCACACTCCGCTAACCGCACAAAGGAAGCTGCATGATGCTATTGCAAAGCAATACAAAAGTAAGTGGTTATAGATTTTTTTTGGCGGTTAGCGTAAGGGAGGGTTATAACCCCTGACACTTTATTTTTTTTTTTTTGCAACCTGTTGCCTTCACTTCCTGTCCCATAGACAAAACATGAAGTGAGAGGATGTCTCAGCAAAAAAGGGAATCTCTTGTGGCCCCACCAGGTCACCAGAACTTGTGTCCCCTTTATTACTTTTCTGGGGACAACCCAAAATTTGGGGTTTTCTTTTACTTTCACTTTTAATGATGATGGTAAACGGGATAGAGAGGGTGAATCTCCCCAATGGAGACACAGACGGTAATACAAATGTAATAGGTGTTCTAGCTTATCTCCACTCTATCCAAAACCTAGGCTTTTAGTTCACAATTCTGTGTACGACTATACAAACGTTTTTGGAAGAAAAAAAAATACAAGCTTTAGTACTACTTTAAAGGGGAAATTCACTTATCGTATAGAGTTGTTTTTTTTTGTGTGCGTTTCATGCTAATAAAACTTCCAAGGGAATGAATACTCTTTATAGGCACTGTATACTATATGTATTGTTTTGTGCATATATTGCATTTCCTAGAATATTATTTTATATTGCCACTGGAGGGCAACTTAGTCATATGGTTTGGTGCACCGAAGTACAAAAATCACCTTATTGATCAATAATGTGCTTGCGGGGGGGGGGGGGGGGGGGGAGCATAGATTTTGAAAGCTATACCTTTATTTTTTTTATCATGACTAAATAGAATTAAATGCTTTTATCAAGTTAAATTTGCATTATGTTAAAATGTACAGAGAATGTATTGTCGTTAAAGTTTCCCTTTTCTTTATAAAACACTGCAACATACAGCGCTGCATACCGATATGAAATCGCCTTGCGTTCATTAGTTTAACAAACACGTTTTTTGCTTTTAATTACAATTACCGTATATACTCGAGTATAAGCCGAGTTTTTCAGCACATTTTTTTTGTGTGCTGAAAATGCCCCCCTCGGCTTATACTCGAGTCAATCACTTTTCTGCAGCAGAAATGAAATTTTCCGAACCGAATTTGGGGCCCCCGTATCTCAGGGCCACTTGGTGGCCAAAATTTGGTGTGCAAACCCAGTGGAACCAGCACCACAACATATCCAAAGCTAGGGTTCCTAGCACCAAGTGGCCCCAAAGGCGGTCAATTGTGTCCATCTGCAGCAATGTAATTTTGGGACCCTTTGGGTCCAGAGACCCTTTTGGCTGCAGCTAGGAGGCATCTAGGAACCCTTAACTACCAAGTTTGAAGTTCGGGGGACCTATGGCTGCAAATATGCACAGTGAGGCATGAAAATGGGCATTGTTGATTCTCTTTTCCACTTACAGTAGCTGTGTATTTCTCACCCTAGGCTTATACGCGAGTCAATAAGTTTTCCCAGTTTTTTGTGGTAAAAGGTGCCTCGGCTTATATTTGGGTCGGCTTATACTTGAGTATATACGGTACTGTTTTTCCTGGTTGAGTGAGGCACTGGTGATTAAATCCTGGCCTCCTAGCTGCATCCTGGGAAGTTCCTCTTACATGTTCCAGGAGGCAGGCCCAGAGTTTCAGGAAGTAAAGGGAGATGGATTCATCTGCCCTTAGTAAAAATGGCTACCGTGAGAAAAATGTGGAGGAAAAGAATAAGCTATGCAAAGCATAAAAATCCTGCAATTATCCAGAAGTATTTAATTTGTGAATTGACATTTTCTACACATCAAAGGCAAAAGGTGCCTTTGTTTTGTTTGAAGTTTTTATGATAAGGGGGAAGTTGCTCTTTAAGGGGCACAGTGGGGTTTGCTTCACTGCCTGTACAGGTTGTATTGTGGTAAATGGTGTGCAAACCTGGTGGTATGGTGTGGTGTAAAATCTGCTAGTGATTGTTCTCCTAACGAAATCCTAAAGCATTCCTGCGGGCTTTGGCAGGCTAAAGAACAAGAATTGATCTCCTACACTCACACTTCATTTCCAGAGTAGTCAAAAGCTGGAAATTAACTGCTTGCAGTGTAGGATGTTTTATCCTTCTTTTTTTTTTTTTGTCTACACAATTGTGTTTTATTTTTTTTTATTGTTTATTTTTGTAAAAGATTTGGAAATGTTATGACCTAATCGGGTTATTGTTTTCTGTGTTCTCATTAGGTAAATCCCCCTCACTTGCTTTCCTAGTGAGGATACAGAAAGAAAGTGGGAATACAATCAACAATAAATCCTTAATTTAAAAAAAATTCTTAGGAATTCTGTAACTTATTAAAACTATACTAGACCATTTACCTGAATCATTGGGAAAAAAAGTATTGTCCCATATTATAAAAATTGTAATCTGGGTAACATATATATATTTTTTTCTGTTCTTTATTTTCTTGTTGTAGTCTAAAATAAGAACTACAGATAAGAAAACTAAGATTGCTTTGAAATTTTCATATCTTCGTTCTGTAATCTCATTCCAGCCACCTTTAAAGTGGCCCCACCTGCTTCTGTTAACCCTGTTTACCCTGTCCACCTTTATCATCGTGTATGAATAAGTATCTAAGTGTATGAACTTTAATGGTATCCCAGTCTTAGTCCGTAGGTCTCAATATTGAATTGGTCCACCCTTTGCAGCTATAACAGCTTCAACTCTTCTGGGAAGGCTGTCCACAAGTTTTAGGAGTGTGTCTATGGGAATATTTGACCATTCTTCCAGAAGCGCATTTGGGAGGTCAGGCACTGATGTTGAATGAGAAGGTCCATAAAAACATGGATGAGCGAGTTTGGGGTGGAAGAACTTGACCTCAAACCGATTAGAATACCTTTTGGGATGAATTAGAGCAGAGACTGCGAGCCAGGCCTTCTCGTTTACATCAGTGGCTGACCTCACAAATGCACTTCTAGAAGAATGGTCAAACATTCCCATAGACACACTCCTAAACTTTGTGGACAGCCTTCCCAGAAGAGTTGAAGATGTTATTGCTGGAAGAGATGGGCCAACTCAATATTGAACCCTACAGACTAAGATTGGGATACCCTTAAATACCCGGATTTGATTTCTTGGCCATTTTTCAGAGAGTATAAATGATAGAACAAAAACTTTTCTTTCACTCATGGTTAGTGTTTGGCTGCAGCCATTTATTATCAATCAACTCTGTTTACTCTTTTTAAATCATAATAGCAACAGAAACTACCCAAATGACCCTGATCAAAAGTTTACATACCCTGGTGATTTTGGCCTGATAACATGAACACAAGTTGACACAAAAGAGTTTGAATGGCTATTATAGGTAACAATCCTCACCTGTGATCTGTTTGTGTGTAATTGGTGTGTGTATATAAAAGGTTAATAAGTTTTTGGACTCCTGACAGACCCTTGCATCTTTCATCCAGTGCTGCACTGACGTTTCTGGATTCTGAATCATGGGGAAAGCTAAAGAATTGTCAAAGGATCTGCGGGAAAAGGTAGTTGAACTGTATAAAACAGGAAAGGGATATAAAAAGATATCCAAGGAATTGAGAATGGCAATCGGCAGTGTTCAAACTCTAATCAAGTGGCAAATGAGGGGTTCTGTTGATACCAAACCACGGTCAGGTAGACCAAGTAAAATTTCAGCCACAACTGCCAGGAAAATTGTTCGGGATGCAAAGAAAAACCCACAAATAACTTCAGAGGAAATACATGTGGTGTGGCTGTTTCAAGATGCACAATAAGGAGGCATTTGAAGAAAGATGGGCTGCATGGTCGAGGCATCAGAAGAAAGCCATTACTACACAAATGCCACAAAGTATTCCGCTTACAATACGCCAAACGGCACAGAGACAAGCCTCAAAGTCATTTGGAGTAATGAGACCAAAATTGAGCTTTTTGGCCACAACCATAAACACTACATTTGAAGAGGAGTCAACAAGGCCTATGATGAAAGATACACCATTCCTACTGTGAAACACGGAGGTGGATCGCTGATGTTGTGGGGATGTGTGAGCTACAAAGGCACAGGAAATTTGGTCAAAATTGATGGCAAGATGAATGCAGTATGTTTGTTTTTTTTTTAAAAATACTGGAGGAGCATTAACAGCCAGGAAGCTGTGCATGGGACATACTTGGACATTCCAACATGACAATGATACAAAACACAAGGCCAAGTCGACCTGTCATTGGCTACAGCAGAATAAAGTGAACTTTCTGGAGTGGCCATCTCAGTCGCCTGACCTCCATATCATTGAGCCACTCTGGGGAGATCTCAAACGTGCAGTTCATGCAATACAGCCCAAGAATTTACAGTAACTGGAGGCTTTTTGCCAAAAAATGGCCAAGAAATCATAGATTCTGTCAGGGTATGTAAACTTATGACAGCTGTGTGTGTGTGTGTGTGTGTGTGTGTGTGTTAGTGTGTGTGTGTAAATATAATTTTACCGTATGTATATATCTGGATGTTAGCTGTGCATTTACAGGTTTCTCGTGATGCTGTCAGCACAATTAGACCCAATCCTGCACCAAAGCTATTTGAAGTCCCTGGTGGTCAGCATTGGAAACGTGCTCTTTTTATCACTGTGTGTTTTTAAAGGGCCAGTGTTTTCTGTATGGAGATCCTGTGCAACAGTACTGGCTACAAAGTCAAAATGTTCACTGCTTATTTGGTGGTTTACAAAAGTTCACTTAAGCAGTAATCTGTTTTTTATTCAACTGAAGTGTGCCCCCCCCCCCCCCCCCCCCCCCAAAAAAAAAAATCTGTTTGTTTTGTTTGACACTGAACTTTCACAGCGGAGGGTTAAACAGACTTGTCATTCAGCAAATCAATATTGTACGTGTCTGGTCTTTCACATAAGCTCCAGCTTCTGTAGAAAGGTAGAGAATGCCTCGGGTTAAAAATGGCTGACATAATCACCTGCATTGGCACTTTCACAGTAGTTCTTTGTATTCCACGCCTTTCAGAGAACCGCTGCTGCAATAAATGCACATCCTTTAATTAACATCTCCTATTTATCAAGGCATACTTGTTTTCTAAAGGTGTCCCAGACTTCCAGATATTTCTTTCTTCAAGGTTACAAGATTGGGCTTGAAATGTCTTGTATGCAGACCGATTTGTCTGCAGTTTCTGAAGCATCTACATTCTGTGGATAGGACCTTCTGCTTTTCTCTTCGTGTTGTTCTATTGTAGTAAGAACCATTGTTCTGTGTTTCTTAAGCCTGCTTTCACACGATGCGATTTGTTGTGCGATTTGAAAGTTCCTAATCGCATGACAAGTCTCACCCCATTGTCGGCAATGGAACAATTTTTTCCGTGACTCAGAAAAAGGTTCCTGCACTACTTTTTGCCGATTTCATTGCAACTTGCATAGACTTGTATTAAGTCGCATGCCGCAATGAAATCAGCAGTGCAAATCGCAGTTATGTGTGGCTTATAAATCGCACTGAAAAAAGGTATGTATATTACATTGTTATATAAAACATTATATATATATATATATATATATATATATATATATATATATATATATATATATATATATATTCTCTATTCTCTATTTTTTGAGAGATCCTTCTTCTTTTTTTTTTTTTGGGAGCCCGTAGTTCTTCTTTAACATGAGCCCTACAGGAAAGCTGATGCATGTTGTATCAACTTCCAGCGGTTGCTTTTTTATTTTAATTATTATTATTCTTATCTATTTGGGAACAAATTGGGCTTTTGTTTGGTGGTATATTGTTTAAAAAAATGACTGCAGTGGGTGGCACATTTTAAAACAAGTGTTACTGTCGATGAAAAATGCATATTTATTTCTCCCCTATCAGTACCCCATTCATACCACTAAAATGGTTTGTCTGTTTTTGGTTCAAAGCATAATAAAGTAATTTTTTAAATATATTGTTTTTTCAAAATGTGAAAAAAGGGGAGCAGAATCATGGCATGAATAATAGGTGGAAGATGACATCTTTTTACATTTATTTATTTTTTAATATAAAAGTTTTTATTATTTTTTTATGTTTTCACCAACTGCCATAATGTGCAGTTCGAAAAACAAGCCTACAAGTTGCGCCAAACTAACCACACTAAACTAAACAAAATGATATTGTTACAGTATTGTTTATGAATGAAGCCTGAAACCACTGTTGGTAGGTTTTGAAAACCTAGGAGCTGCTGAGCTCCTTCAACACAGAGCTGAACCTGGATGTCAAAAATAAAATGGCAACAGTCCTTCAATGGACCACAGAGTATGCACATTCAGCCAGGTCAGATTACTGCAAGTCTGTTTGGTGCAGAGGAGGCATGACCAACCTGGTCAAGCAGGGAAGGATGTTTTTGGACAGAAACCTTCCTGGATCCTTCTAAAGTCTGTTTTGTTCCAGTTGGCCGAAGGCGCAGCCAGAAGCTAAAGTTTCACTCCAAATTGTGTTCCACTGCTTATATGTGGAGACTGAAGGGGAGAGAGCAGTGTAACCCTACTGCTCTTCCTCTGATACCAAGGCAGGAATGATCACTAGAGAATGTGGTGGAACATTGTGCATGTGCAGTGCTGTCCGTAAACGTGCATGGTCTTTCCACAAAGCCTGGACATTGGATGAACTAAGCCAGTAGGCTTGTTTGCTGCAATTTTGTAGAATGTTCTATAATCTCAGGCAGCCAAGAAGATTGATTAGAATACTATAATGGGTGTGTTGTCAAATAGCAGCTGTACACAGCTTAAAGCGGAAGTAAACCCATCGATTTAACAGTCTAAAAAAAAAAGGCATGCCGTGAATGCTAACTGCACATTGGCTGTGCTCTCAACCAAACAGTCAAACCATCCAATGGCTGGTGTCATAACGGATCACATGTGCAGCACTGTGGCAGTTGAAGATTAAACAGAGGCAAAGATGGCAGCTTCCTTGGCTGAAAACGATAGGGGGGTTTACTTCCACTTTAATGTAGAACTATAGGCAACATGTGTTTTTTTTTTTTGGATAGAGCGGTGGTCTGTTATAACCAATTTTTTATTTTATTTTTTTTCTGCCATCTGTGTCCCATTGCAGGGATTTTCCTTCACTTCTTGACCCATAGCCAAACGGGAAGTGAGAGAAATCCATGCAAATTAAGGGAATTCCATGGGGACACTCGGGTCACTAGAACCTAGTATTCCCATTGGAAGATTTTCCTCTCATTACTTTTTGGGGACAACCCAAAATTTGGAATGTGTCTGTCTTAGTTATTTATTTATTTTTTCTTTCAATAATATTCGCAAACAGGACAAATAGTGAGGATGAATCTCCTGAGCGGGGGCACAGGCCGCAATAAAAAATGACAGGTGTTCTAATCCCTCTCCACTCTATCAAAAAAAAGTTTTGCCTTTAGTTATACTTTAAGGCTCCATGCACGCTGGGCTTAAAAGAAACGCCAGTTCCCTTGGCAGAAAGAAACGCCAAAATCGATTTGTTTTTGTACACAGTTTAGGAGCGTTTTTTTTTTTTTTGGGGGTTTCTTTTTTCTGCCAGAAAGATCCAGAAATGTAAACCAGAAGGGTTATTTGATCCGGCCTCGAATCGCTGAGCTCAAAATATGCCTGTAATCGTCCTAATGTGTATGGACACATAGGATAACATTAAGCTGCTTCTACAGGCAAAACACAAAACTGTACAAGCAGCGATTTATTTTTTTTTTTTTTTTTTTTTTTTGCCAGTGTGCATGGAGCCTTACAAAGATCAAGGTGTAGTTGAGATAAGATAACTGAGCATGTCCTATCAAATCCAGTAAGAAGACCAGCCACACCTCTGTTTATATAATGTTCACCGTTCTCACCCATTGTGTGTGCTCAGCATGTTTGCACTTTCTTCAGCTGAAGTCAGACAGCTCCGATGGTGTTTGTTGTGCAGTTTGACCTCTGAGGTATGCTGCTCTCTTGTCCAGAGATGGTAGCACCATTGTTAAATATTAACAAGTGTTGTGTTCCACGGATTGAGAAATAGTTTGTTTGTTAACTACACAATGAACATCGACTCACCTGCCCATCCTTGTCTTTTGTCAGCTGACGCTTCCTCATACAGCTTGATCTACCAGTACCTGAGCATTACTTTTTGTAAATAATAAACTTGTCTATACAACAGCCTAGCAAGAGGACCATTGTGCTAACACATATTGAGCTGCCCATCACTCATGTAGTTAAAGGGGTTGTAAAGGCAGTAGGTTTTTTATCTTAATGCATTCTATGCATTAAGCTAAAAAACCTTCTGTGTGTTCCGCAGCCCCCCTAATACTTACCTGAGCCCGATCTAGATCCAGCAATGTTGCAGGAGTGTCTTGGCTGCCCAGGACTCCCATCCTCATTGACTGACTGAGACAGAAGCATGGGGCAATAAGCTCCCGCTGCTATCAATTAAATTCAGTCAGCCAATGAGGAGAGAAAGGGGGCAAAGCCAGGCCACGGCCCTGTGTCTGAATGGACACGGAGCTGTGGCTTAGTTCGGGTGCCACCATAGCAAGCTGCTTGCTGTAGGGGCATTCAACAGGAGGGAAGAGCCAGGAGCTTCAAAGAGGGACCCGAGACTAGGAGGATCTGGGCTGCTCTGTGTAAAACCACTGCACAGAGCAGGTAAGTATAACATGTTTGTTATTTTTAACTAAAAAAAATAAAATGAAAAATGAGTTTGTTATAGAGATGTTTAACAACGGGAGTAGTTTTTAGCCCACTTTGTGTTTATTTTTATTTTTTGTTTAATATGCAATGTGGCAGCTGGCCTTGTCCCCTAGAAGCCTGATTTCGAACCACACCTACACACGTATGGTTAGTTTGAAAATGCATTTTGTTATTCATGACAGGAAGTCATGTGACTTGGGTTCTGGTTTCATTATTATTTTTAATATAGTCCTACATATCCATGGGTAAACCTAAAATGTCTGCTGTCCAGTCAAGGCTGAAATGATGTGATCCTGTAATGACTGTATACATGCTGGTGGAATTGTAAGCTTAAAGCTTAGCTAAAGGCAAAACTTTTTTTTTTTTTTTTAGTTTTGGATAGAGTGGAGAGGGAATAGAATACTTGTCAGTATTATTACTGTCTGCCCCCCCCCCCCCCCCATGTGGAGATTCACCATCTCGATTTGTCCTGTTTAACATTATCATTGAAAGTAAAAGAAAATCCCAAATTTTGGGTTGTCCCCAGAAAAGTAATAGGGGGGGGGGGGGGGGGGGTCGTACAATGTTTGGCTTTGGGACAGGAAGTGAAGGAAAATCTCCACAGTGGGACACAGATGGGGGGAGATCTGACAGGGGTTATAGTTCTCCTTTGCTCTATCCAAAATGGGGGGGAGTTTTGCCTATACTTCTACTTTGAAACTTTAAACCTGATTCTATTACCCAAGTTAAACTAATATTTTGTTAACCTGGATTTATTTGTCTGCTTTTTTTAAATCTATTTTGTTTTCCCCCAGAACGGTCAGAATGGGGAGATATACCACCAAGATCTCCTCTGCAGCCTGTTCGTGAAAATTACCCATTTGTTCCAGTAGAGACAGCCAGGCACCGATCACCAGAGGAACTCCGAGAGCTTTGGAAGAAAGCCATCTTACAACAGATCCTGCTGCTCAGAATGGAAAAAGAAAACCAAAAACTGCAAGGTCAGTCCTTGAAATTAGAATATCTTAATTTTCTTTTTAGTGATGTGTTCGCTAAGAATGGTTAGCAGTGAGAGCCTGTTCTCTAGGTTACAGAACCTTTTGTTTGGCCTTCTAGGTAAAAGGGACAAGCCCTAAGGCTGGGTTCACATATGCTGCAGCAGGGGTCCGGTGCGTCCCTGTTCATCGATTCATGTCAGAATATTTGCCTGAATTCGCACCTGAATCGGAACCAAACATGCACAAGACCCTTTTTAACCACCTCAGTACAGTGCATTGTCACCCCCTTCCTGACCAAGCCATTTTTCAGCTTTCAGCATTGTCACATTTTGAATGACAATTGCGCGGTCATAGAACACTGTACCCAAATAAAATTATCATTTTGTTCCCACAAATAGAGCTTTCTTTTGGTGGTATTTGATCACCTCTGCAGTTTTATTTTTTGCACTATAAACAAAAGAAGAGGGACAAGTTTTAAAAAAAAAAAAAAAATATTAACTTTTTGCTATAATAAATATCCCCAAAAAATAGCTAAAAAAAAAAAACAAACTTTTTTTTCCTCAGTTTAGGCCGATATGTATTCTACTACATATTTTTGGCAAAAAAAAAATCACAATAAGCGTATATTGATTGGTTTGCGCAAATGTTATAGCGTCTACAAAATAGAGGATAGATTTCTAGCATTTTTATTATTTTTTTTAACTAGTAATAGCGGCGATCTGCGATTTTTTTTTTTTTTTTTTTTTAATTTTTTTAATTTTTATTTTTTTTATCCTGACTGCGATATTGCGGCGGACTTATTGGTCACTTTTGACACATTTTTGGGACCATTCACATTTATACAGCGATCCGGGCTATAAAAAATGCATTGATTGCTGTATAAATGTGACTGGCAGGGAAGGGGTTAACCACTAGGGGGCACTGAAGGGGTTAATATGTTCCCTGGGAGTGATTCTTACTGTGGGGGGAGGGAACTCACAAGGGGAGGAGACCGATCAGTGTTTCTCTGTACTGAGAACACACCATCGGCTCCGCTCCTCTGACAGGACCGTGGATCTGTGTGTATCCTGCTGTGTTACCGGGCAATCGCGGGTGCCTGGTGGACATCGCGGCTGCTGGGCACGAGCATCATGTGCCCAGTGACACGGCGCATGCTCCCTGGAGGGCCGGGAAGGGAAGGGGAGGACTTCATATGACGCCCTCCCGCCCTGAGAGCTGCGCCGCCTGGCCGTCAATTGACAGCTGGCGGTCGCATAGCGGTTAAATGTGGACTGTGGCTGCCCTGGAGCTGTGTGAACTGGCTCCATTGAGTCTCACTCTCCTGTCTTGTGAATTATTTTTTTCTTAATTCATAAAGTTTATTTTTTTATTTTTATTGGACAATATACGTATTGTCCAACAAAAATATAAAATACATGTGGCATAGGGGTTTTGGTATAGTAATATTATTCGTAAACTTGGAATTTTAGAATGTTTGTTTATACGTGAAGTAGTAACCAAGTTGAAGGATAACTTCTGCCCACAAGGATCTATGCTTTTATATGTTTTGGAATCCTATGTAGTGTCAAAATATGTTAGCAAGCAACTTTTTACCTAGCAAGACGTAAAGCTAGAAAGGCTGCCGTGAATATTGAAGGGCTATGATGTGGAGGCGCAGTCGCTCGTTCCTAAAACCTTATTGACAGCTACTGGATACTTAAACATAAAGGATTTTATTGCATGTTCATATTTAGCCCGTGGAGAGCGGCAGGGGTGGTGTGCTGAAATACATTTTTGGTGTTCGCCTTTTAGAGGGTAAACAATAAAAAAATAAAAAAGTTTCCAACATGTCCGATCACTTCTTCCCTGACAAGCCTTGTCTGGTGGTGTCTGTTATTTACCCAAAGTCCTTAAAATCTCCAATCCATATGAAAAATACAGGATTCTCCTGTTTGTATATTATTTTTCAAGTCGAGTCTTTGTGTTTCTTCTGTCAATACTTGGGTAGCAAATCTGTATGGTCTTTGTTGTACCTGTAATGGCAAAATCTATTTAATATAGACTACCTGATTAAAAAAGAAAATGACCCGATCAGTAGACCACCATGTCATGTAACCTACATACACCCGTGGGGAAAAGCTGCTAGGTTCATTCTCACTTTCTCATCGTATTGTTGTGTCCTTCAGTTTACCCAGACTAAGGCGTGTCTTTAGATGGTGAAACCAGGCCAACAAGGAAGCCGGAAAACTTAGGAGCAGATTATAAACTGATAAAAGGACAAAAAGGCCTTGATGTAGTATGAGTTGGCTGCTCTTTATAGTTATGTAGTGGCCAACAATGTAATCTGATCCGTAACACTTATTAACATGTTTGTGTTGCCTTGTAGAACATTGAAAATTACATCTAAAATGTTTGCTTTTTACCCCTACGGAGATGGTGGACATTCTTATCTACATTTTTATTTGACAAAATCTGTTGGGCTTTCAGATTTTTATTTTCTTTTGTGATTTCATGTGTAAATTGAAACTCCCAACCACGTTTTTTTTATTTATTTATTTTAGCATGGAGAAGTTTAACCGCTTCCAGACCAGCCGCCGCAGTTTTACTGCGGCAGGTTGGCTTCTCTGCGCGAAACCACATAACTATATGTGGGCTCGCGGGTGCCGGCTAGCAGGCGGGCGCCTGCTGCACAGCGGGGGTGCAGATGCTCGTGGCCGACGGTCGCGATGACCGCGGGCCACGAGCGATCGTGAGTTGGAGACACAGAACAGGGATGAGTATGTGTTTTGGTTCCAAAAATGTGTCAAAATTGTCCAATGTGTCCGCCATAATGTCACAGTCACGATAAAAATCGCAGATCGCCGCCATTACTAGTAAAATATAAATGCTATAAATTGATCCCCTATTTTGTAGACGCTATTACTATTGCGCAAACCAATCAAAAATATGTAGAAGAATACAGATCGGCCTAAACAGAGGGAAAACATTTTTTTTTATATATTTTTGGGTGATATTTATTATATCAAAAAGTAAAAAATGCATTATTTTCAAAATTGTTGCTCTATTTTTTGTTTTATAGCGCAAAAAATAAAAACCGCCGAGGCGATCAAATACCACCAAAAGAAAGCTCTATTTATGGGAAAAATAGGAAGTCAATTTTGTTTTGATACAACGTCGCATGACCGCGCAATTGTCAGTTAAAGCGACGCAGTGCCGAAATGCAAAAAGTGCTCTGGTCAGGAAGGGGGTAAATTCTAACGGGGCTGAAGTGGTTAAACATCAGTCAGTATTTTAATGTCTGTTTTACAATTTGGAGATTTTCCTTTGTCTCCTGTGCTACAGACTAAATAGGAAGTTGGAGGAAATATACCCGAAGTTAAGGGAGTATCCCACCTTTGACGGATGTCAATGAAGTAAATGCTGACACTGAGAAATGTCCCCTCTGCTTTTCTTCAGTTGGCAACTAGTATTTTTTAATTTTTGATCACTTTTTTTTTTTTTCATGATGACAAAGTCTACCAGGATAAATAGCGAGCATAAATCTCCCCAACAGCAACACAGAAAGTGATAACCCTTTCAACCTCTCCCAGTTACTACAAAAAAAAAAAAATTCTCTCCTCGCAGTAACTATAGGGCTTAAGATTAAAATTTGTCCGATTCTTCGGAGACCAGCTGAATTTTGATCCATATATGACCCCTGGTGTTTTACAGAAGTCGATCTGCTAATCATCTTCTGTATAGACAACCTGTTGGATTTTCTCTGCATGATCAGCGCTGTAGGCTATAGCCCGTAACACTGATTAGTGTATTCTGACAGTGGGGGAATCTCCCCACTGTCGGAATACAAAGTCACAGCGGGTTGGATTCCCCTGTCCACCTCAAATGTGTGGATGGGGAAAATTTGGGTAAGTTGAAAAAACAAAACTGACCCATCTAAGTCAGCAATCCAAACCATTTTATGTCCATAAGCCAGATAGAATGTATTAAATTAATAGCTGTACACATCTTTACCACTTAAGGACTACCCCACTCAGATATACTGTGGCAGGGCGGCCCTCCTGCGCAAAATCACGTACTTGTATGTGATTTTGCGCAGTCTGGGGTGCGCGTGCCACCGGCGACCCACTCTTGCTGTGATTGTACACAGAGGAGGCCAATCGGCAGGTCCGGTGGATGTGTCGATCGTTCACAGGAGAGGCAGAACGGCGGGCTGCCTATATAAATAAGGCAGACTACCGTTCTGTCAGAGAGGAAGATGGAGCTCTTGTGTTTCTGCTAAGCGGAAACAGAGATCTGTCTTCCTCCAGTTAAGCACAGCCCCCACACAGTTAGAAAGCACTCCTTAGGAGCACACTTAACCCCTTGATCGCTTGTGATGTTAACCCCTTCCCTGCCAGTGTCATTAGTACAGTGAGAGTGCAATTTCTTTTAGCACTGATCACTGTATTAGTGTCACTGGTCCCCAAAAAGTGTCACTTAGTGTCCGATCTCATGGTTACTGTGAAATTGTGTGAATGCATCAATGCAGTGCATGGTATCTCAGCTTGCAGAGCTTGGATTCATTGAATCAGTTTACCAACAATGTAAATATTGCAGAATATACAGCCTAATGCTACATACTGTAACTAAACTCCATTTCATGCTGAATAAACTAAATTCTTAAGGTATCTTAAATAGAAAACTATCTTTTTTTTTTTTTTAACAAAATGTAAATAGAAAACTATCTTTTAGATAGATAGATTTTGACTCAAAACATTTTATTAAAATACATTTTTTTTATCATTGATTTTTATTGAACCTGATGGCCGTTCGCAATAATCACGGTCTTCTACCCCCAATGGTGAATACATTGGCTCGGCAAGAAGGATTCCCACATTAAAGCAGAGGCTTTTTATGTTTATTAAAAGTCAGCACCTACAAAAACATTTTGTAAACCGACACTCGCCTGTTCCACGGTCCGGCGATGCGGCCAAACGGAGCGTCACTTCTCTCCCCCTCCTCTCCGCCGGCGCCTCCATTGCCACTCTGGGCACCAGGTCATGACAGCTTTTGGTTTCACGGCCGGGCACGCACGGCGCATGTGTGAGTCGTGCTGCGCTCCCGGAGTGGACAGGCGATCTCCTGGGACCTGTCACGTGTCCCATGAAGTTGCCTAGAGGAGTGCTTAAAGCGTAAGTTCCACTTTTGGGTGGAACTCCGCTTTAACAGTCTAGCAAATTTCTTTTCCCCCCAATTTTTTCAGTGCAAGATTAGGAACTGCTAATTAAAGTTTCAAATCGTTGGTGTAGATTCTGTTTGTTTGAAAAGTAGGCCTTTTTAAAATATTTTTTATAATGATTTTTGTTCTCTTTCCATATAGCTTCAGAAAATGACTTGCAAAATAAACGGCTAAAGCTTGATTATGAAGAGATCACTCCCTGTTTAAAAGATGTAACCGTTGTATGGGAGAAGATGCTCAGCACACCTGGAAGAGCAAAAATAAAGGCTGATATGGAAAAAATTCATGGCGCTGTTGGACAAGGTAATCCCATCTTTGGAAAATCTGTGTAGTGTGGAAGGCTTCTTTTTTTTTTTTTTTTATCTCTATTGTCCTTTCAAAAAGGAATCTGACACACATGCAATGCACCCTCAATACATATATTTTCTCCTTGAGTCCCATTTTTGTTGTTGACGTGTTGTCAAATTCTGCAGGTCTTCATTATGACTGTCATAAATATACATTTGGCTTTTGAACCAGACGTGTGAAACTTGTGTCGTAATTGGAAGATTGCACAAACTCCATCCATAGAGCAGTAAAACATATCCAGGGCCCTTACACAGCAAAGCAATGCTGAACATTTAGGCCTCATGCACACTGGACATTTTCACTGCTCATAGGGGCATCAGTAATTTTTTATTTTTTTTACAGGTTAAAAACGCCTCTCCATGTTGTTCTGTGTCCATGCATGCATGCATAGGCATTTTCAAGCTGCATTAAAAAAAAAAAAACCAAGGGAGCAGCAGCGGTACAGCAGCGTATTTTTAAGCATTTTTAAGCTGTAGTAATTGGATTTGGGGGTAGACAATAGAAGAGGGCAGAGAAACGCTTTTAAACGCTCATTAACGCCAATGCAAAATGCTTCTGATGGGGTGTTTTTACAGCTGCTTTTTCCAGGTGTCAGTACTGACTTTGCAGCTCTTCTTCTTCTTCTTCCTCCCTCTTCTTCCTCTTCTTCCTCTTCTTCCTCTTCTTCCTCTTCTTCCTCTTCTTCCTCTTCTTCCTCTCTTCCTTTCTCCTCCTCTTCTTCCTCTTCCTCTTCCTCTTCCTCTTCCTTCTCCTCTTCTTCTCTTCCTTCCCTTTCTCCTCTCCTCCTCCTTCCTCCTCTCCTCCTCCTCTCCTCCTCCTCCTCCTCCTCCCTCTTCTCCTCCTCCTCCTCCTCCCAGTGTGCATGAGGCCTTAATATACTGTACACAGACATATGATAGGGGTTTAAGATCTGGCTGTCAAAAGGTCATATTCTTGCAAATATTTTTTTCTTATTATTTATATAAAGGTCTCTCATAAAGATCTTTTTAGGAACAAAAATTTTTGTATCTTAACATACTTGTTTATGCATTGAGCAGACACCCTCGGCTCCAGTCTTTTTAACAGTGGCTATTTGATTTTGTACTACAGTAGTCTTTTTTTTTTTTTTTTTGTAATGTTTTATTCATAACTATGAAATTGCAAACACATATCATACTATATAGATAGAATATATATATATATCTATCTTTTCATGTACATTCTTTAGCCTGATAACTTATGTACCCATGTATTTTCGTATAAATGTTGTGTATGACTGAGGTACTCATTGCAGCTTTTACCTTGGCTGTATCCTTACCCGCTAATTTTCTCAGTATTGTATGACCAGTACAGGTTAGATCGAATTTAAGCAAAGGTCTAGCCATAGATGGTAGAATTTCGAAAGAAAATTCTTAGAAAAATGTTCTTGGAAAGTTCATTCGTTTTCTAATCATTTGTGGACCAAATCTATATCCAATTTCGACCACAGTGACGAGAAAATTCTAAGGAGCGGGATAGTTTTTTTTTCTCAAACTAACAGATTTCTCACCGTGTGTGTGTTTTTCCATTTATTCCAAAATCATATGGTAAATGCAAACAAAATCTTTCAAATGTTTGAGAATATTGATATGGATTTTCCTAAGTTTTTTTCATTTGAAATTCTATCCATCTATGGCCACCTTTAATATAATTTGTAAGATTATTTGGACAAATGATAATAAATTGTATATAGGTGTTTGGTGTGGTCTGTTTTCAGTAAATGTATTTTATAGGAGTACCTAGACATCACCGTGGAGAAATATGGACGTTTTTAACAGAGCAGAATCAGCTAAGACACCAAGTCCCAAATAAAAGCCACTTAAAAGATATTCCCTACAAAGAATTGCTGAAGCAACTGACCACACAGCAACATGCAATACTTATTGATCTAGGTAAGTCCTGTCAATTTTTAACAGCTATAGGTGTCAAGCTTAGCCAGGGTTCCAAAATCATTAGTATATTTAGCTTAAGTTAGTTGGCCTTTGTTATCAATGCCACAATAATTCATCACGTTTCACAATATAATTTCAGTTAGATTGATTTGCTACATTTTTTATTTTTTTAACCACTTGCTTACAGGGCACTTAACCCCCCCTCCTGCCCAGACCAATTTTCAGCTTTTAGCACTGTCACTCTTTGAACGACAATTGCGCGGTCATACAACACTGTACATAAATGACATTTTTATCATTCCCCCCCCCACAAATACAGCTTTATTTTGGTGGTATTTGATCACCTCCTGGGTTTTTTATTTTGTTATAAAATTTTGCCAACATGTAATTTTTCTCCTTCATTGATGTACGTTTATGAGGCTGCACTGATAGCTGGCACTGAAGGGCACTAATAGGTGGCACTGATAGCTGGCAGTGATGAGCAATGGTAGGTGACACTGATAGGCAGCACTGCTAGGGGGCACTGATTGGCACCACTGGTGGGCATTGATAAGTGGCACTCTCATGGGCATTGATAGGTGGCACTGATTGCTGGCACTGTTATGCACTGTGGGCACTGGGAGGTACAGATCTGTGCATCTTCCTCTTCAGGACCAATGTCCCTTGCACAGAAGCCAGCGATCAGCTTTTTTTTCCCTCCTCACGCTATTGGCTGACAGCTGATCATGTGGTAAGGGGCCGGGATCGGTCTCTCTGACTCTGTGATTATAGCGCGCACCCTGCAGGGGAGCATGCAAAGGGGAGGATGTCTATTGATGGCCTCCTGGAAAAGTAGGTCCACGCTGTAGCCCTCATTCAGCTATAGCGTGGATCTGAAGGGGATAATTGCACTGTAAATAACACTGATAGAAATAACAGGTTGATCCTTTAACTTCACAGTGGTGCACAATGCATCAGTAAGAGCCAAAAGAGTCACCTTTAACTTGGGAGTAACAGGAGTAGACAATGACTGGTGGGGGTAAGCTTATCAATCAATTAATTAAGCGACTCAGAATCAGACAGTCTCTGTGGCCAATGGCTCAAAAGCTACTTAGGTCTTGGGTAGATTGGATACAGAATATGATGACAAGGACTTGGGAGTGCATCTGTGACATTTTGTGATTTGATTCTGTAAATTGGGTAAAATAGGTCATAAAGCCCTGCACGACCATGGTAAAGACCTCAGCTCAAAGGGCAGAGGACCCAGTCACACCTGACAGAGCCAATGAGGACTCAGAAGAGGAAAGGAACTCTAGCAACAGAGTACAGCATGAGACTGTAGACCATGGCGCCATCAGTATGTGCACTGGGTGCAACTAGCTCCTGAGCCATTAATAGAAAGTATTTTTGTTTATAGCGCAAAAAATAATAACCGCAGGGGCGATCAAATACCACCAAAAGAAAGCTCTATTTGTGGGGAAAAAAAGGACGCCAATTTTGTTTTGGAGCCACGTCGCACGACCGCGCAATTGTCAGTTAAAGCGACGCAGTGCCGAATTGCAAAAAGGGGCCTGGTCCTTTTGGCTGCCAATTAGTCCGGGGCTGAAGTGGTTAACCAGAACAGAGTCTGGATAGCGCTTCACCCTTAACCCCATCCAGTCCATTGGGTTTCAGAGGTGGTACCGTCCAAGGCCAGACTCAGGGGGACTACGCCTGCAAAGCAAAGGGAAAACACTCCAACAGTGTTTTAGATAGTAGCCTTGCCTAAAGAAAAAAGGTTAGTCTTTGCAACAGCAGAGTTGAAAAAAGATATTCATCTTTCTAGGACACTTGCAAAAAACCTGAGGCATGCACGTTGTAGGATGTGTTATGCTGGGTTTGTACGGCTCCAATACACAGCCACAAAGTGTCATTGTGAGTATTATGATGGAAGCTCAAACACTCATTGTTCAGAGCAGCCCCATAACCAGCAGGAAGCGCTTTCTTCTGGGACACCTGATCAGAAGAAGCCTCAGATGCGCTTCTCATTGGTCAGCACAGTCACATGGCTGCTCTGACCGGTGAGCTCTTCCCATTGCGATCATTATGATGGTTTCTCACTCCGGGTCTTTATATTGCGGTGCACCGACTACTACACTGGCAGCTCAGGGCCTCATAGCTCCTTTGTGCAGGGGGGGGGTTCCGGATAGGCAGCCAGGATATTTGGAGTTGGTTCATATTTTCGTTTTTCCAAGTATAAAAACCTACAAATAAAAAAAAAAACAAAAAAAAGACTTGGCTTGCTTTCAGTTATCTTATGAAATCAAATGTAATGTAATTTATGGTGGTTGAGTTTTTTGCTGCTCTTGTAAGTCTTTTACTAGTTCACAAAAGTGTTTGCAGCGCCTATAGATTTAATGATGTGTCTGGGGATATTCTACCACTTTGAGATGCTGGAAGAGGCAATAATTCAAGTAAATCTAATCTTTAGCTCTTTCAGTTTCTCTTTGAACTGAGCGTGTGCTGGATTGTTTCTCATGTCAGGACGTTTAATTTATAGCTACCGTAAAAAGTGACATTAACAAGCAGTATAGAGACAATAAACTACAATTCCTCTTTATAAAAGGATTCAGTGAAAACACTATATGCACAAATGGAATACACTGCTTTACAAGCTTTGACATTTCTGCTAAATGCCTAACACCTAATATCATAATTGTATCTTCTGAATACCCAGTAAATATTAGGTAGACGCTTTTCTAGGTTTGTCTGAGTAATAACTAGAGTATACAGTTTCACTCAGTTTAGAGTATGTAAGAACTTATTTCTGAATTAACGCCAACACACCCAGCTTTAAATTTTCTTTTATGGTTCAAATTAAACTATATTATAGCCAATTTAGACTGTGCAAGTGTCAGAAATGGCAAGGAGTGTCTTTGTAGAATTAGCATTTTACCAGATTTATTTGGTAAATTAACACATACCGTATATACTCGAGTATAAGCCGAGTTTTTCAGCATATTTTTTTTTTTTACACACAGGCTGACTATTTCAAGTGGTATAGACTTGAAAAAGGTGTCAAGCTGCGCTTTGTAATGCAGCTCATCTCCTGTGTGTATTTTGAGTCCTGGTGTGTGTCAATACAGTCGCTAATATTGCCCATGCTAGATGCAGTTTTTTGGAAGAAAATATCCTTCTTGACTGCACAGAGACCGCTGTTAGGGTAGACCCTGACCACTAGTAACCTGCAAAACAAAAGGAAGATGACAACACCTTTGGGTTAAAAAAAAGGATAAATTCTGTTTGCTTAACCGCTTCCCGACCGCCTCCTGCACATATACGTCGGCAGAATGGCACGGCTAGGCAAAAGCACGTACAGGTACGTTGTCCCCTTTAATTGCCTAGCCGTGGCGCTCGCAACCCGGTCGGGAGCTCCGTGACCATGGCCGCGGGACCAGCGGACCCGATCGCCGCTGGTGTCCCGCGATCGGGTCACAGAGCTGAAGAACGGGGAGAGGTCTGTGTAAACAAACCTCTCCCTGCGCTTCCTACTCTGCCTGTCGCTAATCGGCTGTTCCCTGTCATCGGGAAAGCCGATCAGTTAAGTCAGACATCAGCCACGCCACCTAATGTAAAAAAAAAAACACACATGTCACAGACCATAACCCCTCCCCGCCCCCTAGTGGTTAACTCTTTCACTGCCAGTGTAATTTCTACAGGAATCAATGCATTTAAATAGCATTGATTGCTGTATAAATGACAATGGTCCCAAAAATGTGTCAAAAATGTCCGATGTGTCCGCCATAATGTCGCAGTCACAATAAAAATCGCTGATCGCCGCCATTACTAGTAAAATAAAAATATTAATAAAAATGCTATAAAACTATCCCCTATTTTGTAAACGCTATAACTTTTGCGCAAACCAATCAATAATCGCTAATTGCGATTTTTTTTTATTTATTATTTATTTTTTTACCAAAAAAAATGTAGAAGAATACGTATCGGCCTAAACTGAGGTTTTTTTTATATATTTTTTTTTGGGGATATTTATTATAGCAAAAAGTAAAAAATGCATTTTTTCAAAATTGTCGCTCTATTTTTGTTTATAGCGCAAAAAAAAAAAAACGCAGGGGCGATCAAATACCACCAAAAGAAAGCTCTATTTGTGGGAAAAAAAGGACGCCAATTTTGTTTGGGAGCCACATCGCACGACCGCGCAATTGTCAGTTAAAGCGACGCAGTGCCAAATTGCAAAAAGGGGCCTGGTCCTTTGGCTGCAAATTGGTCCGGGGCTGAAGTGGTTAAGCTGACCATAAATGGGTTGAATTTCAGCTGGTTCAGCAGTGACCGGCTAAATTTTGGTCCATCTATGGCCATTCCCATTCAAGAAAAGTTGTTGAAAATTTTGCTCCGATCAGTGCATGCAGCCAATGAGTTGCAACTCTGATCAGTGTCTTCTGGCAACAGAGGAGTCCCACCTTCAGAATACACTGATACAGCGGGAAGATTCCTCCATCCACCTCAAATCGAATGGTGAGTGTACCTTTAGAAGAGAAGTGATGCTCAAGAATTAGTTACAGTGCTTTGAAAAAGTATTCATACCCCTTGACATTTTCCACATTTTTGTCATGTTACAACCAAAAACGTAAATGTATTTTATTGGGATTTTATGTGATAGACCAACAAAGTGTCACATGATTGTGAAGTGGAAGCAAAATGATAAATGGTTTTCAATATTTTTTACAAATATCTGAAAAGTGTGGCGTGCATTTTTATTCAGCCCCCCGAGTCAATACTTTGTCGAACCACCTTTCGCTGCAATTACAGCTGCAAGTCATTTTGGGGATGTCTCTACCAGCTTTGCACATCTAGAGAGTAAAGTTTTGCCCATTCTTCTTTGCAAAAATAGCTCAAGCTCTGTCAGATTGGATGGAAAGCGTCTGTGAACAGCACTTTTTAGGTCTTGCCACAGATTCTCAATTGGATTTAGGTCTGGACTTTAGGCCATTCTAATGTATGAATATGCTTTGATCTAAACCATTCCATTGTAGCTCTGGTTGTATGTTTAGGGTCGTATGTTAAGGTGAACCTCCACCCCAGTCTCAAGTCTTTTGCAGACTCAAACAGGTTTTCTAAGATTGCCCTGTATTTGGCTCCATCCATGTTCCCATCAACTCTGATCAGCTTCCCTGTCCCTGCTGAAGAAAAGCATCCCCACAACATGATGCTGCTACCATCATCTTTCACGGTGGTTTGTTTCAGGGTGATGTGCAGTGTTAGTTTTCCCTCACACATAACATTTTGCTTTTAAGCCAAAAAGTTCAATTTTGGTCTCATCTGACCAGAGCACTTTCTTCCGCATGTTTGCTGTGTGCTCCACATGTCTTCTCACAAACTGCAAAAGGGACTTCTTATGGTTTTCTTTCAAAAATGTCTTTCTTCTTGCCATTCTTCCAACGGCCAGATTTGTGGAGTGCACGACTAATGGTTGTCCTGTGGACAGATTCTCCCACCTGAGCTGTGGATCTCTGCAGCTCCTCCAGAGTTCCCATGGACCTTTTGGCTGCTTCTCTGATTAATGTTCTCCTTGCCCGGCCTGCCAGTTTAGGTGGACGGCCATGTCTTGGTAGGTTTGCACTTGTGCCATATTCTTACCATTTTCTGATGATGGATTTAACAGTGCTTTGTGAGATGTTCAAAGCTTGGGATATTATTTTATAACCTAATCCTGCTTTAAACTTCTCCACAACTTTATCCCTGACTTGTCTGATGTGTTCCTTGGCTTTCGTGATACTTGTTCACTAAGGTTCTCTAACAAACCTCTGAGGGCTTCACAGAACAGCTGTATTTATACTGAGATTAAATTACACACAGGGATTATATAACATACTTGGGTGACTTTTGAAGGTAAAGTAGGGTAAAGGGGGCTGAATATAAATGCACGCCATACTTTTCACATATTTATTTGTAAACCAATTTTGAAAAGCATTTATCATTTTCCTTCCACTCTGTGTTGGTCTATCACATAAAATCCCCAAAAATATATTAACGTTTTTGGTTGTAACATGACAAAATGTGGAAAAATAAGGGGTTGAATACTTTTTCAAGGTACTGTAAAGAAGTGCAAATGCTGCCATGCAGCTTGTTTTTTTGCCTGCATGATGGCATTGTGTGATTTAGGTTGCTCTAGAGATAAATTAAAGATACATTGGGGTGTTTGCTAGTCAGTAGGGAGTTCTCTGTTAGTTTTAAACTGATTAGAAGAATCTGAGTCTTCAATATAAACAGCGTCTCAATCTTCAGTGTGAACACCATTCCAAGTGCACCATCCCCCCCCCCCCCAAAAAAAAACTCATCTGCTTACTAGATTCATATGACTCAAGAATATAAGAGGCAAATAGCACTTTTATAATAATGTACAGGATCCACAATTTCCGATCTCTCCAAATGTCTCTCTCAGTAAAAGTTGGTCCTCCCGCCTTGGGAATGGCATCAGTTATCTCGCCTCCCAGTCAAGGATCCATGCATGCAGGTAAGGACCAGTAATAATAGACACGCTCCACATAGTGTGAAATCAAATTAACTTTTTATTAAAAGCATAAAATTGCACTTAAACAGCGCGGTGTTATATACAGTATCTCACAAAAGTGAGTACACCCTCCCATTTTTTATTTTATCTTTTCATGCGACAACACTGAAGAAATTACACTTTGCTACTATGTAAAGTAGTGAGTGTACAACTTGTATAACAGTGTAAATTTGGTGTCCCCTCAAAATAACTCAACACACAGCCATTAATGTCTAAAGCGCTGGCAACACAAGTGAGTACACCCCTAAGTGAAAATGTCCCAAATTGGGCCCAATTAGCCATTTTCCCTCCCCGGTGTTATGTGACTCGTTTAGTGTTACAAGGTCTCAGGTGTGAATGGGGAGCAGGTGTTAAATTTGCTGTTATTGCTCTCACTCTCTCATACTGGTCACTGGAAGTTCAACATGGCACCTACATGGCTAAGAATTCTGAGGATCTGGAAAAAAAAAAAAAAAAAAATCGTTGCTCTACATAAAGATGGCTATAAGAAGATTGCCAAGACCCTGAAACTGAGCTACAGCATGGTGGCCAAGACCATACAGCAGTTTACCAGGACAGGTTCCACACAGAACATGCAATGGTCGACCAAAGGAGTGGCGTGCTCAGCGTCATATCCAGAGGTTGTCTTTGGGAAATAGACATACGAGTGCTGCCATAATTGCTGCAGGGGTTGAAGTGTGAGGGGGTCAGCCTGTCAGTGCTCAGACTATACGCCGCACACTGCATCAAATTGGTTTGCATGGTTGTCGTCTCAGAAGGAAGCCTCTTCTAAAGATGATGCACAAGAAAGTCCACAACAGTTTGCTGAACAGAAAGCGCAGCTCGCTTTGAGCAACAAGTGTCAGAAAAGGTTTAGTCTTTAAGGGGTTAATCTTCCCTCATTTACAGACCAAAGTTCATCCCTTTTGATCTTAGGACTAAGACCCCTTTCACACTGAAGGCGCTTTTCAGGTGTTTTAGCGATTAAAAAAAAGCCCCTCTCAAGCTTTCACACTGGGGCGATGCGCTTGCAGGACGGGAAACAAAGTCCTGCAAGCAGTATCTTTGGGGCGGTTTGGGAGTGGTGCATACACAGTGGTTTTAACCCTTTGTTAAGCCGCTAGCAGTGGTTAAAAGCGCCCAGCTAGCAGCCGAAAACCTCCGCTAAAACGGTAAAGCGCTGCTAAAACTAGCAGTGCTTTACCACTATTGCTACGTGGCCCCAGTGTGAAAGGGGTCTAAGGCTGGATTCACACCTATGCCTTTTTAAGTGCTTTTTGCATTTTGCAGATTAGAACTACAGTCCATTTAACATGGTTTCCTATGGAACGCAAATCTGTAAAGTGCAAAAAGCACTAAAAATGCATAGGTGTGAATCAAGCCTAAGTGTTAATGTTTCTCTTTATCATCGTCTAAGCCAGGGATCCTCAAACTACGGCCCTCCAGCTGTTGCAGAACTACACATCCCATGAGGCATTGCAAAACTCTGACATTCACAGACATGACTAGGCATGATGGGAATTGTAGTTCCTGAACAACTGGAGGGCCGTAGTTTGAAGACCCCTGGTCTAAGCGATGTTGTCATAAACTTGGCAGGCTGCCTGTGTTTTATATTTTATTTATTTTATTACAGCTGTTAGCTTGAGCAGAGAACTCTCTGCACTGAATCAGGAAAATTCTTTAACCACTTTCAGACTGGACCATTTTGCTGGCTTAAGACCAGACCACTTTTTGCGATTCGGCACTGCGGCGATTTAACTGACAATTGCGCAGTCGTGCGACGTGGCTTCCAAACAAAATTTACGTCCTTTTTTTTTCCCCCCACAAATAGCTTTCTTTTGGTGGTATTTGATCGCCTCTGCGTTTTTTATTTTTTGTGCTATAAACAAAAAAAATAGCGACAATTTTGAAAAAAAAAGGCATTCTTTTCTTTTTTTGCTATAATAAATATCCCCCAAAAATATATATAAAAAAAAAAAAAATGTTCTCAGCTTTAAGCCGATGCGTATTCTTCTACATATTTTCGGTAAAAAAAAAAAAAATCGCATTAAGTGATTGGTTTGCACAAAAGTTATAGCGTTTACAAAATAGGGGATAGTTTTGAGGCATTTTTATAAAATTTTTTTCATCGACTTTTATTGTGACTGCGACATTATGGCGGACACAGACATTTTTGACACATTTTTGGGACCATTGTCATATATTCAGCAATCAGTGCTATACAAATGCACTGATTCCTGTGTAAATGACACTGGCAGTTAAGGGGTTAACCAGGGGGTGGCAGTGTAGGGGTGAAGTGTGTCCTTGGGGCGTGTTACTAACTGCGGGGGGCGTGGCTGTGTGTTGGTGAACACTTATCTCTGCTCCAATCACAGGGAGCAGAGATCAGTGTCACTTGTTGCTAGGCAGAACGGGAAAATGCTGTTTACTTCCGCATCTCCCCGTTCAGCCTTCCCATGAAACGATCGTGGGTATCCCCACGGCGATTGAGTCCGCGGGACCCGCGACCAGACTCACGTGGGTCCCGACCGGCTTGCGCGTGATGGCAAGGTGGCATTCTTAAAAGGACGTACCTGTATGCCCTTATGCCTGTCCGTGCCATTCTGCCGACGTACATCATCGTGCGCCGGTTGGGAACCGGTTAAGATCGCGAGGGGGGTAGAATTGCGATCTCGATTCTTTAACGATTACCATATATACTCAAGTATAAGCCGACCCACCTAATTTTATCACAAAAAAATGGGACAACGTATTGACTCGAGTAGAAGCCTAGGGTGAGAAATGCGCAGCTACTGTAAGTGGAAAAGAGGGGTCAACAATGCCCATTTGCATGCCTCACTGTCCCCATTTGCAGCCATAGGTCCCTCAAACTTCAAACTTGGTAGTTAAGGGTTCCTAGATGGTCCCTGGGCCCAAAGGGTCCCGAAATTACATTGCTGCAAATGGACACAGTTGACCGACTTTGGGGCCCCATATCTCGGGGCCACTTGGTGCTAGGAACCCTAGTATGTGGTTCCTATTACCAAGTGGCCCAGCGATACAGGGCCCCAAAGTCGGGTCGGAAAATGTAATTCTCTACTGCAGAAAAGTGCTTATAAGAATGGGGCTGCAGGAATGGACTGATCATGACTAAGCGCTAAGGTGACTGCGAAACGCGTCAGCTTCCTTCCCCCACTGATTTGTGCTGTCTTTTGGTACTGGCAATCAAAGTTCAATAAGGATTGCCTCAGTCTGGAGTATCTCTCTTGAATCAATTTTGTGCAGCTGATGAACTGGGCTGGCACCCTTGTGAAACGATGTCATAGTGAGAAAGATTACGGGAGGAGCGCAATTACTTCATGTGAAATGGCAGTGATGATTATTTTTTTATTTTTTTTCTCTCTAAAACATACATCTGTCATCTAATTGTATACTCTCTCTTAAATGTATTTTGGCTTGGAAGAAAAGAAAAAAAAATCAATCAATCACGAGCATATCCTGAAAGAGATGATTTTCTCACTCCTTTTTGCCGGCAGGGTATCTGTCACCTGCGAGATCCGTGATGGGAATGTGTCACTTTCTTACTTTCTTTATTCTAGTTACATTATTTGCTGATCTGAAGGCATTTTATTATTTGTTGATTTTTCTGTATAATACTTCAGTCTAATTTTTATCGCACAGCTTTGTCATGCTGAAAAGATCTGTAATTTTATATTGTAATGGCATTATTACTGCAGCATTCCTGAAACACAAGGGTGGGGTAGTGTTTAACAAGAGGGCTGTTGTGTTGAACGCTTCATTTACCTTTACAAGAACCCTTCCCTGTTTTATGTTTCATGCCGGGACAGAGAAGTGTAGTTCACTATATTAATGACCAAAAAAAAAAAAAAAGTTCTTGGTTACTGTTATGGAGCTGTAATCACAGGCACATTACCTGCACTCCTTAGATTCCCAGCATCCTCTTGTTAAGTGTCAAAGCAATAATAATTTTACTAACAGAAGCAAGTTGCAGCATGCTTAATTCCAGCTAATCATTCACGCATTGATCAGTGGACCCAGCCTAGAGGTTTTTATTCCTGAAGCACTAACTTTAATTTTGACAGTATAAACAGAGGATGATGAAAACCTAGGCTGTGAGAGGCCAAAAAAGGCAGTCTGGATTTATGATTTTGTCTGACAGGGAGACTGAGTATAATGCTTTAAGTGGGGAAAGTTTTAAAACCAGGAAAAATAGTGCAATCTCGAGGCTGAATTTTATTTTTGGCTTTGTGCATGCTATGCGCTGTGCCCCCCCCCCGCGCCTTTTTATACTTACCTGAGCCTGACCTCAGTCCAGCAATGTGCATAAGAGCAGAGAGACTCTCAGCGCTCTGCCGCCACATTTGCTCAGTCACAGTAGCAGGAGCCGTTGGCTCTTGCTGCTGTCAATCACGGCCAGTAAGGAGGGAGTGGGAGGCGGGGCCTGGGAGCTTAGCAATCGGCTTGCTATCAGGGCACTCAGCATGGGGGAGGGACTAGGAGAACCGGCGGGGGACTTAAGAAGAGGAGGATCGGGGCTTCTCTGTCCAAAAACCATTGCACAGAGCAGGTACGTTTTAAAAATAAAATAAAAATGATGCCTTTTAGTATTACTTTAAACTGACATTGTGGGCTGGGCACAGACCAGCGTGAGGCCGTCTGATCATTTGTGTATAGTGTTGGTAGCGTGTTGGTAGTGAAGTGGCTTATTAGCATTAGGAACAATAACTTTTATCAGGTTTTTTTAATCTGCTTGATTTAATGTTCCTTCTAAGGCCCCTTTCACATGTGCGGACCGTATGTCCGTTTTTTATCCATCCGTTTTTGGATGAAAAACGGACATACATGCACCCCTATGGGATAGCGGGTGTCAGCGGATGAGCATACGCTGACACCCGCTATCGTCCGATTCTGCAGACGGAGGAAAACCCTATTTTTTCCATCCGTCTGCAGAGCGGATCGGATGAACACGGACAGCTGAGCAGCGGATCTTCACGGGGCGGATCAATACGGATCCGTCCCGTGTGAAAGGGGCCTAAATGAGTTTGTGCGGGGAGATAAGATGGTTGCCTGATCTTGCTGAAGAGGAGTTGCTTAGTATTAGTATTATCTACCCCAATGATTAAAATCTCAATAAAAATTGTCATGTCATTTCTAAATTAATTTTTAGTATTTTCGATATGGATCTTTAGCTTCAAGCTTGGTCTGCTTTTAGTGTTGCCCCTTTCACCTTGCTGAAAGGTTTAATTAAACTTGTATTAAATATAAATATACTGTATATAGTTACATATATTAATGTTAAATCGAAAATGATAAAACTCATGTTGGGGGGGGGGGGGGGGGGTTACATTTGCTTTCCTCCTCCAGCTCTCTTACTGCAAGGGTGACATCACCATCCTGACAAGATCCGGAGAATGCAAAGTTCTTCCAATCTTTTTGATAATAAAATAAAAATGTTATTTATAGTTCAACATATCAATTCATACAACTTTTATATTCAATAGTTCAAAAAAAGAAACTACACGAATACAAAACAATCCTATTTATTCTATTCCAAAAAAAAAAAAATGACATGCTTACCCCACCCACCTTAGGAGAAAAACAAGGAAACGGAAAAAGAAACAAATTAAAAAAAAAAAAAAACAAAACAAAAAGGGAACCCCATCCCCTCCCTCCCTCTTCAGCACCCATCCTACTTATAGTAACATTCAGACTGTCCTGCCACCTCTTCTACTCCAAATCCTATTATCCTTAATTCTACAATAACCCCTATATTCCCGTGAGGAAAAAAAAAAAAAACCCAACCGCCCAGAAACAAAATTCCTTCCACTTATCCGTTCTTTCAATCTTACAAGATGACATGGCAGCACAGTGCAGGATTGTCTACAAAGCACAATCCAAAACACACACAAGCAAGGAGCGCCACTCTAAAGGCACTTTCACACTGATCGGTGCCAGGCGTTTTTTTGAGAGGCGATTTACCATTGTTTTTTGGGCGCTAGCGTGTCGCTTTTAACGGATGAAAAAGGGTTAAAAGCACCTGCAAAGCGCCGCTGCCCATTGATTTAATTGGGCAGGGGTGCTCAAAGATGCTGCTTGCAGGACTTTTTTGAGCGTCCTGCAAGTGTGAAAGCACATTGGAGTGAGAGGAGAGGCGCTCCTTTGCAGCGCCTGTAAAGCGCCTCAGTGTGAAAGGGGCATAAGTGCAGTATGCATAAAAACCATTGATTTATTTGTGCAATTGGCCATTTACATTCTGAAAAACATCAAAGAGCATATTGGACCCGGGAGGATCGCTACACCGGGACCTGCGTGTTATACAAGGACATCCGCTCTGGAGGAGCAGGTACCCACCTGGATACCTACTCCTCCATCGCCCACACATGCCATACACCACCTGGCAAGACATGCTGCATGTTACCTGGCTTCGTACACCCTGGTGCGAATGCCCTTGTATGACACACAGGTCCCGGTGTGATGATCCTCCTGACACCTGGCGGGTCCGATATGCGCTTTGATGTTTTTCAGAATGTAAGATGCCAGTTGCACAAATCAATGGTTTTTATGCATACTGCACTTAGTGGTGTTCCTTGCTTGTGTGTTTGGTTTGGATCATCTCCTGGAAGCTGCCTTCTGATTGTCATTGCTGCATCTATAGCGTGTTCCCCGGTGCCATTATCATCCTGTTATTGCCCTGGATATTCTGTTTCTCCTACCTCTGTGCCATCTACTACTGGCTATGTTTTATCTGCAAAGCAAGATCCGCATGCATTTTCTTTTATTCTTGGAAACTTACTCGAAAGTGGAGTTTGCCTTTAAATTCATTTGGAACGTCTTTGAACTTTTGTATCTGTTGTGCTAATAACACTGTTGCTTCATATATTGTACACACACTTTGGCATATCTTTTTAACAGTTTCTAAAGTATCACTAAGAGCAAAGCTTTTTATTTTACTTTTATTTATTTTTTTGTAGTTTTGGATAGAGTGGAGAGGGACCAGAACACCGGTCGAGTTTTTATTGCTGTCTATGTTCACCCTCTATTTGTTCTGTTTATCATTCTCACTGAAAGAAAATCTCATATTTTGGGTTGTCATTAGAACAGGAATAAAGGGTAAATCTATTTCTGGTGACAATCAGGAATTCCCTCAATTTTGTATAGATTACCTCTTCATGTTTTTGCTATGAGACAGGAAGTGAAGGGAAATCTCAATTGGATACAAATGGCAAAAATAAAACTGACAGGAGTTCTAAACCTCCCCTACCCTATTCAGAAAAAGTTTTGCTTTTAGTTCTACTTTAACCACTTCCCATCGTTGGGCTGTTTATAAACAACCCAAGGTTGAAGTGGTTATACCAAAATCATGGTTAACTACTTCCCACCCGGCCACTACACATATACGGCTGGGTGGGAGCCTTCTACTTCTGATAGGACGTTCCTGAACGCCCTTCAGAAGTAGGGGGATCGCGTGCCCGTGCAGCAGCGCGATCCCGATGCGCTCGTGTCACCCGGACACGGCGCATCTCGGATCGACAGGAGGGCTCTGTGATTGGCCCTCCTGATCACATGACGGCCGTGTTCAATCACAGCCGTCATGTGATGTAAACAAACAGCTGGTTGCTAGGCAATCGGCTCTCCTCTCCTCACACGGATGTCATCGCTGAGGAGAGGAGAGCGGATCGCTGCAGCCGGCTGGTGATCAGTGAGTATTAGCTGTTTTTTTACAGCTTTTTACTCACTGATCACCAGTGTAGTGTAAACACACATGTCCCCAAATAATAAATATTGTGCTTTTTTCTTAAAAAATTCCGCTATTTTTTCGCTTATATCGCAAAAAATAAAAAATGGAATCGTGAATAAATACCTCCAAACTAAAGCTCTATTTGTGCAAACAAAATGATAAAAAATTTCATTTGGGTACAGCATTGCATGACCGCGCAATTGTCATTGAAAGTGCGAGAGCGCTGAAAGCTGAAAATTGGTCTGGGAAGGAAGGGGGCGAACGTGCCCTGTATTGTAGTGGTTAAAGCCACAATCCTCATCCTGTAATAGGTTTGTTTTTTCTTCAGCAGATGATTCTCTATAATGTAAAAGTGATCCGAGTCACTATAGAGCTGCTGGATCACTTTTACAGGTGGCAGAAGAGGATATCCACCTAATAGATCCCAGGTCTCTCCAAAAAGAGAACCTGTCACGGCCCATGCTATCACAAGGGATGTTGTCATCCCTTGTAGTAGCAATAAAGTTGACCAAAAAAAAAAATTAAAGGTAGAATGTAAAAAAATAAATTAAAGCTCCCGACCCCATGCTCTCACAAATGCATACATATGTAAACAATCGCACCACATGTGAGGTATCACCAGGAACGTCAGAGTGAGAGCAATAATTCTAGCACCAGATCTCCTGTGCAACTCTAACCTTGTAACCTGTAAAGGCTTTTAAAGTGTCGCCTATGGAGATTTTTAGGTACCATAGTTTGACGCCGTTCCATGAGCGTACGCAATTTTAAAGCGTGATACATTGGGTATCGGTTTACTCGGCATAACACTGTCTTTTATGTTTTGACAAAAATTTGGATATTTGTGTTCACTAAAATTTCGAAGTGTCGTTTTTTTCCTTAAATTTTGCATTTGATAAACCGCTACAAATATCGTGCTGGCATGACCACTTTGACCAATCAGAATTGCTCTGATCCATCCCAGTTTCTCTAAAGATGGAAGGGAAAGAAGACCGCCCCTTTTAAATCTCCGGACTGATGCATGGGTAGTAACCCAAGGTTACATCTGAACTGTGTATGCTTGCCTCGTAATTAATTACCCTGCAGGTTTTTTTTGTGTTCTGCCATTGTACATGGTGGCAGAGCAAAGTACTGGTGTATTAGACCTGCAGGATTGTCTCTTTTAAGGACACTGGGGGAAAAAGTAATGGCATGTGTTAGTACCATTTATCACCATTAGGTGTCAGTGTGGTTGCTTGTACTGCCTGCAGGTCCCTTTTGAGCATATTATCAGGAACGTCCGTGTAAATCATCCGCTTAATTTATGCTACTAATTTGGCCAGGTGTAAAGATAGCATGGAATTATTTTATAATTTATTTTATCTGATATGCTGTAGTGAACCTTATGAAGTGACTTATTTTCATTATCTGAGTACATAATTCAAAAGGGCCAAAGGCAAGTTGATTTTATGCTGTTTACCTAGTAAGTGGTGTTGAAAGTTTACTTAAGGAGATAAAGTTGCTTCAAAAGATTCTTGTTTTTGTTTGACCTGCCCTTACAGCAAGGTTCAACTAAACTTATTTGAATAGCTAACCTCAATTGTTTTCTTAGGACGCACCTTCCCGACACACCCGTACTTCTCAGCCCAGCTGGGAGCAGGACAGCTGTCACTGTACAACATTCTGAAGGCCTATTCCTTGCTGGATCCTGAAGTGGGTTACTGCCAAGGACTCAGCTTTGTTGCCGGAGTGCTGCTTCTCCACATGAGCGAAGAGGATGCCTTTAATTTGTTGAAGTTCCTCATGTATGATATTGGCCTGAGGAAGCAGTACCGGCCTGATATGGTTACTCTACAGGTATACCTTCCTATAAAAACTATAACATCTAATTTCCCGAAAAATACAAATATATAGTTTTGCACATTTTTTGTCCTCTTGGCACAATATTGTAGTGTTCCATTTCCTGCTGCAGTAGAAAATCGAAATAGTACAGATAAGGGTGTGAGCAGAGTTCCACTTTATGTGAGTTAAACCTACCTGTACATAAGGTGCTGATTGGTTCCCTGTTGTACTTTGCAAAGGACACATTTAAAGTAACATATTAAACCTTCGTTGTTTATTAAAAAAAAAAATATATATGTTGCATGCACAGAGCAGCCCCAATCCTCCTCTTCTGAGGTCCCTTCGCCAGTGCTTTATGTCCCTCCTCTTTGTCAAGTGCCCACTTAGAAAGTGGCACCTGTGCATGCTCGTTCCCAATCTAATCACGCCCCCCCCCCCGCTCTTTCATCAGAGCATTTGATTGATAGTAGTGGGAGCCAATGGCTATCAATCTGCCTAGTGAAGAGGGAGACAGCAGCAAGAGCCTCTGCTCTCGTGCACGACGCTGGATCTGATCGGGCTCAGGTAAGAATAAGAGGGGGCTGGGGGAATCCTGCAGCACAGAAGGTAAACTGCACTTTTGCCTTTTTATAAGCACTTTAATCTAAACATTAAAGCTGAACTCCAGGAATTCAGTCACTTTTTAGAATGTTCTGGATAACTATGGGCTAAGTCCAGTGAGGTGCATGCCACCTCATGGGCTTATCTCTTTAATTTACAGTTTTGTATTTTTACTTGGCGCTGGTTGTTCAGCTATTGCTATACTTCTGGTACCCTGATCTCCGCTCCTGCAGCTGCGGAGTTGCATGCAGCAACTCTGCCCACTCTCCTCTCCCCAGTTACAAAATACAAAGCCTGAATGGGCAGCAAAGTGGAGAGATGGGCAGAACTGCTGTATGGGAAAGCAGTGTCTCTGTCAGAGTGCTTAGAGGATTCTGTGGCACAGGATTTGTCATTTAAAAAAAATTTAAAATGAAGGCTTAAATTCACTTTAAGGCTCCTTTTCACGTGAAGGGTCTGATCAGGTCTGCCTGTCCTTTTTTTTTTTTTTTTTTTTTTTTTTTTTTTTTTTTTCAGGTGGACTTGATCGGATGGTCCCTATGGTCACTTCACCCCTATGGACCGGTGGGTTCATTTACACCCACCTACCTCAGGTCTGATCTGGTCCCCTAAAAAAAAAAAAAAAACGGAAAGGGACCCATCATCCTCGGTCTAGGTGGATCGGAAGGCAGTCGAATGTAAACGGACAGTGGAGTCTGTTTACTCCTGAGCGCCCCTAGAGCAGAGCGGGCTCTGTCCATGTCCGCTTTGCGCAAACTGAGTGGACAGATCCCCTGCTGGTCTTATCAAGGGCCTGCCCCATGTAAAGAGGCCTAAAGAAATATGTCCAGGAGGTGGCATGCACCTATAGTAAGCCAGCAGATTTTAGGTTGTACAAATAAAGTGGCAACCACCTCAACCTATAACAAACCTTTGCAGTAAAAGTTAAATCGGTAGTGCTTCAGATGAGCAGAGACCAGGACGAAGACAAAAAGGAGGGGGGGGGGGAATTAAAAGCCACAAGAGACATCTTTCTACGGATAGTATTCAGTTGACCGTATGTGAAAAGCAAGTCAAAAAGTGTAGAAAGCGTATACTTGCATTCATAAGGTTGCTGGATACCCGTCCTAGGGTCAAGCAACCTATTTTAGTGTATGTGGAGAATATGACTGTCTCCACGCAAAGTGTGGGTGGTCACTGGGTTTTCTGGAAATTCTTGCACCTTGCTAGGTTACGATCAAATCCAGTGAACAATAGTAGGTAGAATTAGGCCCCAAAATGAAACCAGTGTGTGGTCAGCAGAGACGCCCATTCAATGAAAAGGTGCTTTCAAATAGATTCTTCAGGAGGTTTGGTATTTATTGATCATGAAAACAGGTACAACATCAACGCGTTTTGTGGCTCTTTTCATCATAAAAGGGTGTACAGTACACTTTGATGGGTGGGATCTGTGTGCATTCCCTCAGCCCATCAAAGTGTACTGTACATCTTTTCCTGATGAAGTGGCCACTAAAGGGCCACGAAACTCATTGTGGTGTTTTTAACCTGTTTTCATTATATATATATATATATATATATATATATATATATATATATATATATATATATATATAACCTTCCTGAAGAATCCACTTGGAAGCACCTTTTTAATTGAATGGGGGCCTCTACTGACCACACATTGGTTCCATTTTGGGACCTTATTCCATCTTCTTCTTTTTAAGTAAAGTGCATGCACATAAATGGGCAACGCACGTTGCAAACAAAAGATTTCCCAGCACACTTATAAGCCAGTCTGCAGAACAACCGAATTGACCCTGTCTAACAAGTCTTAAAAAAACAGAGGGTTTTGTTTGCAAATATATGCGTAAGCGGCAGTGCCCTTGTTCAAGGTTCCTCTGTCTACTGCAGATCTTACTCTATGGGTTTTTGAGTCTCCTTAGTAGGGGTACATATAGCAATGGAGAGATTGAGGGCAGGTGTGCCTGAAGGGAGCACACCCCTCCTTAGGCCTCATGCATACTGGACGTTTTTGGATGTTTTTGGCAGTAGACATTTTTTTCTACAGTCATTAAACACTCCATCATGTTATCCTATGTGTCCATGCACACATAAGCTGTTATCAGCAGTTTGGGGCAGTGGTGTTTTTGAGCAGTAAAAAAAAAAAAAAACCCAAACTAGTGGGTTCTAAAGGACGTTTTTCAGCTGTAAAAACGTTCTAACGGTGATAAACGTCACTCACCAGTGTTTTTTAAAGTTTTTGTTCCATTGAAAACATTTTTTTTTTTTTTTTAATTTATTTTTTTCTTCAAAATGAAAATCGCTGAAAAACACTTGCAAAAACATTGAAAAAAAGCTGAAAAGGGTTGAAAAACTCACTGCAAAGCTACTGGCGTTTTTATAACGTTATGTTAACGTCCAATGTGCATGAGGCCTTAAAGTCACAGTGGATGCGTTTGACGCCCAGCAAGAGCACAATGGCAGCTGATTTTAGGCTGAACTCCTGGCGTTCAGGTTTAAACGTTACAATGTCATACTTCACAGATACACAATGTTATTGGATTTAAATGAGGTAGAAGTTCTGTCCTCTCCCTTTCTCTAATAAGGGCATAACCATCCTGAAACCTGTCAAATAAATTGATGGTTTGTCTGCTGGTGTTTATCTTACAAATGTGTTTGTTGTAAACTGTCTGCCGGTGATGATGGATAAGTGAGTGATTAGCAAAGTGTTTAGAAGAGATTCTTTCCAAGGGCTTATTTCATTCTGATTTCCCCTGTGATTTACCCTTCTTCCGAAATATCCCTTTTATCAGCCTTTGTATATACAAGTATTCTATATTGTTTGCGTGCATTTAAATGCATTTTGTTCTCCTCTTAGATCCAGATGTACCAGCTGTCTCGCCTTCTCCATGACTATCACAGAGATCTGTACAACCACCTGGAGGAATTTGAGATCGGCCCCAGCCTCTATGCTGCCCCTTGGTTCCTCACCATGTTTGCTTCCCAGTTCCCCTTGGGTTTTGTGGCCAGAGTGTTTGGTAAGTTTTGAAAGCAAACATGTATTTGATGTTATTCTTGTTCTTTATCCAGGGCTGGCGATGAGAGAAATGGTGGAATGAAATGCTAACATAAACTGAAGGGTGCAGCTGGAAGAAAACCCTTTTCATGCCTCCAGTGTACAGATATGTGTTCTTGGTCTGTTCTCAGTTTAGATATAAAGGGGTTGTTACCCCATCTTTTACATGATTAAGTAAATGGTGCTAGGTTTGGCTCGCCATGTTGCCCTCTTTAATTCCTCGTACCATATATGTAGTCATTATTTAAAAAAAAAAAAAAAAGTGTGAATTTGTTCAGTTGCATTTTTTACTTTTGTGGCCCGTGTGTATGCATTTGGCGAATACGCAAAATATTAAAAATATTTTCACCACAGCAACACTATGTGTACAATTGGCAACTCAAACTATTTTATTTTAAATTGTGGTTAAAAGTGGTAAACTTTTTTTTTTTTTTTACATCTCTTCGTCAATTGTGCACAAAGTAAAATAATTTTTGTAAAGCAAAAGCCTCATTTGTCCTTTAAAAAAAAAAAAAAAAATATATATATATATATATATATATATATATATATATATATATATATATATATATATATATATATATATATATATATATATATATATATATATATATATATATACACACATACATACATACACACACACATACACATATACACACACATACACACACACACACACACACACACACACTTTAAGGATGGCCCCTTCCTGTTCCACCATGACTGCGCACCAGTGTACAAACAAGGTCCATAAAGAAATGGATGAGCGAGTTTGGGGTGGAGGAACTTGACTGGCCTACATAGTCTAGTCTTGATCTCAACCTGATAAAACATCTTTGGGATGAATTAGAACAGAGATTGCAAGCCAGGCCTTCTCATCCAACATCAGTGCCTGACCGCACAAATGCGATTATGGAAGAATGGTCAAACATTCCCATAGACACACTCCTAAATCTTGTGGACAGACTTCCCAGAAGAGTTGAAGCTGTTATAGCTGCAAAGGGTGGGCCAACTCAATATTGAACCCTACAGACTAAGGCCCCATACACACTATTAGATTTTATGCAGACTTTTGTCTTCAGATTTACCAAAACCGTGTAGTTCAACGCCGGGCCTGATTGCATACAAATTTAAACTCCAAAGGTTTGACCTCATATTATATGTTTTTGGTAAATCTGAAGAAAATCGAATAGTGTGTATGGGGTTTAAGACTGGGATGGCAATAAAGTTTATGTGCGTGCAAAGGCAGGAGTCCCAATAATTTTGGTAATATTGTGTGTGTGTGTGTGTGTGTGTGTGTGTGTGTGTGTGTGTGTGTGTATGTATATATATATATATATATATATATATATATATATATATATAATGTATATGTATGTATATGTATGTATGTTAGGGCTGAAACAACTAATCGATTATGAAATTAATCGATTACTATTTTAATAATCGATTAATCGGCCAGTAACATAATGGGGTTAAAAAAAAAACTAAAATGAGCCCTTTATAGTAAAAAAAAGAGCAAATAATCGCTACTGTAAATATTACTTTCACAGTTCTACAGTAAAAAAAAATTGAACCCCTACAGTAGTGATTATCTGCTTTTTTTTTTGTACTATAAAGGGCTAATTTTAGTCTTTTTTTTTTTTTTTTTTTTACCCCATTATGTTACTAAATGTCTTAGACCTGGTTCACATCTATGTGTTTTTTGGTCCTTTTTTGCGTACATACTACAGTTCATTTACATGGTTTCCTATGGGACACGCTCAAATCTATGCTTTTTTCAGCTGCTGCGTAATTGGAAAGGGTCAGGGACTCAAAACGCAACGCAAAACAGTGTTTTTTTGGTTCAACATACTTCAATGGAGAAGCTGCAGAAAAGCATGTAATGCATTTTTAGCAGCAATTTGTGTTTTTTAATCTGCCCAACAACAAATTGGCCAAATAACAGTATGTCTCTTCTAATAGTATATCTCCTCTAATAGTGTATACAGTATATCTCCTCTAATAGTGTATACAGTATATCTCCTCTAATAGTATATACAGTATATCTCCTCTAATAGTGTATATACAGTGTATATCTCCTCTAATAGTAGATACAGTATATCTCTTCTGTCTGTTATTCTCAAAGTGGATTCGATATTTTGCTCCCTAACCATATAGTTGGTTGTTTATATTTATCACTGCATAGAGATATTTAAGAATAAATTGCCTTTTTTTAAAACTTTACATATTAACTAAACTATACACCACACTTTTTTTTAATGTTTATTAACCGATTAATCGAAACAATAATCGGCCAACTAATCGATTATGAAAATAATCGTTAGTTGAAGCCCTAATATATGTGTATATATGTGTGTGTGTGTGTGTGTGTATATAATATATACATTTTTCAAATTGGTTAAAAACACCTATGTAATATTTATGACCTGTTCTTATTCACATCACC
>CM053026.1:666886512-667076512 GCA_028564925.1 Lithobates sylvaticus | reverse complement strand
GTGTAATGTTTAAACGTTGTTAAACAATTATCCAAAATCTGTCCAAATGAAAGGTGCTTGGAGTATGGGTCTCCGCAATTGATGGTTACTAACCTGGGGAACCCCTAGACAATTAATGACAAGCTACAAGAAGCTGGTAATCGGTAAGCCGTGAAAAGACATAGCGGCCTGTTATAGAGTGGGAGTGGAGGTGGTTCCGCATAATAGAATGTCTGATTAAAACATACATTTCTAAGCAATTGTAATCTTTACAATTACATCATTAATATTCACCCAATCACTATTTAGGCTCAAAAATATATACCTGGCTCCAGCTGGGCGCATCAGCTAGCTCCAAGGTGGAGGGGTCTTCTCCTTTCGTGGAAGCCTCAGCTGGGGTGGAGGGAAGAGTGGAGGGAAGGGTGGAGGGAAGGGTGGAGGGAAGAGTGGACAGTGATTGCCTGGGTTCCATCTGGTCACCTAGAAAACACAGTTGGTTGTAGTACCACAGCTTGGGTACATAAACATCCTCTGCTGCTGCTCCTGATCTGAGTGAATCCGCAATCTTTTTGCGCTCCCGCTTGTACATATGCCTCAAACTTGAAATTCGGGCTTCAACAAACTTGATGTCTGCGTTGGGGACTCGAGTCTTCACCAAATCCAAAAGTGGCCCCAGTGTTACCTTCCGGACATCCCTATTTCCATATAAGGGGTTTTTGACCTCCCACAGGTTGACATTTTTCCTGTACAGCGCGATAAATTCTGTCAGGAAATCCTGATCCTTAAATGGATTGTGCTGGGATGTTGACATGTTTGTTTCTGTTTTGTTAGTAATGGCAATACAAAAGACAAAAAACACAAATGTTACTAAAAACGCACATCCAGTTTTTAGAACAAAACATTACACAACACACCCACACACAGGCAGCAACACCCACACACAGGCAGCAGCACACCCACACACAGGCAGCAGCACACCCACACACAGGCAGCAACACCCACACACAGGCAGCAACACCCACACATGAGTAAAAAATGCAGGCCCAAAACCCAATAAACCACAGTGATGTATCCTAGAAAACCCTTACCTTCGTACAGAGCGCTCGCTACTTCCGTTCGGAAAACACGTGGCCCTCAAACAGCCTTATATACACTGCGCACGCGTCGAAGTCCACCTGCGTCCTCTGCGTCGCCCGCCCATGACGTTCCTTGTGACGAGTATTCCCCGCCCCGCTTCCCCTCGTTGCATTGTGGGTGAATAAGTAGATGAAGACACATTCTCAGCAAGTAGCGCGGAGGAAAGCCCAGAACCCCAGACATCTGCATCCAGCAGCAGATATAAGGCCACCAATATGGCCTTTGAAGAGATGGTGGAGATGGTGGACATCCTTCAAAGGGAAGATTATGATGGGGAAAATGGCCCCTACCCTCGACCCAACTTGCGCAAGGACAAGATTCTGAGTACAGTCGTCAGCACCCTGGAGCATAAGTTCGGCGTACGAAGGGGCAAGGATCAACTGCGCAAGCGATGGTCCGACATTAAATCCAGGGAGCCCGATCAGTGCAGGAGAATTCGAAAAGCGATCAAAAAAAGTAAGTCAAGCACGTGCGCTACTATGGTTATATTTGATATCTCTAATCTTGCGAAGATTTTATTATAACTCGTACGTTAATCTTGCGAAGATTTTATTAGCACTCGTAGGTGAATTTTGCGAAGATTTTATTATAACTCGTACGTTAATCTTGCAAAGATTTTATTAGCACTCGTACGTGAATCTTGCGAAGATTTTATTAGCACTCGTACGTGAATCTGGCGAAGATTTTATTAGCACTCGTACGTGAATCTTGCAAAGATTTTATTAGCACTTGTACGTGAATCTGGCGAAGATTTTATTAGCACTCGTACGTGAATCTGGCGAAGATTTTATTAGCACTCGTATGTGAATCTTGCAAAGATTTTATTAGCACTCGTACGTGAATCTGGCGAAGATTTTATTAGAAGTCGTACGTGAATCTGGCGAAGATTTTATTAGCACTCGTACGTGAATCTGGCGAAGATTTTATTAGAAGTCGTACGTGAATCTGGCGAAGATTTTATTAGAACTCGTACGTGAATCTGGCGAAGACTTGATGAAAGTTTGTTTGTCATGATAAAGTTGATTCAGTTTACCTGGCTGTGGGTTGTTTGAGTTGTAAGGTTGTTTATTATTGTCAGGATCTATACTATTACTACTGTAGTAATGGTTTTGAGGGTAACTTACACAGGGACTCCAGAAGATGGTTTGGGGGGGGGGGGGGGCAAATCTGTTAAGCAGGGTGTCAAGCTACAAATTCCAAAGAAATGCTCAGCATCTACAAATACTGTAGCTGATGACTTTTCAAATAAGTACACTCACCTGTCACAGGGTCCAGCGACCTCAGCACCCGAGACTAACCGTCCCTTGGATGCTGCAGCTACCATCTTTGATATTGGAATCATGAAATTAATCTTTGCGGCTTCACTTCCCGGTTCACTATTGGGCATGCGCCAGTTGCGCAATGCAATAGGACTGGTCCGTGCTAGCTCTGGGACCCCTGTGTGTTCTGTGGGAGTCTATGGCCGGATGTGTGTGCAAATACCTGCCTTACACAGGTATCTGCAACCCCTCCCCCTAAAAGGTTCCAAATAAGACACCAGAGGGGTGCAGGGATCCAATGAGCGGAAGTTCAACTTTAGGGTTGAAGGCCGGTTTAAGTATTGGAGTTTCATTAGATAGGGATTTCAATTCTGTATTCAAGTAGGATCTTGTAACAAACTGCTAATAATTGGACAACACTTTTAAACAATGTTTAATATTCATATTTCGGCACTCAAATATCAGTGTGATTAAAAGTGTACCTTTGTGTTCCATTACCATAGGGGCAAAAGACTCGGACGTCACTCAGGACATCCCAGGACCTCCCGGCCTCACCAGACTAATTGGGCAGTTAGCCCAAGCCCACGCGGGGATGTGGAGGAAGTTGAGGTGCTTGAAGTCGAGCACATCTGCACCCCACCAAGTGAGTGTCTGATAACACAGATTGAGCTACTAAATTAATGTCTGCATGTTTTTGACCTTTTTTTTCTTGGGTTTTATCTACCCAACTTTTAGGTGATGATCTGGTTGTGGAAGGCCAAGCTGCAGAGCCATTTTCCACGGACAGTGCCCACAGGCTTATTGGGCAGATCATGGGCTGGAATATGCAGCTGGAAACAATGGGAAACCAGTTGCAAACCATGCAGAAGGAGATGGCCACCATGCAGCAGGGAATGAAGGCCATGATTGATGTTTTGGGGAGAATCTAAAGACCCCTTTTCCATTTGCAAACATCAATCATGTCCTTCATTCCCCTTTTGATACGCAAATTTTGTACAATTTTAGATGCCAAATTTTGAATATGCACATGGTGTGTCAACATGTGCTATGTGCCATCAGGGGCACATCAATGTACGCATTTTGTGTTTGCAACCCCTAATGCTAGTAGGTGAGAGGAAAGGGGTTTCACACACAAAACACGTCCATTGATTCCCCATGATGGAACATAGCACATGTTGACATTACCCATTTTGAATTTAAATTTGTGTACATATTAAAAATTTGGCTTCTACTGTACATGGGTTAACAGTTGAACTTTGTAAGTTCCCTAGTTTTACATTGGCTAAATATTTTATAAGCCCAAAAAAATGTTTTTAATATTTTAAACCATGTTTTTATTTTTTCAAAAAAAAAAAAAAAAAATACCAAAAAAAAAATATCTTCCAAAAAAAAAATCATAATAAATCAACCAAAAAATAAAATAAAAAATATTGGGAAAAAATGCCAAAAAAAAATACCAAAAAAAAACATGTTTGGATGTGCACTATAATAAAAAATTAAACAATATGTGTGGCTTCTTCTTTTTTAATACTACCAGTTTGACCAAAAAATTTTGTGGTTCATTGACACAGGGGCTTATTTACTAAACGCAAAACAAGTTTTGCACTATAATAAGTGCACTAGGACAACATATAAAACAGCCAAAAAGAAAAGCAAACAATACGAACCAATATTTGAAACAGACATCAATGGATTTATTTTTAAAAAATAAAGTAAGTTTTAAGGGTCTGCTGCCATTGCAATGGCCCCCCTACCATTAAAATAAGTTAAATATCGGTCCCGCACTTGCTGTGCTGCTTGTGGGGCCAAGCCACGACGGCGATTATCCAGCCCTGTCATCTCGGCCTCCACTCCGGCCTCAGGCCCAATAGGTAGTGTGTAGCTGGTCGAATGCTTCCGGAGGTAATTGTGCATTATACAGCAGGTGAGAATAATTGTATTGAGTTTGTACTCTGCCAGATGGATCGAAGGTAAGAGCAATCTGAAACGGTTGGCCATAATTCCGAAGGAATTTTCAACCACCCTTCTTGCTCTGGCCAACCGAAAATTAAAAATCCTCCTCTCAGGGGTGAGGGATCTTTGGGGAAATGGCCTCATCAGGTGTTCACCCACACCAAACGCCTCGTCGGCAATGAAAACAAAGGGGAGTCCCTCCACATTCTCTGCATCTGGTGGCAGCTCCAGGCCACCAGTCTGGAGACGACGGCAGAACTCCGTCTGGTTAAACACTCCTCCATCCGACATCCGGCCGTTTTTCCCCACATCCACATAAAGAAAGTCATATTGTGCCGACACCACCGCCATCAACACTATACTATGGAACCCCTTATAGTTCCAATAGTAAGACCCCGAATGGGGTGGGGGCACAATTCGGACATGTTTGCCGTCAATCGCCCCTCCGCAGTTGGGAAAGTCCCAACGGGCAGCAAACTGGGCAGCCACAGTCTGCCATTCCTGTGGCGTGGAAGGACACTGTGAAGTCAAACAGAAAGATACAATTATAATTAAAAACAAGCCAAAACTCCAAACTAAATCCAAGAAATTAACAAACAATTTTGAGCAACATATGTATTTATTTTCTTAGTCCTTGAAATCAATCAAAAATATTAAAGATAAGGGACAATTCTCTGATTGATGACCCCTCTGATGGCCCAGAGAAGATAATAATGGGGGTGTGGGTAGGGAGTAATTAATTCTAAGGTCACACAATACACATGCAAACAATTAAACAGTGTGGGGGGGGGGTTAATTAGAAGCTGACCAAAAACACATGCAAACAATTAAACAGTGTGGGGGGGGGGGTTTAATTAGAAGCTGACCAAAAACACATGCAATCAATTAAACAGTGTGGGGGGGGGGATTAATTAGAAGCTGACCAAAAACACATGCAAACAATTAAACAGTGTGGGGGGGGGGGGGTTAATTAGAAGCTGACCCAAAACACATGCAAACAATTAAACAGTGTGGGGGGGGGGTGGGTTAATTAGAAGCTGACCCAAAACACATGCAATCAATTAAACAGTGTGGGGGGGGGTGGGTTAATTAGAAGCTGACCAAAAACACATGCAAACAATTAAACAGTGTGGGGGGGGGTTAATTAGAAGCTGACCAAAAACACATGCAAACAATTAAACAGTGTGGGGGGGATTAATTAGAAGCTGACCAAAAACACATGCAAACAATTAAACAGTGTGGGGGGTGGGTTAATTAGAAGCTGACCCAAAACACATGCAAACAATTAAACAGTGTGGGGGGGTGGGTTAATTAGAAGCTGACCAAAAACACATGCAAACAATTAAACAGTGTGGGGGGGGGGTTAATTAGAAGCTGACCAAAAACACATGCAATCAATTAAACAGTGTGGGGGGGGGGTGGGTTAATTAGAAGCTGACCAAAAACACATTCAAACAATTAAACAGTGTGGGGGGGGGGGGGTTAATTAGAAGCTGACCCAAAACACAAGCAATCAATTAAACAGTGTGGGGGGGGGGGGGTTAATTAGAAGCTGACCAAAAACACATGCAAACAATTAAACAGTGTGGGGGGGGGTTAATTAGAAGCTGACCCAAAACACATGCAATCAATTAAACAGTGTGGGGGGGGGGGGGTGGTGGGTTAATTAGAAGCTGACCAAAAACACATGCAAACAATTAAACAGTGTGGGGGGGGGGTGGGTTAATTAGAAACTGACCAAAAACACATGCAAACAATTAAACAGTGTGGGGGGGATTAATTAGAAGCTGACCAAAAACACATGCAAACAATTAAACAGTGTGGGGGGGGTGGGTTAATTTGAAGCTGACCCAAAACACATGCAATCAATTAAACAGTGTGGGGGGGTGGGTTAATTAGAAGCTGACCAAAAACACATGCAAACAATTAAACAGTGTGGGGGGGGGGGGTTAATTAGAAGCTGACCAAAAACACATGCAATCAATTAAACAGTGTGGGGGGGGGGTGTGGGTTAATTAGAAGCTGACCAAAAACACATGCAAATAATTAAACAGTGTGGGGGGGGGGGGGTAATTAGAAGCTGACCCAAAACACATGCAATCAATTAAACAGTGTGGGTTTAATTAGAAGCTGACCAAAAACACATGCAAACAATTAAACAGTGGGGGGGGGGGGCGGTTAATTAGAAGCTGACCCTAAACACATGCAATCAATTTAAAAATGTCGGGGGGGATTAATTAGAAGCTGACCCAAAACACATGCAATCAATTTAAAAAAGAGGGGCAAGGGGGTGAAAGGGGGGGGGGGGTGAGTAAAGCAGTACAATGAAGCTGTTAAGATAAATTTTTTTCTAATAAAGTGACTAGGCTAGGAGTGTTTAGGGGCCCAAGATTCCATGCTGGGGAGGTTGGTGCAAGCAAATATGCATGTGACCCACTAAATAATACATTCTAAAGCAATTTCTATAAGTGAACCGTAAAAAAAAAAAAAAAAAAAAACATGCATGAATAGGGGACATTCATAGAATAGTCCTATCATGGTAATTAGCTAATTATGAAATTGATGCACTACATTAGCAAACATACAAGACATAGGTAATTTTAAAAGAGAAAACTTACCTTAATGTATTCCTCCTGCAGGACGTGAATAATGGCAGAACAGGTCTCTGGAATAATGATCCCCAGAGCCTGGGGGGAGATGCCTGTCGTGAACTTGAGGTCCTGCAAGCTTCTCCCCGTCGCCAAGTAACGCAACGTGGCGACTAGCCTCTGCTCCGGAGTGATGGCTTGCCGCATGCAGGTATTCTGCCTGGTAATATAAGGGGACAGCAAAGCCAACAGACAGTGGAAAATGGGGTCCGTCATCCTGAGATAATTCCTGAAATCATCAGGATTATTCTCACGGATCTCACGGAGCAAAGGCATGTGCGAGAATTGGTCACGCTGGCGCAGCCAATTCTTGGTCCATCAACTCCTCCTCACCCTGTTCATGGACTGGGCTCGGGCCAAAGTGTTAACCGCAACACCGAGCCCCTGCACAGCACGAACTCGTTCCTGAGTACGTCCACACTCCATGGCTTCAAAACGGTCGGCTGATCAAACAAACAACTTAACTGAACGCACTGAAGAACAGCAAGGCCTATGAAGAACGACCTGAAGAACAGGAACGAGCGGACCAGAACGGCCTGAGAACAGGTAGGAACTGATCCACACGTACTGAAAGACAGATACAAACCTCACAAGCACAAACTGAACGGCAGAAACGAGCGAATTAAGCAGAAGTCTGAGAAGCGCGAATCGTCTCTAACCAAACGTCAACTAACACGAGATACACACGAGATTAGTTAACGGTCCCCAAAGGGTGTCGTTTTGGATCTTGAGCTTCCTTTTTCTAGTCCCGTCATACGTGCTGTACGTCATTGCGTGAACCGCCAGACTTTTTGCGTGATCGTGTGTGGTCAAGTCCGTTCGCTTTTTAGTCCGCCGAAGCCAGCTGGAAAGTCCAGAGGATTGTCCGCTGGACTAGGTCCGCCGGGAAAAGTCCGCACGTGTGTACGCCGCATTAGTTTTACCTGACCATCTTCCTGGTAAGCAGTAAGATCAAAATCTATGCTCTCTTCTAGCACCTACCTAGGAGTAGACATGTGCACACTGAAATATTTCGTTATTGTCAGCGTCGAATCTCCTATCTATATCGAACTGTTGTTACAACGAAAATAAAGCATTTGTTTATGTCGGATCTTTCGTTTTTCGGATTCTGCACTTTCGTTATCGTTTGTTAAAACGATAACGAAAATACCTGAAATTCGGACGAAAATGCATTCGGACGAAAACGAATGCACATGTCTACCTAGGAGGGTGCTACATATTTGCAAAATTTTATAACAGAAACGAATAAACATTTTCAGTCTTTTATCGTTTGTTTAGCAAAAAGTAAAAAAAAACAGTGGTGATTAAATACCACCAAAAGAATGTTCTATTGGTGTGAACAAATTAAAATCTAGTTTGGGTACAGTGTTGGATGGTCGCACAATTGTCATAGTATAGTTTTTCCTCCCTCTCGTAGCAACTGATACACATCGATATGGTAAGTTCTTTATTTGTGCAGAGGGTATCTAATGATACACTATATTTACATATTTGATATTGTCTGTTATGATTGTACCAAATGCTGTGATGTGTTACATAACCATCCATTGTTTTTGTGCATGGTAGCAATGTCCAGGCATGCATTTTGATACACATCATTCTTCATTTATTTTCGACACATTTGGACATTCACTAGCCACTGGGTTATAAATTAATGGGATGGATGTATGGGCGGTAATATTGCGGTTCACTGAGTTTTTTTTTTACCCAAATTTGTGCCGCCCATTTCCATTGCTCATTTCTGGTTGTCTAAACACTGTGATGTGCTACATAACCATCCGCTGTTTCTGTGTATGGAAGCAATGTCCATACATGCATTTTGATACACATCCTTTCTCCAATTATTTTTGACCCATTTGGACATTCACTAGCCACAGGGTAATACATAAAGGGACAGATGGATGGGCGGTAATATTGCGGTTCACTGGAGTTTTTTTTACCTAAATTTGTCCGTTCCTGGTTGTCTGTCCTACCCACTTTATGGTGTGCTTGCTATATGCGATGGTGCCCCATCTGTCTTTCACAGATGGGAGCCACATTGTACATGAATGGGTTTTGCAATGCACGTTATATTTGTGTGTCAATTTGTCTTTTCTGTCTCTTTGTGTCTTGTGCTGTTTTTTTTTTTTTTCCCGTTCCTATGTTAAGAGATCCCCCCCATCCATTGATATGTATGTGCTTATATGTATCGATTGTTGTTTATATCAGGGTGGGAGAGGATACTGTCATCTATTGGTTAATTGTTTTAGAGTATAAGGATACGGGGTGACACAAGACTATATGGCATTTTATGATAATGTTTTTATATATCTTTTATATTTAGTCTTTATAGAATAACACTTTGTCTTGTTAGAGCACATATACCTTTTTGGTTATTTGTTTCTTTTGTTTATATGTGTTATATATAATTATATATTCATGGGTCTCTTTTTCACATGTGTAGTCTATGTAACAGGATGTCTGCAATTAGTATCTGGTGACACCTGTTATAGGTGAGACCAGTGTTGGTCATCTTACTTTAAAAAAATAATTAGTTAAGTTACAAATTACTTCTCCCAAAAAGTAATTGCGTTAGTAACTCAGTTACTACATTGGAAAAGTAATTAGTTAGGCAGCAAAGTAACTGACTTTTTTTTACAATATTCTATACGTGTAACTAAGGGGCGGGTCTAGTATTACTGTAACCAAGGGGCTCATTTATTATTATTGTTATATATCGTGTAACCAAGGAGATGCTCTATTATTACTCTAACCAAGGGGCAGATCTGTTATAGCGTGTAAGCAAGGGGCGGGTCTATTATTATTATATTGTGTAAGGGGCGGATGGCTACAGAAGAGGGCGAATGTTAAATTAATGGGCAGAGCTCGATATATAACAATAATAATAAATGCGCCCCTTGGTTACAGTAATACTAGACTCGCCCCTTACTTACACGATAGACGCCCCTTGCAGAGTAGCACGAGCATCAGGAGCGTGCGGCATCGCCTCGTACAATTACATGTTAACTGCACCTGCACGGTGTAGAGTTCACTCAGAGCTGTTTAGGTTTGGCAATTTTGGGAAGCTCCGTAGTCCTTCGTACTGCGCAAACCCTGCGCCTGCGCAGTACACGGGGTCCTTATCCAGCGGGGGAACTTTTTTGGCAGGACACCGGAATTACACTACTGCCATCTAGTGGCGGTAGATGTAATTGGGGTAACTAAGCCAAAGTAATGGGAACTGAGTTACCATGAGGGGAAAAGTAATCAGTTAGATTACTCGTTACCCTCTAAAGTAACTGCGTTAGGTAACTCAGTTCATTTTAACTCAGTTACTTACATCACTGGGTGAGACTATATAAGAACTGTCTTGCTAACATATCTTTGTAATGACTAATCGCACGTGAAGTGTGTGAAACATGTCTACCCAGCATTCTGATTCCTGTAGTTTTTGGGATGTTCAAATAAAAAGGATTTTAATCTATAGTGGTTTCTTCTAAATTCATTGTGTGCGGAGGCGAGCAGAGGCGAGCACCTACTGAATCATTAGGCTTCCTGGTCTCACCTGGAGTAGAGGGTGTGTCTTTTTCCACTAAAAATTGGCCCGGGCAGGAAGAGGGTAAAAGGAGGGTGAGAGTGGGCTGCCATTTACCACTGTGTATACGCCTACATGTGTGACTCTATAGTCACATGGGCTGCAAAGGTGTAATAGGGAGGAAATGCTCAGCGTAGAAGCTCACTGAAAACTGAGCATGTGCAGAGTTACCACCACAGCTGCAAAATCCCTAGCTGAATTGGGGACATGGACAGAAAGTGGTGATAGAGGTCAGCAGGATCAACCAGTTTTTTTTGCAGAAAACAGAAAATGAATTTCATAGTGACTGAGTAAGTATGAACAGCATGAAATACACCATTTATTGCTATTTTTTTATGATGTGGGGTTAGTGACACTTTAAACAGGTTTTACTGTAAACAGCTTTGATTTTTATTATTACTTTTTAATAGGTTACTCATTTCACTTTTCTTTATTCAGTATATGCATAGCCTTAGCTGATTCTGACATTATGAAAGCTTTAAATATATATATATATATATATATATATATATATATATATATATATATATATATATATATATACACAGTATCTCACAAAGGATGAGTACACCCCTCACATTTTTATAAATAGTTTATTATATGTGGCGACACTGAAGAAATTACAATTTGCTACAATTTAAAGTAGTGAGTGTACAGCTTGCAAAACAGTGTAAATTTGCTGTCCCCTCAAAATAACTCAACACGCAACCATTAATGTATAAACCACTGGCAACTAAAGTGAGTACACTTTTAAATAAAAATTTCCAAATTGGGCCTAAAGTGTCAATATTTTGTGTGGCCACCATTATTTTCCAGCACTGCCTTAACCCTCTTGGGCATGGAGTTTACCAGAGCTTCACAGGTTGCCATTGGAGTCCTCTTCCACTCCTCCATGATGACATCACGGAGCTGATTAGAGACCTTGCGCTACTCCACCTTCCGTTTGAGGATGCCCCACAGATGTTCAATAGGGTTTAGGTCTAAAGGCATTCTTGGCCAGTCCATCACCTTTACCCTCAGCTTCTTTAGCAAGGCAGTGGTCAACTTGGAGGTGTGTTTGGGGTCCTTATCATGTTGGAATACTGCCCTGCGGCCCAGTCTCTGAAGGGAGGGGATCATGCTCTGCTTCAGTATGTCACAGTACATGTTAGCATTCATGGTTCCCTGAATGAACTGTAGCTCCCCAGTGCTGGCAGCACTCATGCAGCCCCAGACCATGACACTACCACCACCATGCTCGACTGTGGGCAAGACACACTTGTCTTTGTATTCCTCACCTTGCTGCCACCACACAAGCTTGACACCATCTCAAACAAATATGTTTACCTTGGTCTGATCAGACCACAGGACATGGTACCAGTAATTCATGTCCTTAGTCTGCTTGTCTTCAGCAAACTATTTGCGGTCTTTCTTGTGAATCATCTTTAGAAGAGGCTTCCTTTTGGGATGACAACCATACAGACCAATTTGATGCAATTTCGGTGTATGGTCTGAGCACTGACACGCTGACCATCACCCCTTCAACCTCTGCAGCAGTGCTGGCAGCACTCATTCGTCTATTTCCCAAAGACAACCTCTGGATTTGACACTGAGCAGGTGCACTCAACTTCTTTTGTCGACCATGGCAAGGTCTGCTCTGAGTGGGATCTGTGCTGTTAAACCACTGTACGGTCTTGGCCACCGTGCTGCAGCTCAGTTTCAGAATCTTGGCAATCTTCTTATAGCCTAGGCCATGTAGAGCAATGTTTTTGTTTTTTTTTGCAGATCCTCAGAGTTGTTTGTCATGAGGTGCCATGTTGAACTTCCAGTGACCAGTATGAGAGAGTGAGAGTAGGGATGGGCCGAACGGACCCCTGTTTGGTTCGCACCAGAACTTTCGAACACCGTCAAAGTAGTGACCCAAATAACGAACCCCATTAAAGTCAATGGGACCCGAACGCCAAAAAGTGCTAATTTTGAAGGCTTATATGCAAGTAATTGGAGATTAATGGTTATAGGGTCCGGGTCCTGCCCTGGAGGACATGTATCAATAAAAATAAAAAATTAGTGAAAAACTTAATTTTTAAATGAGCAGTGATTTTTAAAGTTAAAGCATAAAAATATAAAATTCCTTCCAATTTAGTGCCTGGGAGTCCCCTTAGTTTACCTGTAAAGTGGCAGATCTGTACCATGTCTATAATCTGCTGCAACAATAATTGCATTTATAAAGGCAAAAAAAAGACATTTTCCCTGCAAGCTGCCTTTTATTTTGCTCAGCAACAGCTGGGGAGCCAGTGTGTATGATGAGGCCACAATGTAGTGCACTGGGAACAAGATTGGAGTTTTTTTGGATACATTCTGGTGTCACTTTGACTTTGGATAGAAGTAACAGGTGCGCAAAAATAGTTTTTTGTGTGTTGATGGCTCCTTCCCACCATAACCCTATAGAGGTACTCTTGATGAAAGCAAGAATTGGCCTTGCTGTAAAAAATTGCAAAGATATGCACCTGTCAAACAGGTGCAGAAAAGTTACTCTTTGGGTGTCGGGGCGCCCTCCCACCATAACCCTATGCAGGGCAGCCCAACAACTCAATAGCATACTGGGTAAGTTATGGCCAGTGGTCTATTCTCATGACCCAGTAAGTCAGTGGGTCATCAGCTGGAAAGCTCTCCATCTCTGTTTTGGCCCCCGAGGTAATCGCCCTCCATGTGATGCAGACGCTGCCAATGGAATGTGAAAGCTGAAAGCCCTGAGCGGCGAGGACTAAAAAAATTCCAAAACGCATCACTTAGGCAGACGCCTTCTCCAACGCTCCTCTCTTGACCAACAGAAGACTCAAAACTATGTTTTCCAAGACACTGTAACGTACTGGAGTTGAAAAACGTTCAATAAAACCCTCTTTAACGTGTCCTGAAGAGATTTTATCTTCTACACTCTTTGTGGGGTGAGTTCTAAGACCTTCCCCTTATAACGGTGGTCAAGGAGGGTTGCCAGCCAGTAATCATCCTTCTCCTTTATGTCACGTATTCTTTGGTCCTTTCGCAGGCTTTGAAGCATGAGGTTGCCCATGCGCCTCAAATTTGCAGAGGCTTGAGAAGCAGACTCCTCGGGGTCACTCAGGATGACAGCATCTGGAACTTCCTCCTCCCAGCCACGTACTACTCCCAAGGGTCCTGGGGTTGGAAAGCCATCGCTTACAGATTGACACGTCTTCCTCTTCTTCAAAGCCTATGAAAGTGCCAGAATCCTCCTTCTCATCCTCCTCCCCTCTCTCCTCCTGTGCGTTTTGTGACATAGGAATGATTATGTCTGGATAAAGTGGGCCTTGAGAGTAAAGGAAGTCCTCCTCTTCCTCCTGCTGCTCTGCCTCCAGTGTCCTGTCCATAATGCATGTGTGCGCTATAATATTTTGTTCTGTCCATAATGCCACACAGAGTCTGCTCCAGCAGGAACACAACAGGGATTGTGTCACTGATGCATGCACTGTCATGGCTCACCATCCTTGTGGCCTCCTTAAATGGTGATAATACAGTGCATGCGTCCTTAATGATCAGCCATTGGCGTGGGGAAAACATGGCACATGTGTCAACTTTCCCTGTCTAAGGGCGGACATGAGGTTTGAGCCATTATCGCACACCACCATTCCTGGTTCCAGCTGGCGTGGTGTGAACCACATCTGGGCCTGTCCCTGCAGAGCTGCAAGAAACTCTGCTTCGGTGTGGTTCCTGTCCCCTAAACACACCAGCTGAAGCACCGCATGGCACCTTTTAGCCCGACTTTTGGAAGAAGCCCCTTGAATGCTGTCGGGGTACCTGATGTTCATAGGACAATTCTGCAGAGGAGGGCATGGAGGTGGCGGAGGAGGAGGAGGGGGTAGAGCTCATAGGTCTGGCATCATCACCACCAGATATATGGAGACGTGGGGGCACAACAAGCTGCAGCACCGATCCTTGTCCTGCATCATTTCAAGTTGCAAGCAGCTTTACCCAGTGTGCTGTGAACAAAATATATCGTCCCACCCATGCTTGCTGGACCACGTGTCAGCAGTAAGGTGGATTTTACGGCTGACTGCCTCGCCCAATGATGCCAGAACATTCCCTTCCACTTGATGGTAGAGAGATGGAACGGCCTTACGTGAAAAGTAGTAGCGACTGGCAACCTGCCATTGTCATACAGCACATTCAGTGAATTCACAGAAGGGGGCAGAATACACCAGGCTGAAAGGCAGAAGTTGGAGAGCCAACAGCTTTAACAAGCTTGCATTTAGACGCTGGGTATGGGGTGGCAGGGACTGTATTTTTTTTTCGCTGCAGCAGATGGGGCAGAGAAATTTGCCAGCTACAGTCTACTGCTGGCGGTGTGCTGCTGGAAGATGTGCTGCTAGGACCTAGGACACCCTGTGCCCTACCATCATCCCTGTCAGTGGAGGCTGCTGAGAGGTAATGACTCAGGATAGCAGGGGCAGACTGAAGTGGGTAAGGAGGAGGAGGGACAGATTTGTGCCCCTTTTGTGTGGCTTTTAGGTGCTCTTGGTTAAGCATGTGGTACCCAAATGGCTGGTGTTTTTGCCAGTTTGATGTGCCTGAGACACAGTTTGCAGATAGCAACAGTGTGATCTGCTGCAGATGTGCTGAAAAAGGCCCAGACAGCAGAGCTTTGGGGAGGGGGCCGGGAAATAACAGCTGCAGAATGTGATGGAATGGGGTGGCTGCTCTCTACTCTTTCTTGATGTCGGCCTCCTTGGGGTTGTGATCCTCACTTTCAGTTTCCTCCTCTGCTCTATCTGGCACCCAAGTCGCATCAGTGACCTCATCATCTCCATCTCCTCCATCATCATCATTACCACTGGAGACAACTTGGCAATACGGTGTGGCTGGGGGAACATAAATGCCAATTTGTCTACCAGTGTTCTCCCCTCTCTCTAAGCTCATGTTCCTGTCATCCTAAACCTCAGAACCAACATCTGAATCCAGTAATTGCTGGGCATTATCAAGGAGCAAGTGGCTGACGCTATGGTCAAATAACTCAGCCGACTCCTCCATGGCTGATGTTGGGGCTATGGCAGGAATAGATGTGGACAAGGAGGCAGGTTTATCCACTCTGGCAACTGCAGGGGACTGCACACTTGTCTTTGCTTGCGTGACAGAGGATGAGGAAGGTTTAATAAGCCAGTCCACCACCTCCTCTGCATGCTGTGGCTGTATAGCACGGGCAAACACACTAAGCAGAGGAAATGATGCCCTGTCTGAGGACTGACCACCACCCCTTACAGTGCCAAGGGAATGTCTGCTTATAAGCAAATGTAAAGAAGAAGTGGAAATCTGTACGTAGATGCACTTTAATTAATGTAAAGTGGTGTTTGGTTCACTTTAATTTGAGTACTCACACTACACAGACACACTTCATGGATACACTATAATATACTGCAATATAATGCGCCAAACTATATGGCGTTAAACTGTCAGTAACGCACACAAAACGATATGGCATTAAACTGGCAGTAACGCACACAGAACTATATGGCGTTACAGTGGCAGTAACACACAAAACTATATGGCGTTAAACTTGCATTAACGCACACAACTATATGGCGTTTCCCCTACAGTAACGCACAAAACGATATGGTGTTAAACTTGCAGTAACGCACACAGAAGTGAATGGCGTTAAACTGGCGGTAACGCACACAAAACGATATGGCGTTAAACTGGCAGTAACGCACACAGAACTATACAGCGTTAAACTGGCAATAGCGCACACAAAACTATACAGCCTTAAACTGGCAGTAACGCACACAGAACTATACAGCGATAAACTGGCAGTAACACACAAAACTATATGGCGTTAAACTGGCAGTAACGCACACAGAAGTAAATGTCGTTAAACTGGCAGTAACGCACACAGAAGTAAATGGCGTTAAACTGGCAGTAACGCACACAGAAGTAAATGGCGTTAAACTGGCAGTAACGCAATAAAATATGCTCGGGCCAAACCGTTCGCCCAACCCTAAGTGAGAGTGATGACACCAAATTTCCTCCCCGTTCACACCTGTAACATTAACGAGTAACATGACAGGGGGAGGGAAAATGGCTAATTGGGCCCAATTTGGACATGTTCACTTAGGGGTGAACTCACTTTTGTTTCCAGCGGTTTAGACATTAATGGCTGTGTGTTGAGTTATTTTGAGGGGACAGCAAATTTACACTGTTATACAAGCTGTACACTCGCTAATTTACATTGTAGCCAAGTGTAATTTCTTAAGTGTTGTCAAATGAAAAGATATAATAATATATTTACAAAAATGTGAGGGGTGTACTCACTTTTGTGAGATATTGTATACACAGCATATATACACTATGTTGCCAAAAGTATTATGACCCCTGCCTTTACACGAAGATGAACTTTAATGGCATCCCAGTCTTAGTCGGTAGGGTTCAATATTGAGTTGGCCCACCCTTTGCAGCTATAACGGCTTCAATTCTTCTGGGAAGACTGTCCACAAGGTTTAGGAGTGTGTCTTTGGGAATGTTTGACCATTATTCCAGAAGCGCATTTGTGAGGTCAGGCACTGATGTTGGACGAAAAGGCCTGGCTCGCAGTCTCCGCTCTAATTCATCCCAAAAGGTGTTCTGTCAGGGTGAGGTCAGGACAGTCAAATTCCTCCTACCCAAACTCCCTCATCCAAGTTTTTATGGACCTTGTTTTGTGCACTGGTGCGTAGTCATGTTGGAACAGGAAGGGGCTGAACATAGACAGTGCATAGAAAATGTATTGGAAGAGTTTCTATTTTAAACTTATTGATTTGTACGTTTATTAGAAGTGTTACTAGCTGAGAGTGTTTTTTTTTTACTTTTAGGCCCCTTTCATACGGGCGGATAGCTTTTAGCTGTGGATAGATGAAGTTATCTACCGCACCTAAACTCACAGAATGCTTTTCTATAATCCCATTCACACACTGTATTTAGCGACGGTTTTGTTACATGGGGTTTTGTGCGGTTAGAAAAAAGAATTTCCACCGCAGCTAAACGCAGCCGCTAGTAAACGCGCGTAAACGCGCGTAAACGATGCTAATCGCAATGTACAACTGCAAGTGATCGCTGTGCCTGGAGTCTTGGCATTTCAAAATAACAAAACATGCTTTTAACAGTGGCAGAACAGCCGCCCGATTGAAGAAGGCCTATGATGTTGTTCTCAGAAGACAGAATATACAGGGCTAGGGGAATTGTTAGAGAATGAAAATCATACCTGTGTCTTTTTTTCATTTTATAAACGATGTAATCATGTATGTTACAGTGAGGGGAAAAAGTATTAGAGGGGCACGGTTTTCTAGGAAACCCTACACAGTAACAAACAGTTAACCCTACATCCCCACTGCAAGGGAGGACTTTTCCCAGAGTTGAACTTTAGTCACAATGGGGTTGATTCACTAAAATTGGAAAGTGCAAAATGTGGTGCAGCTGTGCATGGTAGCAAATCAGCTTGTTTAACCACTTCAACCCAGAAGGATTTGCCCCCCTTAAGGACAATTGCGCTGTCGTGCGACGCTGCACCCAAACAAAATTGACGTCCTTTTTTTCCCCACAAATAGAGCTTTTATGTGGTGTTATTTGATCACCTCTGCGGTTTTTATTTTTTGCGCTACAAACAATTTTGAATTTCTTCATCAGTTTAGGCCAATATGTATTCTTCTACAAATTTTTGGTAAAAAAAAATCGCAATAAGCGTATATTGATTGGTTTGCGCAAAAGTTATAGCGTCTACAAACGATGGGATAGATTTATGGACTTTTTATTATTTATTTTTTTTAGTAGTAATGGCGGTGGTCTGCGATTTTTAGTAGGACTGCGACATTCCGGTGGACAGATCAGACACTTTTGACACTTTTTTGGGACCATTTACATTTATACAGCGATCAGTGCTATAAAAATGCACTGATTTCTGTGTAAATATCACTGGCAGGGAAGGGGTTAACACTAGGGGACGTTCAAGGGGTTAAATGTGTTCCCTTATGATTCTTTCTGTGGGGGGATGGGAGACCCCATCAGAACGGGGATTTGTGTGTTTACACACACACAAATCCCCGCTCTGGGTCTCGTGCCCGCGACCGCTGGCCATGTGCATTTGGTCCCCCCCGTGTAGCCGGTGCGCGCACCTGCTATGGCTCTTAAAGGAGCCGACGTACACATACGGGTATATAGCTGCCAACCTGCCGCGGTATTTCTGCGTGAGCAGGTCGGCTAATGTTTAATTAAGCTTTGGCAATAAAATCTGGAAGCTGGTTGGTTTCTATGCAGTGCAGCACCAGATTTAGCATTCTCCAGTTTCAGTAAATCAACCCCCTTGTGTCTTGGCGATCAAACAGGATGAGTACAATCTCCACAAATGCTACAAAAAATTTAAAATAAAAACCTGACGGAGGTTCTAATATGCCCCACTCACTCCAAGAATAAGTTCGATTTTAAATAAACAGAAACCACAACTTTTAAGTCCGAAATCCATCATATTCCCCATTACTGCCCATAACTTTATCTACTTTTCTTCATCAACATCAAAAAATGTTTAATCTTTTTTATTATTTTAAAAAGTGAATTATAAACTAGGGACTCATTTGTTCTAATCTACCATTATTCTTCCCCATAGGCCTGCAAATGACCATGGAACGGTGTGGTAGTAAACAGTCAATTGGTCTTTTGGCAGTTTACATCACAGGTTAAAGGGGGAAGGCATTTTATTTTTTAATTTTTTTAATTAGTGTTAATTTTTTTAATTAGTGTTAAGAAGTAAATAGAAAAAATAAAAGCTATCAGGCCACAAATAATTTTACCCAATAATAAAGACTTTAGGACGGGGTTTAGCAGGTTGCCAACTAAACAGAGAATTTACTGACAAAATCATTATTTCCAGTATAACTAAAGAAGATGAAGTAAAAGTGTTTATTCATCCTCACTCATGGAAATGTGTATGGAAAATAATACCATGCAAGTGAGTTGCAAATTAGTTGCTTGGGGAAAATCCTTTACTTTATTACTGAGCACCATAATCAAGATACAAAAACACTAGGCTGTAACTGGAAATATTAATCTTAGGAACAAATAACATAGCCGTATTCCTTACAGGAACTCAGTCTTTAGAAGTCTTAATCCTGGCAGCTCCAAAAAATAACCATGCTAGCAAGACCTTCTATCACACCTCTGATTATTTTGGCATATCTGTCCCTCTTTCTCTCTTGTTCACAAAAGTAACCATCATGAACCATGAGCCAACCCCCCAGGCAGATGGGACACTAGCGAGGACAGCAGAGAACATGGGCAGACTGGACCGCCAATCTGATGGCCCAAAAAAGGCCATCGCAGACAGTGCCACTTTACTAACTGACAGTATTAATCCTGGCCGTCCGAGACCCGTAGCTTGCTCCACCACTGGCTCTATTGCCAACGGGTTGCTAGGGCCGTGGCTCCTGGTACAGGGGGTCCCTGGGTTACAAACAAGATAGGGACTGTAGGTTTGTTCTTAAGTTGAATCTGTTTGTAAGTCGGAACAGGTACATTTTGTAAGTGTAGCTCCAGTCAAAAAAAAAATTTTTTAAGCTTTTTGGATAGCATAGGGAAGGGTTATCACCCCTGTAACATTTGTTTTGCTGTCTGTGCCCCTGTGCAGAAGATTTCACCTCACTTTCTGTCCCAATGACAATTGGATTTTGAAAATTTTTGGTTGTTAGGGAAACATGGACTGGTGATAAAGCATCAGTGGAGACACCTTTTTCCCATATTAATTCTTACAGGAGTGAATTTCTCTTCCTAGGGGTAGATTTCCTCTCACTTCCTGTTATCTCCCTCCGTTTGTAAGTAGGAGTCGTTTGTAAGTCGGATGTTTGTAAGTCAGGGACCCCCTGTATCTACAAATCAGTGACGTCACGTCCCAGAGCGAGGCCGAGGCCCCAGCATTCAAAGTGGAGGAGGATTTAACTTCCTCCTCCACCCCTCCGCACTTAGTGCTTTAGCTCCACCCACCTCCTCCATCTTCTCTGGTGGCACAGCATGCTCAGAGGAGAGGAAAGGGAACTGCCAGGACTCAGTTGAGAGCAACTCTGAGGTGATTCCGGATGCCAGGGCTGGATTGGAAACGTGTGTGTCATGAGGGAGCCGGGGCACTGCGGAGACCCATACAAAGAGGAGGGGTTCATGCTGGGACTTGTAGTCCTTCACTTTTGGGGGATGTGACACCCCAAAAGTCAAGGACTACAGGTCTCAGCATTAAATTTTTAAAATTATTTGAGCTGAGGATGTGACACCCCCCTGCCCCCAACTAGTGAAGGACTACGGATCCCAGCATGAACCCGTGAGATCTAAGGGGTCACATCCTTAGATATCAGGGGTATATGCTGGGACTTGCAGTCCTTCAATTTTGGAGGGAGTCACATCCTTAGATGTAAAGGGTTTGTGCTGGGATGGGTATCAGTCCAGGCACCTGGTGGATCCGGACTCCCATTGTCGGGATGACGCGGTGCCTGAACTGATTTCTGTGACGTCAGCAGAGAGCGAACTAATTGCACTCCTGTGACCCATAGGAGAAGCCCAGCCAAAAGAGCTTAGGTTGGACTTCTCCTTTAAAGGGTTTGTTACACCAACATTTCAAATTCCTGATATGTGCCTGCTGTACCATGTAATTATAATTTTAATACCATAAATAATAACTTTTAGATATTATTCCAACTATTAGATTTTTATTCCAGGAGTATATAATGAGTTTGGAAATTTGGAAACTCTAGGAAATTCTAGAGAAATACTTAAATAATGTGTAGCGCACTACCCCCGTGGGGGCTGCTGAATTGTTCATTTACCTTATGTCAGCTTGTCCCGCTTCCAATCCTCCCATGCGATTCCATAAAAGTAGCACTTCAAACTCTGAACTTTTTAAATGGCTTTATTTGGGACACCTTTGTGAGGCAATAGAATGAAGCATATGAGATGCCCTGTTGAATCCCATACTTGAAATGAAAAGGGAAATATTAAATTGTAGCCGTAGCTTTGTACATTAGATTTTCCTGTCAGTGATTCTTCTCTGATTTCTGTATCACACTCTCACTATGGGCAGCTGAGTATCACTCTGAATAATGCTAAGGAAGTTGAAACTCAAAGTCCTAGGCCTCACCACCTATTTCCATGACTTGCAGTGTCCAACCTCCTTCACTAACCCCGAGAAGTGTTTAAGACTGTGGTCCTTAGATACACAGCACAGAATTTCCAAATAGCTCCACTGGGTTTGCACTCCCTTTGCACTCTCCCAACAACAGTCCATGTTCTACTCACAGAAGGTTGTTCACAGTTTTCTTCTTCCTCTTAGTTCCTACTTCCTCCTGCGTTACATGATGGCTCCTGTTCCAGGGGACCAGACCTCGGCCTCCCTGGAGTCACCTTCAGCTATCCGGCTTCGGGATCTCTGAACTCCCGAGCCTTCAAGCCTCCTCCCGGAGACTTCGGGGTCTCTGAACCCCCAAGCCTTCCGGCCCCGGACCTCCAGACCTCAAACTCCTCTTCTTCCTCTCTTTCCTCTCCCCCGAGGACATGTGACCCCCCTTTTTATGAGAGACCGCCTTCACTGACCCCAACAATTAACCATTGGTCAATTCTCTCACATGGGGTTTCCTGCCACTCAGGTCTCAGCCCATCCTCTCTTGCCAGCACTATGGGCGCTACAAATGCATTGCAATTTAACTAAATCCTTTAGATTTTAGTTGTCTAAAATGAATTTAGTTGCCTAAAATGTAGATTTTAGGAAACTAAAATATGGCTTTTTAGTCAAAAGACTATGACTAGAATTTAATCCAAATTTGATGTCAAAATTACCACTGTAGTCGACCTAAATGTCAGTTATTTATGGATACTTTAGAGTTTAATTAAATTATGTTATCCAATATCACTTAAAAGTCGTCATCAAAATTCCCTATATCGTGTCATACAACCTAGATTTTCAGTAATGTAGAATTCACAAATAGCTGGAAAATTCAGCTTCCATAGAATGATATCTTAGTCAGAGGGCATAGATACAAATCAGCTCAGGGCACTTCTGGCAATGCAGTGTCCAAAAGAATCAAGACTATCACTGTTGCCCTTATAGACCAATATTTCAACTCTAATTACATAAGTATCACTTTTTTCCACACATACTGATGGATTAATTCTTCACAGGTTCACAGGTTCCATAACGAGCTGTTGTTAATATGTTGTTAAATGATTAGTTATATAGTGATAAACAAAAGGCCCCAGAAATGTTTACTCTACATTAGACTGGTGCAAAATGTTTAGTTTCGGTTCATTGTCATTCGTAAAATACATAATTCCGTTCTGTTATATTCGTTATGTAACGTTAATACGTTTTCGGATAATTTGTTATTATTCGTAGAGTGTCGATATTCGTTATACTGAATCTTGAATCATGTCGAATTCATTAGTTATATGCGCTATAATTTCGTTCGTATTCGTTAAAATTCGATATTTATGTTTGTATATATATTTGTGATAATGATTTGTAGTTTGGAAAGCTGTTTGTTTATTGAATCTTTTAACACACACAATGACAATATCTCTTCTCCTCTGCTCAAATACAATACAACACCCTTCTCACTCAGTTCTCAGGAATGCACTTTGCCAGTAATCCAACCTCCAGCACAAAATTAATCAGTTGATTGGACTGTAAGATTTACTTTGAGTTGACCTTTTGTTCATTAGATCTTTAACGAATTACCGAATCATGACGAATTAATTCGTTATATCCGCAATAATTTCTTTCGTATTAGTTGAAATTCGTTATTTTTTATTTGGACATTCGGATGCATCCGAATGTCCGAAAGATGCAAAATTCGGCCGAATTTTCGATTCGTTGTGAAACGAATTGCACAAGCCTACTCTACATCTGCATTCCCGGTCATATTAATATACTGTTACCAATATGTTCCCTATGTATAGGGAATATCATCTCCATCCTTATTTGTATTTCTCCTTTTAGATCATGATTATGCTTGTTGGCAATTCAATATTCGTCACTATTGGTTCTCTTTGTTTACAACATCCGATATCCATTAACATGTTATTTGTAATATAATACTGTATATTTTTCTTTTATTCATGCTTCCCTGTTCCCCCTTTCATGTAAACATGCCGGCTGCTATATTCCTTTTTTTCCACTAGGTGGCTCCCAGCCCCTCCTCCATGCCGCTCTGCTTATACGCAGACACCCAGCGGGTAAGCTTCACTGGCGCAGGGTGGGCTGTCTCCACCCTGGCCCTATTGCGTTAGGAGGAGCTTGTTTACGTCTCTGCCGTCATTTCCTTGACGAGCAGGGAGCATTCCCCCGCTTGTCACTGAGACGCTCTGGAACAAGGAAGCATGAATAAAAGAAAAATATACAAACATTGTTATCCACTGGTCAGCAATGTATTCAGCTCCAACCTGAGGTAATTACTATGGTTACAACAGGCTTTAGATAGACATGGTATTTTATGCATCTGCCTGTCATTACCCATTTTACTTCTTTTATTACTTCCTAACAAGAGGAGATCTGTCTAAATTGTCTCCCTGTCATAATTGTCCCCACAGTGCTAAATTCTGATCGCTGTTGGTAAAACCAGGCGCTTCTCATGAATGCATCCTAGCGACCGGCCTATGGACACACGAACAACTCTCAAAGGCTGTGTGTATGCGGACTCATGCAGCCAGCATGTATCTGTCTTCCTTGTTTTTATCACTTTAACTGCTTTGTGACCGCCGGCTGTCAATTGACGGCCAGGCGGCCCAGCTCTCGTGGCGGGAGGGCGTCACATGACGCCCTCCCCTTCCCGGCCCTCCAGGGAGCGCGCGCCCGCCGTGTCACATGGGTGCTTGATGAGCGTGCCCGGCGGCCGCGATGTCCGCTGGGCACCCGTGATTGCCCGGTAACACAGCAGGACTGTGGATCTGTGTATGTAAACACACAGATCCACGGTCCTGTCAGAGGAGAGGAGACTGATGGTGTGTTCTCAGTACAAAGAAACACCGATCGGTCTCCTCCCTTTGTGAGTTCCCTCCCCCTACAGTTAGAATCACTCCCAGGGAACATATTAACCCCTTCAATGCCCCTAGTGTTAACCCCTTCCCTGCCAGTCACATTTACACAGTAATCAATGCATTTTTATAGCACGGATCACTGTATAAATGTGAATGGTCCCAAAAATGTGTCAAAAGTGTCCGATATGTCCGCCGCAATATCGCAGTCACAATAAAAATCGCAGATCGCCGCCATTACTAGTTAAAAAAAAAATAATAAAAATGCTATAAATCTATCCTCTATTTTGTAGGAGCTATAACTTTTGTGCAAACCAATCAATATACCCTTATTGCGATTTTTTTTTTACCAAAAATATGTAGAAGAATGCGTATCGGCCTAAACTGAGGAAAAAAATCATTTTTATATATATTTTTTGGGGATATTTAGTATAGCAAAAAGTAAAAAATATTGTCCCTTTTCTTTTGTTTATAGCGCAAAAAATAAAAACCGCAGATGTGATCAAATACCACCAAACGAAATCTCTATTTGTGGGAACAAAATGATAACAAATTCATCTGGGTACAGTGTTCTATGATGGCGCAATTGTCATTAAAAGTGTGACAGCGCTGAAAGCTGAAAAATGGCTTGGGCAGGAAGGGGGTGAAAATGCACTGTATTGAGATGGTTAATCTCCAATGAATGAAATACATGTAAGTACCTTTGACCTTGTTACATTTTTAACATGGTACAAAAAGTTAAAGATATGATCTTGATGTTTCTGACATATTACTATGAAAACATTGTTATACACGTATACATTTGTGTTACAGACAAGAAAATAATATACCCAACTATAAACCCTCCCCTGATGAAGGAAAAAATACATTCCAATGCAATTTTCCAAAACATGTCGGGATGTATGCTACAAATCCCAAACTGTACTAAATTTAATTTGAGCGGTATTTTGGATTATTAGCTCTGGGTGGTATATATCTGTATATGACCCTGATTCATTCGTGTATTGCTTATACTATACAGTTGAACTTTGTTTATATTCTATAACAATTTTTCTACTTTATGTATATTAATAAAGTTGGCACTTTTGTGCCTTTTTACTCTTATCTACTCTCTATTACTTTTTTTTGCCATTTAAAGTCCAAGGGGGCATCCTCACAATGCACCTTGCTGCATGTTTTCTCTATAATGTCATTTAGGATGCTGGCAGGGCAGCACACTTTCCAATTCTCATATTTATATATATTTTTTGTTCTAGAACGAGGAACAACCAACATAATGAAAAAGAGCGCAATAATATCAAAAGTGTTCTGCCTGTTTTTGCTTCTGACATTCCTGTTTCTGCCCAGCAACTTTGGTAACGTATGTACTGGATCCCAAACACACATCAATCCATCTTTGGTCACGCAGCTGGATTTACGTCAGTGCAATATTCGCAACCTTCAAGAAAGTGATTTCAAATTACACACCAATTTACAGAAAGTGGACCTCTCTCATAACCTTCTAGAAGAGATAGACTTTTCAGTGTTCAAGTTTAATACCATTCTAGAACATCTAGACATCTCACACAACAGACTACACATTATAAACTGTAGCTCATTACAATTTATTAAAGACATAAAACATCTAAATATGCCCTACAATAATTTTGAAACAATGGATCTTTGCAAGGAATTTGGATACTTGACAAAGTTGGAACACTTTGGATTTAGCAGTAAAAGGATTAAAATAAATTATTTTGCAAGTATTGCCCTCCATGAATTTAAAAGTGTGTTTCTGGCATTTGAAGAATTGCAAGAATATTATCCTGGTAGTCTAAGGCTACTGAAGACTGAGAAGATGCATATAATTTTACCTCAAATTATCCCCATCTCCATTTTTTTACTGAATGATGCCTTTAATTCCACAATAACTCTGGAAATCTCTCAGATTAGATGTATAGAGTGCCCTGTGGGGCAGATGGCTTTTATTACCAAAAACTCAAACGTATCAACTCTAATTCTTAGCAATTTTACAATGCCATGGAGTGCCATGAGTAGGTTTCTGGAAGGTTTCTGGAAGTCCTCAGTTAAACATCTCTTCGTTTATGGGTACACAGTCATAGAGGATTTTGAGTATGAACCAATTGATGTCTCGAAAGGTTCAATAGAATCTTTACACATTGAAAATGTTATGTCTCTAGTGTTTGAATTTTATGAACATCCGTTGCCCATTTTTTCAGAAATGTTTGTCGGCAATTTGACTCTATCCAATGCAGATCTTACATACTTCTTTTGTCCAAAATTACCTAGCATTTTCCAGTTTCTAAACTTTGCAAATAATGGAATTACTGATGGTATTTTTCAGCAATGTAGATCTCTTCTAGTTTTGCAGTATCTTAACTTACACAATAACCGACTAGAGAGGCTTGTGAGCTTAAGCTCAATGACTTCAACTATGGATTCTCTGCTCCATCTAGATGTGAGCTTTAATTCTCTTTATTATGATCAGAATGTACACTGTGAATGGTCAGAAAGTCTGGTCTTCCTAAATCTGTCCAGAAACAAGCTAGCAGATTCAGTTTTCAAATGTCTGCCAAATAATGTTGAAATACTGGATCTTTCCCGAAACCAGATAAAAAGTATTTCTAAAGACATTACATTGTTAAGAGCATTAAAAGAAATAAATCTTGCATTAAACCAGCTAAGCAATATACCAGATTGTAGACACATAAGCAAGAATTTGAGGGTCCTAAACATAGATAACAATGTTATATTCTCTCCATCGAGTGATTTCTTCCAGAGCTGTCGAAATGTAAAGACAGTGAGTGCTATAAACAATAAATTTGTTTGTAATTGTGAAATGCGGGCATTTGTTAGCGCTATCCAGGCATTTAAAGGAGAATTGTTGGGGTGGCCATTATCCTATAATTGTGAAATTCCTGAAGAATTTAGAGGAATCATTCTTAATGACTTCCATCTTTCTGAGGTATCATGTAATGTATACCTTTTAATAGGCATTGTTGTAGGTTCAGTATTGATTGTGGTATTTTCCATAATTTTTACGTGTAAATATTTTGATGTACCTTGGTATTTGAGAATGATATTCCAGTGGCTGAGAAGAAAATATAGGATACGGCAAGTTAATGTAGCAGAGATCCAGAACAGCAAACATTTTCATGCCTTTGTCTCATATAGCCAAAAAGACAGCGACTGGGTAAGAAACTTTTTGATGCCCAACCTTGAAAAAGATGATAGCTCAATAAGAATTTGTCTCCATGAAAGAGACTTCATCCCAGGCAAAGCGATCGTTGAAAATATCATCTGCTGCATAGAAAAAAGCTTCAAGTCTATCTTTGTCCTTTCTCCAAATTTTCTTCAAAGCGAATGGTGTCATTATGAATTATACTTTGCACAGCATTCGTCATTTGGCAAGACCTCAGACAACCTAATACTCATTTTACTAGAACCAATACCCCAATATCTTATTCCTGACAAATACAGTAGATTAAAAGCACTAATGAAGGAAAGGACTTACATGGAGTGGCCAAAAGAGAGAGCCAAACAAGGCCTTTTTTGGGCTAACCTCAGGGGAGCAATTCAAATAGACCTTCCTGTTCCAGAGGAGGAGTTATTTGAAGAGGAGACAGAACTTCACAACCATAGAGAGTCTGATGGACATAACCCGTAAAGAAGAGCTGTAACAATGAACAAGACCTTTGACCATATAATTGCCTGTATTAAAAAGACTAAATAATTAAACATACACATTTCTGAATTTTAATGGCATTCTTATAAACTGTGGTTTGGAAGCCTTAGAGCACTAAAAGCATAATGGTGATAAATGGTGAACAGGCTTGGCTGTATAAAATGATGTGGTTATCATAAAAAAAAAAAAAAATTCTGAAGAGCAATGTGATTAGATAGCAGCCATATTGCATACTTCTCATGAAAAAAGATACAGTAGTCTAAGGGCTCATTCACACTACCCATACAGGAAAATGATGGGTAGTGTCATGTTGGCCTTTGGAAGGGGGGGGGGGATTGCAGTGCACTGTTTTCTTTTTTCTTTTTCCTATTGACTTTATAGAAATGTCACAAAGTGATATTTTATTTATTTCTATACACTGAAATTCAGGCAGAGATAGAGAACTGGGGCGCTGTGCGAAAAAAGTGTAGACATGCTGCAGATGTCTGCACAACGATCTTATGCCGCTTGCATACTAATGTGAACAGGGCCCCTTCCCCACTGCAAAGGTAAACTGCTAATTTTTAACTAGATGATAATGAATAAGGTGATGTACTTACCTTATCCCTCGCTACCTCAGCAACCGGCACTCTTATCCATAGCCCAACACTGTGGAATGTGAATGGGCCCATGGCATTCTCTGGAATGCCTGCCCTGCAATGTATTGGGTGATGTGATTTGCTGTGACTGGGGTACTAATCTCAAAAAGAGGAGGGATAAAATAATTATATCCCCTTATTAATCTGTACCTAAGCAAAATGAGCAAGTCAAATTGCCCACTGCAAGAGTCCAGCCAGAGGTGACATTCCTGGCTTAGCACTGGAAAGAGCCTTTCAGTGCAATTTCTACTTTACATATTTACTTTCTTGCAGTTGAGGCAACTGGGATCCATGGTTTTTAATTTATGAGTGCCCTTATCTTTTTATTACTGACACAGAGGTAATAAATACTGTACCAAATGTAACAGTTTGGACTGGACCTAATCATTACCCAGATCTTCTATCTGGCTTAAATATTTTGCTATGTATTCAATCTTATGTCCTTTATAAGTATAATATTTAATTATGCCGCATGATACTTCTCACACTCTGTGAGCTTCAAAATTATCTGTACTAAATTTTTTTAAAAATCCACACTCTAACAGCTTCCCACAGCTGTCATTGTAATGTCTTAGCATGTCTCTTATAGCATTTTAACTTTTGTATCCAGTTACATAAACTGCAATTATTCCTGGTTTTGTGTTACAGGTTTAACTCTGGGATTACAGCCAGAGCTGTGTAACTTTCCATTTCTGCCAACAAAGTATATTAAAAACAAAAATGGAAGTAGCTGCTTTACATCTTATTTATTTCAGAACTACTGTATATGTGTAGCGCAGGGGTTTTTCCACAAAAGCTATCATGTTAATATGTTGTTTCTTAAGTAAGGGAATGGCTCCCTCTAGTGTCCTTTTTGGTGTTAATGCTGTTAGATCTTTTCTTACAATTCTGAGAGAGAGCGCTGCAAAGCATTAAGGGAAATGTAGTTCCATGTTCAAGTGACTCATATACTTAAATCAGTCAAGGAACTACCTACCCACAATGCCCAGTTCACCTACCCACAATGCCAGGCCACAGAAGAGCCTGCTGGGTAGGCAAATAAAAGGGACAGTGTGGCCATTCTTCTCTCTCTCTCCGGACGCCATCTTACACACAGCAGGAGGTCTGTGTGTGTGTGCTCAGGACTGGGAAAGCCTGAGGCCTACAGCGGAGAGCGGAGAGCGGATCGTTCGCCCCAGAGGGATTCTTGTGAACGGCCCTGCTGATCGAGCATGAGGATCGATCTGCGCTTCAGCACATCTGAAGCCATCTGCTTTTACAGTCACCGGCCATCTGAAAGAGCTGTGCGGTGTGACGACGCAAGCTTTTGATGAGACTGAACAATCCGGAAAGGAGTCTGGAAGGAAATGTTTCAAGCATCTGATTTAACAATCAGTGTTTTTAAATCAAAATTATTAACCACTTAAGCCCTAGACCAATTTGCAGCCAAAGGACCAGGCCCCTTTTTGTGATTCGGCACTGCGTCGCTTTAACTGACAATTGCGCGGTCGTGCGACGTGGCTCCCAAACAAAATTGGTGTCCTTTTTTCCCACAAATAGAGCTTTCTTTTGGTGGTATTTGATCACCTCTGCTGTTTTTATTTTTTGCGCTATAAACAAAAATAGAGCGACAATTTTGAAAAAAAATGCAATATTTTCTACTTTTTTTATTTTCTAGCAATCAGTGCTATTTAAATGCACTGATTCCTGTGTAAATGACACTGGCAGTGAAGGAGTTAACCACTAGGGGGCGGGGAGGGGCTAAGTGTGACGTGTGTGTTTTTTTTAACAGTAGGGGGCGTGGTTTGGCGTCTGACGTCACTGATCGTCTTTCCCTATAACAGGGAACAGACGATCAGTGACAGGCTCAGTAGGAAGCACAGGGAGAGGTTTGTTTACACAGACCTCTCCTCGTTCTTCAGCTCTGTGACCCGATCGCGGGACACCATCGGCGATCGGGTCCGCTGGTCCCGCGGCCATGGAGCTCAGGACCGGGTCGCGAGCGTGCCGGCGGCGGCACGCGCGCAACCCACGGCTGGGCTCTTAAAGGAGGATGTACGTGCTTGTGCCCAGCCGTGCCATTCTGCCGACGTATATCGGCGTGAGGCTTCTCTGGGATAGGCTAAAATCTTTTGGGAAAACATGGGATCCATGGATAAACTACCCCTCAGGACCCACCTGAACTGGTCGGGGGAACCCTTGGTATACAACGCATAGCAGATGCATGTCTTGTAATTAGCCCTTTGCTTTACTAGATGTTTTCTTTTTCCTCCTTTCCACGTTCCATTTCTTCTTTTTAGATGCTGGTATAACGCCTCAGCAATTCCTGGTCTGGTGTGACCTCATCACTAGAAAAATGGTGAGCGGTTTTGAAGAGGCCTACAGAGGTGATATAGATAGGGACAGGTTTTGTTCTTATTGGGGTTTTTTCTTCGGAGGACCTGTTCTTTGAGGAACATTTCCCAGCGGTCCATACCCTGTCACGGATATGGGTAAATTACATGGGTAAATTATGGCTTGGCTATCTGACCTCATAATGGGTTACTTATGGGCTTTAGGCTACTGTTTTATAACATCTTGTCTTATGTAACTCATAGTGTATGTTGAGATGGACCAAAAAAAATTATTGTACTCTTTTGAAAACTTCAATAAAGATTTTTGAACATTTTAATTTTAATTAAATTAACTAATTAAAAATGATTGAAAGTAATTAAAGCACAGCTGCTATCTTGTTGGAGTATAAACCAACGCAAAGTATTTAATTCTAAAGAGACAGCGCTGTGCTAAAAAATGTGCTATGTGTAATCAATTCTAATCTCAGTGCAATGTGCCACATAAGTATGTAAATCCTATAAACATATGAATATATAATAATAAATCAATTCCAATAAACATATATCATCATGCAATATGCCCATATATATCAAAGTGCTAAATGCAAACGTGTTTTTCATATAATAGATGTAACCAATGTGTGCAACATATAACATGAATTTATAAAATGGAAAAAAAAGTTTATGCAATTAATGTGAGTTTAAAAAGTCCCAATATAATGAATAAGAAAATAAATCTTTTTTTTAACTCTTCTTTCTTCCACCACACTACAGTCCACTCTCACGGCCACCATTTCACATGTCAAGGAAGAAGAGAGAAAACTTGCATAGTGTAAAACCATTAAAACTATTTTATTTTTAAAATCAATCTGAAACGCTCACATTTATATGTGTCTCCACTGACTCAAGTAAACCTTGTATAATCATAGAACCGGGCTGGCTCAGGCCACGATTTCTAAGCAGCGAGCACAAACGCAGCATGTGTGGTGACATCACGTTCAAGCCCTACACGTTTCATCATCCAACATCCTTCAGGGGCGGTAAGATGCACACCATCAACCACGCTGAATATAACATGTAACAGAATTCCATTTATCAGAACAAAAATAAAACAGAGCGACAACAATTAATAAACTATGATGACATACACTGGAAGCTGAAGGGCTAATCCTCTCATGCCGTGGAGGATGGTCTTTTTATATTTGTAATGCAATATGTCATGTTGATATTTACTTGTTGTTATGGTTTGTAACGTGTTATTGTTATGTTCTCAAATAGCGTGATGTCATACAATCGGGGAACACAGGTCCAAAACGAGGCTTGAAGCACAGAAGGTAGAGAGCAAACCGAGGAGAATGGAGAGGGAGGATAGCTGTCGTCTTGACAAGGCAATTCAGGGCGTGGCCCTTCTTCAAGTCATGTGACATCGAAAGCCAATGGGGTTTAAATAGGGCTGGACCGTGGGAAGAATCACATATTTAAAGGAACCATGATTGGTTTCTCCACCGCAGCAATACCTCCATTGTTGAAGCGACCTGATGACAATGGCTCAATCTACATACACTGCGATTACTCAAACAAAGACAAGGGGAACAATAAAAGTAATAGACAAGAAAAATGGTTAAAATATGAATACAAAATCATAAATTAAATAATTATCACAATTAAGAAAAAAATATATAATAAAGTAAATTAGAAATAAAAATAAACGTAACTGTAAAACATAAAAATAATAAACTTAAATTATAAGTAAAAATAATAATACAAATAATTCTGAGGTAGGAAGTATAAGAGCTATACTGTATGTGATTCAAAAATGTTTTTTTTTTTTTTTCAAAAATGTTTTTTTTTTTTTTTCAAAAAATGAAAAAAATGATTTTTTTTTTCAAAAAATGATTTTTTTTTTTTCAAAAAATGATTTTTTTTTTCAAAAAATGATTTTTTTTTTTTTTCAAAAAATGTTATTTTTTTTTTTATTATTTTAAAAACATATCCACTCACATTTGTATGAAAGTATACAAGCATAGAAAACCGAAATCAGAAGTTCAGACCAGCGTGTGTCTCACCGGCCGGATATGACATCACAACCCGTGGTCAGGCCATACCCCCTCCCAAATGGTGTTCACAAAGGGTTAGCTTTGAGTAGTGTGGTGTGTTCATTTATAGTGTGATACTCCTCCTCCTTCACTCCATTATTACTAGTCAATATTTTTGCAGAGCCCTTAAATAGCGTAGGGCCCATTTGCCTATTTGGTAATACAGCATTGCTTCCTGTGGAGTATAAATGACAGCAGGGAATGGCAGTGTGTGTGCAGGTAAATATAAAAAATTTAGTGCTAAAGTAAACACACTATAATAAAGGTGAATACCAAACAAATAAGAAGCACATGTGACGTGAAAATGGGGATAAACACAATATAATAAAAGTGAATACCAAACAAATATATAGCACATGACGTGAAGGTGAGGATGACTCAAATGAAGTCCAAGTGGGGACTAAATAAATGGGGGTGAACCCAAAATGAGTGGGAACAAAATAAACAGTCCGAAATAAGTCAAGTGAGGCACTGGTATCCGCGGATCTCTGTAGACAATTCTAGAGCATGAAAAGGCTGGACAAGGGTGTCTTATACAACTTGACAGATGGTGTAGAGAGATTGAATACTCTTACCACAAAGGTTGGATACAACTGGAGTACGACATTGTATCTTGTAGGCTTGTGCGCTAAACCTCTTGCGCTGGAGGATACCGGATCAGGCAGGAACTAGGCAGCAGAGCGGAAGGACAGCACAACCGGTGGACAGCATGCAACCAAGCCGAGAACTCACAAACGATCCACTCGATGGAATCCCAAAGGCAAAAAAACGGAAGAGATACAAACAAAAAACGGAAGCGACTCCGATGGTGCAGGTCAAAAAAGTAGCTAAAATGTATTCACATTGAACATGTGACAATAAAATCTCGAGAATGATTAGTATAAAAGGATCAGCAATGTGAGAAACACGAGATAGCTGGTCCGACGCGTTTCGACTCAATAAGGTCTTCTATTGGGGCATATCTCTGTGTGCAGGTAGGTGCTTCAAAAAGAGATATGCTGTGTGTAGATTCTTTATTGTTTAAAGTCTAACTTCAACTTTTTTACCTTGTGTGGGGGTTAGCCCAAATGGGAAACACCTTCCCTAATAAAAAGGAGGTGGGCCTTTCTTAAAATTCTGACTGGTGACTGGCTTTATTTAAAAGGTTGCAAGGGCTTCTCCCAGTCACCACAAATCAAACATTATGCCAACCTTTTCTTTGTCTCTTACAGAGCAGTCTTTTACATCCAGAGATCCATCCAATGATAAGATCCTAAAATGATGATAAACAGTCCAATACTCAGGACAAGCCTCTTCTAGGAAGCAGAAGCACACTCCAGAGACATGTAAAAAAGAACAGAAGAAGGGGTGCCTTCTAAGTGTAGACTGTATAGCATTTAATAAAGACAAAATGTAAAACCACTCACATTTGAATGAATAAAAACAGGCACATCAGGAACGTCCTGCAACGGTGAGTCTCTATACACGCTGAAGGCTGGCTGGTGGGCTGTGTCATGCCATTTCTCCTGCTGAAACCAAACGTCGGCTCTGTGTGTGGACTGGGCCAGGAATAAGGGCTGGAACACATGTGGACAGCAGCGGCAGGCGTTTAACGTCACCGCAGTCATGTTGGAACAGGAAGGGGCCACCCCCAAACTGTTCCCACAAAGTTGGGAGCATGATATTGTCCAAAATGTCTTGGTATGCTGCCGACGCCTCATTTGAAGTAAGAGGCCAAGCAAGGTCCATAAAAACATGGATGAGCGAGTTAGGGGGGGAGGAACATGACTGGCCTGCACAGAGTCCTGACCCCAACCCGACAGAACACCTTTGGGATGAATTAGAGCGGAGGCTGCAAGCCAGGCTTTCTCGTCCAACATCAGTGCCTGACCTCATAAATGCGCTTCTGGAAGAATGGTCAAACATTCCCATAGACACACTCCTAAACCTTGTGGACAGCCTTCATAGAAGAGTTGAAGCTGTTGTAGCTGCAAAGGGTGGGCCAACTCAATATTGAATCCACGAACTAAGACTGGGATGCCATTAAAGTTCATGTGTGTGTAAAGGCAGGCGTCCCAATACTTTTGGTAATATAGTGTATAGCTGTATTTTCCATTAAGATGAAATGACAGCGTTCACCTGCAGATGGCACTGCAAGAAAAAAAAATCTGAAATTATATTTGTCAGTCCCAATGCAATAGGAGGTTCCAGGAAAATCCCATACAGCGTGTTTAGAAGCACTTCTGTCCTGGAAACCCCCTTACTTTCAGAGAACATACAATATTTACTATACACACATCAATCTTTTTTAGCAATTTCATGTTTACATAAGATATCGCATTGAATGCTAATGTAGGTCTCCAGAGAAAAAAAAAAGAATTCATACTCTCTTTACATAAGACATTCCTATACAGCTTATTCAGACAGAGAACTGGTAATGTGTACTAATGGTCTGGTATTTTCCACACTGCTACAGGCTACATACAGTATACATTGCGTTCATGAACTATTAACGGATCTTAAAAGTAAAAGAGTATAAAAACATAATGTCAGGCTGTGCTTATAATCTTCTTTTTATTTAAAGTGTAACTCCACGTCCACAGAAAAAAAATATAGCAAATAAAAATAATAATAATATAGCACATACAATTGCTACACAAGCCATGTTGTAATATAATGTTAAAATTACCTTTCCTTTTCAATCTGCAGTGCTGGAATTTTCTATAAAATTGAATGCAATATGGCAGCTCAGAGGCCTTCTGTACACTGTTGGTGTACAGGACATCTCCAAAAGCCAGGTTTTAGGCATCTTCTGCAACAAAAATGTCACTTTTGGTGACTCAGTACTCAGTTAATTCCTACTAAAGGGATGCTGACACTGCAACTTTTCTCATCACAACACTGAGAGTGCATCAGGTGATTATATTGAACCAGACCCACCGATTCCAGATCACTCTGCACAGAACATGGTCAAACTAAGGCTGCATTCAGGCTGGGTTCACACTGCTGCGGTGCGGGAACGCTGCGAATACACTGCGAGTTCCCGCACCGCATGTCTCCCGCCGGCAGTTCACACTGCCCTATGCGAGTTGCTGGGGGTGTCAATGAAATGTTAATGACACCCCCATAGCAGCTCGCATATCGCAGTGCGATCTGCAAACTCGGACAGGAATCGGATCGCATGGTGAGAACACCATGCGATCCGATTCTGCTGCGGAGCGAAAAAAAGGGTCCTGTCCGATTTTGGGCCGAATGCGATGCGAATTCAGCCATACTATCTGTATGGCTGAATTCGCATCGCACAGAGATCGCATATGATTTGAACTGCAGTGCGGTGCGAATCATATGCGATCTCCCGCACCGCAGCAGTCTGAACCCGGCCTCACACCTGATCGTAGCTTTTCAGGCAGAAAATCGCGCGAATTGCGGCGTTTTTTCGCGGCGTTTTTTACCGCGATTTGCGGCGTTTTTTACCGCGATTCGCGGCGTTTTTTACCGCGTTTTGCCGCGAATTTTGTGCAGAGCAAAAGGTCACCAATGTAAAAAGAATAAAAACGCCCAAATCTGCCTGATTCGCGCGACAAAAAAGGGTCCGGAACTTGTTTGAGCTTCAGGCGTAGGGCTTCAGGCGTTTTGGAGTGGAGATGTGAACCATCTCCATAGAGAATAATGTATTTTTTCCCCTCTAGCTTTTGTAGCTTCAGGCTTCAAGCTACAAAACGCCCAGGTGTGAATGCAGCCTTAGGCTGCATTCACACCTTTCAGGCAGAAAATCGCGCGAATTGCGGCGTTTTTTCGCGGCGTTTTTTACCGCGATTTGCGGCGTTTTTTACCGCGATTCGCGGCGTTTTTTACCGCGTTTTGCCGCGAATTTTGTGCAGAGCAAAAGGTCACCAATGTAAAAAGAATAAAAACGCCCAAATCTGCCCGATTCGCGCGACTAAAAAGGGTCCGGAACTTGTTTGAGCTTCAGGCGTAGGGCTTCAGGCGTTTTGGAGTGGAGATGTGAACCATCTCCATAGAGAATAATGTATTTTTTCCCCTCTAGCTTTTGTAGCTTCAGGCTTCAAGCTACAAAACGCCCAGGTGTGAATGCAGCCTAAGTGTTAAATAGAAAACTGCAACAAGGTTTGTTAAAAAAAACCTTGCAATGTATATTGATTATCCAGAGAGGAATGTTATTTTCTGAACAAAAGTGCGGTTACTCTTTAACAAATCTCTTCCTGAAGCTGTACAATAGCTTCTGGGCCGGTTCACACCGTAATTCAAATGCGATCCAGGTGGAGTAAAAAACTTCCCCGCTAGCGGACGAATAGCGACACTAAAACAACGGTAATGCGGTGCTAAAAATAGCGCCGCTTTACCGCTGATGCCTGGGGCGGCTCGGTGTGAAAGAGGTCTTACCGCAGATCGCAAGCAGTGTTGGTCATCTTACTTTAAAAAAGTAATTAGTTAAGTTACAAATTACTTCTCCCAAAAATAATTGCGTTAGTAACTCAGTTACTACATTGGAAAAGTAATTAGTTACGCAGCAAAGTAACTGTGACTTTTTTTTTATATATTCTATACGTGTAACTAAGGGGCGGGTCTAGTATTACTGTAAGCAAGGGGAGCATTTATTATTATTGTTATATATATATCGTGTAACCAAGGGGCTGCTCTATTATTACTCTAACCAAGGGGCAGATCTGTTATAGCGTGTAAGCAAGGGGCGGGTCTATTATTATTATATCGTGTAAGGGGCGGGTCTATTATTATTATATCGTGTAAGGGGCGGATGGCTACAGAAGAGGGCGGATGTTAAATTAATGGGAAGAGCTCGATATATAACAATAATAATAAATGCGCCCCTTGGTTACAGTAATACTAGACTCGCCCCTTAGTTATACGATAGATGCACCTTGCAGAGTAGCACGAGCATCGGGAGCGTGCGGCATCGCCTCGTACAATTACATGTTAACTGCGTCTGCACGGTGTAGAGTTCACTCAGAGCTGTTTAGGTTCGGCAATTTTCGTAAGCTCTGTAGTTCTTCGCACTGCGCAAGCGATGCGCTTGCGCAGTACAGGGGGTCCTTATCCGGCGGGGGAACTTTTTCGGCAAGACACCGGAATTACACTACTGCCATCTAGTGGATGTAATTGTGGTAATGCCGCCCAAGTAATGGGAACTGCGTTACCATGAGGGGAAAAGTAATCAGTTAGATTACTCGTTACCCTCTAAAGTAACTGCGTTAGGTAACTCAGTTTATTTTAACTCAGTTACTTACATCACTGATCGCAAGTGCAGTGCATTTTGAACACGGTGCAGGAAACTCGCACAGAATGTGGGTTTCCCGTTCCAGTCTAGTTTACAACTGATGATGACATCTTTCAGCACAGTGCAGACATTGTTTGTTAAGCTAACCAATATATCCTTATCCCCTCCTTGATATATCAGAGGAAACTTTATTTTTTAGATTTTTCAGTAAAATGTAAGCAGCAATTTTTTAATACTTTTTTAAAGTTATACTATGTGGATGGGTACAAATGTATCAAATATACAATTTGGTACATCAATTTGGCTGCAATAGAGGAAATACACTTTTCAATTGTGTAATGTCACAACCCTATTTGTTTCAATTCCACATTTAAAAGTACCAGATCATTATTTTTCATTTGACAAAGGGAAATATTGCAAAAAAGGAACTGTGGGTGCGTCCAACTGTATTCAGTATCACAGGCCAAGAGTGGATTTATAAAAAACTATTCTTATATTTTGCTGTAGGTAGCTATAGATGGGACTGTTCATAAAAAGTTTAGAATGCAACTACATGTTGAATTTTTAATTAAGTTAATAGCATGGTATTGATTCTTTCTTGACAACTGACTGTGATAATACATTGAAACCAATGCATTGCAAATGAGCAACCTGCCAACAAGGTGTGAATCTCATTCTATTGAGGACAGGGGCGGCGTCATGTGGGTGCTATAGCTCCCCAAAAATAAGCACCCCCATCGTTTTGACCACGGCCACCAATAGGCTATAGGCAGTCCTCTGCTTTATCGGGTTGCAAGGGAGACCGACGAGAGATGCCTCTTACTTTGTCGCCGGGTGCAGTGCCCGGCAATTAGCCTCCTAGGACGGGCAACCTGTAAGGACTCACATATGCCTGTAGAAAATTTGATTCTCCCAGAACGATCTAGGTGATGGGGGGGGGTGTGGCTGACTCACACAATGGTGCTCTCTGGCTGAAAATGCACTGGACTGAACTGGGAGAAGGAGCCGAGATGGCTGCTAGAGATGGCCTTGCGGTTCGCCCGGTGGTCGGTTCACGGCGAACTTTGCTTGTTCGCGATTCGCCAAACCGGCGGACTTATGGCGCTGTTCGCGGCGGCCATATTCGTTTACATTGTGAAGAACTTTGACCCATGACACATCCATCATGGGGTACAGGACAGCCAATTGAGACGTTTCAGCACATGGACATACCCCCTACCTTATAAATAGACCTGATATGGCGGCCATTTTACATTCTGTCTTTTGTCAGTGTAGGGAAAGGACGCTGTGTGGAGCAGGGACAGTCAGTCTAATCACTAACTATTACTATTAGGTCCACAAAAGTCCTTTTAAGGACTGGTATAGGTGTACAGTATATAGAGGTGAAATACACTGATAATATACTTTCTTTCAAACATAGAAAGCATATTATAATGCAGTGCTCAGCGATTGTGCAGCTGTCATTTCTCAGTGTAGGGAAAGGTTGGCGTTTGGAGCAGGGATAGTCTGTAATACACTAGCTAGCTATTATTAGGTCCACAAAAGTCCTTTTACGGACTGGTATAGGTGTACAGTATATAGAGGTGAAATACACTGATAATATACTAAATATAATAAAATACTTTCAAATATAGAAAGCATAGTATAGTGCATTTCTACTGTGCAGCATTGTGACTGCTGAGCGGTTCTGCAGCGATACTACAAAGAGTGACAAACGCAATTATAAAAAAGTATTATAACTGGTGTGATAGACCAGTGGCCTTCCCAAAACGACAGATTGAAGTGGGGTGTTATATACCTTCTTCCACATATACTGCACTTCTCTAGAGACTTTTGTCACAGGGTCATTTAAAAAATGACAGGCCCTTTCGCAGGGGTGGTAGTGGTAGGGCAGGAGCAACAGGCTTGAGCCAAAGTGGGAAGTTGCAGAAGGTGCATTCGATTACGTCAAAGGACGCACCAGACTTGGTTGAGTGGCTCACTTAGCCTTACTCTTCTGCACCCTCCTCATCCTCTCGATCTGCACCCTCTGTGCTGTGTGCACCCCCAAAGACACTACCACCAACACCACCACCACCATATACCCTCCGCTTGAGTCACAGGAATTATTTTCCGATCCATCATCACAAGACATTTCCGATGCGCAGCCATTCTTGGCATTGGATCAGAAAGAGGAGGTAGCAACAAGCGCCACTCAGCAGTCTGACGACAGTACCCAGATCAGCCCAAGGAGGTTGGTCCCCGCTGTTGCTGCCTACTCCGAGATCTCTAATTATAGTGGTGGGGAAGGTGGCGTCGATGATGACGTGTCTAGGGACGTCACGTGGGTGTCCACAAGAGAGGAAGAGGAGGGGAGTTCAGAGGGAGAGATGGACCAGCAGATAGAGAGGAGAAGCAGGCGGAACTTACATTGCACAGGAGGGACAAACCAGACTGTTAATGTATCAGGAGCAAGGCACTCCCAGGACGCCGGCACATGGCTCTGCAGTGTGGGCTTTTTTTAACGTGTCCGCTGCTGACAATAGTGTTGCCATCTGCAGCCTTTGCATGCAACGCATAAGTCGCGGTAAGCCCAATACTCACCTAGGGACGACCGCCTTAAGAAGGCAAATGAGCTGCCATCACCGAGCCCAGTGGGAGCAACGCTGTCAGAACCCACAAAGCCACACTCCAGGCTCTCACCGTGCAGCCTCTTCTACTTCTCCTTCTCCTCTCTCCTCAGAATTGTCCTCCACTCCACCTTCCATCATGCCGTCCTCACGTTTTTCTGGAAAAAGGCAGGCTTCCGTGGGCCAAATGTTCGAGCGTAAAAAAAAATGATGACACCGAATAACGCAGAGGAGGATGGTGCCGGGCGGATGAGGAGGAGCAAGAAGAGCATGCTTTAAACCTTTCTGGGATCCCTGTTGTTGTCCGTGGATGGGGGGAGGAGAACGAGGAGGACGACATTATCCTGGATGATGAGCCAGGCCACCACACCGCTTCCAGTTTAGTGCCTTCATGCTCGAGTGTTTTTACAGGGAAGCATAAAGGTCAAGGACCAGTACTGGGTGACAACGTACTTAGACCCCCGATACAAACACAAAATGGTGGAAATGTTACCCCCATCACAGAGGGCTGTCAGAATGGAGCACTTACAGGCCTTGCTTAGAGAAATGCTGCATTCTGCTTTTGCGTGCACTGGCAGAGGAATTCCCACTCCCAGAGAAAGAGTTGCGGGTACCAATCCAACAGCGCCTGCAAGAAGAGGGCGGTTTGAAGATGTGTTGGTCACTTCTGATATGAGATCATTCTTTCAGCCGACCCATCGACAGGTGTCATCCGGATCCAGCATCAGGGAATGCCTAGACCGACAGGTGTCTGACTACATCAGGTAAACGGCCGATGTGGACGCTCTGAGAAGGGATGAACCCCTGGACTACTGGGTGGGCAGGCTTGACCTCTGGCCAGAGCTTGCACAATTTGCAATGGAACTGTTGGCTTGCCCCTCGTCCAGTGTCCTGTCTGAAAGGACGTTCAGCGCAGCAGGGGGGATCGTGACCGATAAGCGCACTCGCCTAGCTCATGACAGTGTTGACTACCTCACATTTATAAAAAAGAATGAGGCATGGATCTCGGAGGAATTCAACACATGTGACCAGTAGACCATGTATATGCATAACTCTATAAACGATTTATATAATCTAGCACACAGACCTATTTTCTACCTTTGGCTCACTTGTACAAAAAAAGCACACCGTACTATATGCCCGTACCCTCCTGTTTGAAGAGGTTGAGTGGTGTCATATTTTTGAGTCCCGCAGCGAGTTGCTGGTGTCAGTGCTCTCTATCTCGATGCTGGTGTCAGTGCTCTCTATCTCGGTGCTGGTGTCAGTGCTCTCTATCTCGGTGCTGGTGTCAGTTCTCTCTATCTCGGTGCTGGTGTCAGTGCTCTCTATCTCGGTGCTGGTGTCAGTGCTCTCTATCTTGGTGCTGGTGTCAGTGCTCTCTATCTCGGTGCTGGTGTTAGTGCTCTCTATCTCAGTGCTGGTGTCAGTTCTCTCTATCACGGTGCTGGTGTCAGTGCTCTCTATTGCGGTGCTGGTGTCAGTGTTCTATCTCAGTGCTGGTGTCAGTGAGGGAGATAGCAGCGGAGAAGCCAATCAGCAGGCAGTGCCAGCACCATGGCTGAGGAATGGCTCAGCACTGGACTGGCACCTCCGGACCACCGCAATGGAGCCATGCATAGGTGGGGGTAAGGGCCAGGCAGAGGGAGGGGTCAGGGGCTCAAGCACAGGTTGGCACACTGGGACACTGGAACAGGACTGCGCTGCCCTGACTGTGGCACTGATCAATCATCTCCTGCACCCCGTTCATAGCCTGGCCTGACCTTGCCTCTCCTCCATGGCCTTGAATTGACAAAACTTCACAGATAAAAAAAGAATGCTTGTCGTCGATCCCAGATTCACTTAATACTTCTGGTATGTCAGTGTCCATGTTGTGGGACTATATGTGCACAGCTAGTAAGTATGTTGTGGCTGAAAATATGACCTGGAGGTTTTTAAGGTTCGCCTGCCATTAAAGTCAATGGGGCCCGCCGCGAACCTGCGGTTCGCGAACATTTGGGCACGTTCGCGGATCGCGTTTGCGAAACGTCCCGTCGGAAGTTCGTCCATCACTAATGGCTGCCCGTGGTGTCTTTGCCTGCAGCCAGGGCCGGCACAAGGAGTGGGCAGGAGGGACGGCTGCCCTGGGCACTGTGGTATCATGTGAGGTGGGGGAGGCACTACACACTGACTGCCCCCAGTACACATTGCCCCCACTTCACACTGCCCCAACTTCACACTTCCCCCACTACACACTGCCCCCACTACACACTGACTGCCCCCACTACACATTGCCCCCATGTCACGCTGACTGCCCGTACTACACACTGACTGCCCCCACTACACATTGCGCCCACTTCACACTGCCCCAACTTCACACTTCCCCCACTACACACTGCCCCCACTACACACTGACTGCCCCCACTTCACACTGCCCCCGCTACACACTGACAGCCCCCACTTCACACTGCCCCCACTACACACTGACTGCCCCCCCCTACACATTGCCCCCACTTCACACTGCCCCCACTACACACTGACTGCCCCCCTACACATTGCCCCCACTTCACACTGCCCCCGCTACACACTGACTGCCCCCCCCTACACATTGCCCCCACTTCACACTGCCCCCGCTACACACTGACTGCCCCCCTACACATTGCCCCACTACACACTGCCCCCACTACACACTGACTGCCCCTACTTCACACTGCCCCCACTACACACTGACTGCCCCCCCCCTACACATTGCCCCCACTTCACACTGCCCCCACTACACACTGACTGCCTCCATTACACATTGCCCCCACCTTACACTGTCCCAACTCCACACTGTCCACACTCACACTGACCCACTTCACACTGACTGCCCCTACTACTCACTCCCCTCATTTCACACTGCCCCCACTACACACTGCCCCCACTACACACTGACTGCCTCCACTACACACTGACTGCCTCCACTACACATTGCCCCCACCTCACACTGTCCCAACTTCACACTGTCCACACTTCACACTGACCCACTTCACACTGACTGCCCCTACTACTCACTCCCCTCATTTCACACTGCCCCCACTACACACTGACTGCCTCCACTACACACTGACTGCCTCCACTACACATTGCCCCCACCTCACACTGTCCCAACTTCACACTGTCCACACTGACCCACTTCACACTGACTGCCCCTACTACTCACTCCCCTCATTTCACACTGCCCCCACTACACACTGCCCCCACTTCACACTGCTCCCACTACACACTGCTCCCACTACACACTGCCCCCACTACACACTGACTGCCCCCACATTACACTGCCTCCACTACACACTGACTTCTCCCCACTACACATTTCCCCCACTTCATACTGTCCCCATTTCACACTGATTGCCCCCACTACACACTGCCCCACTATACTGGTGTCAGTGCTCTCTATCTTGGTGCTGGTGTCAGTGCTCTCTATCTCGGTGCTGGTGTTAGTGCTCTCTATCTCGGTGCTGGTGTCAGTTCTCTCTATCACGGTGCTGGTGTCAGTGCTCTCTATTGCGGTGCTGGTGTCAGTGTTCTATCTCAGTGCTGGTGTCAGTGAGGGAGATAGCAGCGGAGAAGCCAATCAGCAGGCAGTGCCAGCACCATGGCTGAGGAATGGCTCAGCACTGGACTGGCACCTCCGGACCACCGCAATGGAGCCATGCATAGGTGGGGGTAAGGGCCAGGCAGAGGGAGGGGTCAGGGGCTCAAGCACAGGTTGGCACACTGGGACACTGGAACAGGACTGCGCTGCCCTGACTGTGGCACTGATCAATCATCTCCTGCACCCCCTTCATAGCCTGGCCTGACCTTGCCTCTCCTCCATGGCCTTGAATTGACAAAACTTCACAGATAAAAAAAGAATGCTTGTCGTTGTCGATCCCAGATTCACTTAATACTTCTGGTATGTCAGTGTCCATGTTGTGGGACACACTGCCCCCACTACACACTGACTGCCCCCACATTACACTGCCTCCACTACACACTGACTTCCCCCCACTACACATTTCCCCCACTTCATACTGTCCCCATTTTACACTGATTGCCCCCACTACACACTGCCCCACTATACAATGACTGCCTCCACTACACACTGCCCCCACTTCACACTGCCCCCACTTCACACTGCCCCCACTTCACACTGCTCCCACTACACACTGCTCCCACTACACACTGCCCCCACTACACACTGACTGCCCCCACATTACACTGCCTCCACTACACACTGACTTACCCCCACTACACATTTCCCCCACTTCATACTGTCCCCATTTCACACTGATTGCCTCCACTACACACTGCCCCCACTACACACTGACTGCCCCCACTACATACTGACTGCCCTACTACACATTGCCCCCACTTCACACTGCCCCCACTACACACTGACTGCCCCACTTCACACTACCCCCACCACACACTGCCCCCACTACACACTGACTGCCTCCACTACACATTGCCCCCACTACACATTGCCTCCCACCTCACACTGTCCCAACTTCACACTGTCCAGACTTCACACTGACCCACTTCACACTGACTGCCCCCACTACTCACTTCCTTCACTTCACACTGCCCACACTACACACTGCCCCCACTACACACTGCCCCCACTTCACACTGCCCCCACTACACACTGACTGCCCCCACTTCACACTGCCCCCACTACACACTGACTGCCCCCCCTACACATTGCCCCACTACACACTGCCCCCACTACACACTGACTGCCCCTACTTCACACTGCCCCCACTACACACTGACTGCCCCCCTACACATTGCCCCACTTCACACTGCCCCCACTACACACTGACTGCCTCCATTACACATTGCCCCCACCTTACACTGTCCCAACTCCACACTGTCCACACTTCACACTGACCCACTTCACACTGACTGCCCCTACTACTCACTCCCCTCATTTCACACTGCCCCCACTACACACTGCCCCCACTACACACTGACTGCCTCCACTACACATTGCCCCCACCTCACACTGTCCCAACTTCACACTGTCCACACTTCATACTGACCCACTTCACACTGACTGCCCCTACTACTCACTCCCCTCATTTCACACTGCCCCCACTACACACTGCCCCCACTTCACACTGCTCCCACTACACACTGCTCCCACTACACACTGCCCCCACTACACACTGACTGCCCCCACATTACACTGCCTCCACTACACACTGACTTCCCCCCACTACACATTTCCCCCACTTCATACTGTCCCCATTTCACACTGATTGCCCCCACTACACACTGCCCCACTATACAATGACTGCCTCCACTACACACTGCCCCCACTACACACTGACTGCACCCACTACATACTGACTGCCCTACTACACATTGCCCCCACTTCACACTGCCCCCACTACACACTGACTGCCCCACTTCACACTACCCCCACCACACACTGCCCCCACTACACACTGACTGCCTCCACTACACATTTTCCCCACTACACATTGCCTCCCACCTCACACTGTCCCAACTTCACACTGTCCAGACTTCACACTGACCCACTTCACACTGACTGCCCCCACTACTCACTTCACACTGCCCCCACTACACACTGCCCTCACTTCACACTGCCCCCACTACACACTGACTGCCCCCACATTGCACTGCCTCCACTACACACTGACTTCCCCCCACTACCCATTTCACACTGATTGCCCCCACTACACACTGCCCCACTATACACTGACAGCCCCCCCTACACACTGCCCCCTCTACACACTAAGTGCCCCCACTAAACACTGACTGTCCTCACTACACACTGACCGCCCCCACTACACACTGCCCCCACTACACACTGACTGCCCCCACTGCACACTGACTGCCCCCACTATACACTGACTGCCCCCACTACACACTGCCCAACTACACACTGACTGCCCCCACTACACAGTGCTCCCACTTCACACTAACTGCTCCCACTACACACTGAGCCCACTACACACAACTCCCACCTTACACTGCCCCCCCCCCACTTCACACTGCCCCCACTACACACTCCCCCTACTTTACACTGACCCCACTTTACACTGCCTCCACTTCATACTGCCCCCCAATACATATCGCTCACTGCCCCCACTATGTACTGCAATCACTACATACTGCTCACTGCTCCCACTATGTACTGCTCCCACTACGTACTGCCCCCACTACATAATGTTCACTGCCCCCACTGCATACTGCCACAAGTACATACTGCCCCCACTGCATACTACCCCCACTGCATACTGCTCACTGCCACCACTACAAACTGCCCCATTACATAATTCTCACTGCCCCACTGCATACTGCTCACTTCCCCCACTACATACTGCTCACTGCCCCCACTCCATACTGCCAAACTACATACTGCATACTGCTCACTGCTCCCGCTGCATAATGCTCACAACTCCTTACTTACTGAAGAGGGCACACTGACTATACTTTTGGAGGTTAATAATTGTGTAGTTCTGGTGATTAATAATGCACCATCCTGGGGTTTAGTGCAGTTCTAGGAATTACTATGCCATGCTGGGGTTTATTTTTGTGCCTTGCTGGGAGTTAGTTGTTGTGCCATACTAATGGGTTTATTATTGTGCAATGTTGGAGGTAAATTGTTGTGCAGTGCTGTGGGTATATTATTTTGCCATGCTGATGGTTAAGTGTTGTGCTGGAGGTTAATTATTGTTCTCGCCTTGGGGTTAATTATTGTGTTAGGCTGAGAATTTATTTTATTTTTGTTCCATGCCAGGGGTTATCTATGCCGTTCTGGCGTTTACGCTTGCTGGGGTTATTGCTGACACTTGTGTAGGGGGTATCATTGCTGGTCCCATTTGTTTTAAATTTAAAAATGTAATGAGCATATATTACATGTCTCAGGAGAGAGATTTATATTTATATTCAACACTTTGTATTTTTACCTGTTCACATGAAGTCCTGAGATTGAAGCAAAATTATGCAGGAAATGAAATAGGGTGGGAAGGGATAGAATATTTTGTGAGCTCTTTGTCCTATCAATTGAACCCTTGAGAAAGCTCACTCATCAATCCACTGTTACACCTACCTTTACACACACATGGAGTTTAATGGCATCCCTGTCTTAGTCCGTGGGTTCAATATTGAGTTGGCCCACCCTTTGCAGCTATAACAGCTTCAACTCTTCTGGGAAGGCTGTCCACAAGGTTTAGGAGTGTGTCAATGGGAATGTTTGACCATTCTTCCAGAAGCGCATTTGTGAGGTCAGGCACTGATGTTGGACTAGAAAGCCTGGCTCGCCTACCCATCAGACCTTTAGTTATATCACTTACAAACAGAATAATAGAACAGTACCTTGTACAGAGCCTTGTGGTACACCACTAGTAACTGGTCTCTGTTCCAAATTAGCCCCATTTACAACCACACCCTGGTATCTATCCTTTACCCAACTGCTTATCTATTGAACCAACCAATGGTTGAGTCCTAGCAGGTCTAACATCTTTATAAGATCATTTTGTGGAACTGTATCAAAGTTGCTGATATCAAGACATTATAAGGATGGTGTCCCATCCATGCTAAAAACACTATTTGGCCAAGAACAATTTACACACTTCAGGTAAGTACAAAGATAACACAGAAGGAGAAGAGGACATAACTAATGTATGACCAAGTCTCAGATGCAGAAGCAGCTTCCATGGTCCATAGTTAGCCCACTCTCCCCATGCACTTAGATCATTGTTTGGGTGGCAATAAATAAATATATTTGCCTGATTATCTTACAACAACTCTTCCGAAATGAGCCTATATGTGGGCATCATAACTAAAAACAATTATGCGGCAAGCTGTGCGTTTATCTCTCTTAAGCCCACCAGGCCTTAACATATAACTTATATTGTACCTTCGATAAAATTAGCAAAAATTGTCAAAAAATAAAAACTTGCTTGTTTCTCTACTACCTATATACAAATACCTGTAGGAATTTTAAACGTTTTTATTTATTGTCAATTTCTGTTAATTTTATTGAAGGTACAATGTTAGTTATATTTTAAGGCCTAATGGGCTTTGTGCACAGAGGGATACGCTCACAGCTCTCGGTGTAACTTTCCACTCTTTGGGTGGGCAGCGTAAGTAATTAGTCACAGCCTATTCGATTTTATTGTTAAAATCATTTTTATAAATATTACATTCTATTTTAGAATTCATCCATTTCTATAAAAAAAATTATAATAATAATTATATTAAAAAAATGGGACACATTAGATTAAATTTAACTACATAGCTAAAAAGGTAGGATGCAAACTTGGCTCTGAGATTGTGGAGAAAATCTTATGTACAGTGGTCCTTGCCTACTATAGATTGTTTATAATAAATTAAAGTACCGTATATACTCGAGTATAGGCCGACCCGAATATAAGCCGAGGCCCCTAATTTACCACAAAAAACTGGGAAATCTTATTGACCCGAGTATAAGCCGAGGGTGAGAAATGCGCAGCTACTGTAAGTGGAAAAGAGGGTCAACAATGCCCATCTGCAGCTGCATACCTCCCTGTGCCCTGTACATACCTCCCTGTGCCCTGTACATACCTCCCTGTGTGCATTGCAGCCTACCTGTGCCGATCTGCATCCTCTGTGTCCTGTGTCTGCATCCTATGTATCCACCATTGTAGTCTTCCTGTGCAATATGTATCCCTGTGCGATCTGCATCCTCCTCCGCCATTGTGGTCCCTGTATCCCTGTGCCGATCAGCGTGTAATCGAAAACAGACAGCGGCCATTCCAATGTACGAAAGCCGCGCCTCCTCCTCATCCGTGATAGGAGGAACACTCCGTTTTCCCAGCAGTCAGTGTTCAGTGTTCCGCCTATCACGGACATCCTCTCATCCTCATCCATGAGATGAGAATGACAGGATGTCCGTGATAGGCGGAACACTGAACACTGACTGCTGGGAAAATTAGTGTTCCCCTATCACAGACGAGGAGGAGGAGGAGGCGCGGCTTTTGAACATTGGAATGGCCGCCGTCTGTCTGCATGACACGCTGATCATGTAGGCAGATGGCGGTGACTTGAGTATAAGCCGAGGGGGGCATTTTCAGCCTAAAAAAAAGGGCTGAAAATGTCGGCGTATACTCGATTATATACGGTACATCTAAAAGCTTCTGTGCGAGAGTCTAAACAAGCCCCAAATCCAGTTACTATGTAATAGACAAGCTTTAGAAATGTAATGAAAATCTTCGTCTGTAATTAAGAAAAATTCTCTTTATCTGGGTTTCACACGCTCCCCTCCAAGACACTGCAGCTCATAAGGGAAGGATTTTAGCAGTTCTGCCTATCCAGGAAGCATTGGGAAGGACTAGGTGTGGCCTGATACTGACTGATAGCCGCACCATCTGCAACATCTTTTCATTCTAAGTGCCAGTTTTCTATTCTTGTGCCAGTATTTTGTTGAACCACCTTTTTCTTTAATTACAGCCTTTAGTGTGTTGGTATATGTCCCTACTGACTTTGCACATCTAGACTTTGCAATATTTGCTCACTCTTCTTTGCAGAACTGCTCAAGTTCAGATAAATTTGATGGTGACCAATGGGGGTGCATTCATTAAGAGCTGCCCCCTCTCTCCAGCCACCCCCCTTGTGTGTAGAATGGATAGATTCATGCATAGCATAGCCACCCCCTATTCAGGCATCCGACCCCTTTTTGGACACCGAATTACAGTGGCTGGGGTGTTTCTTTTTTAAGCACCTGATTTGAGCCATAGGCTCTAATAGGCTTTTAAAAAGGTAGACTTTTTTGCATTGCGCTCGCAGTCCACCCAGGTGTATTAGCAAAGCCAATTAATATTTTATTTTCTAACACTGAACACTTCACCTTCCAATATGACAATGACCCAAAACACAGCATAAATGACCACACAGTGGTTGAAGGACAAAGAGGCGAATGTCCTTGCATGGCCTAGTCAGAGCCCAGACCTAAACCCCATTGAAAATCTGTGGAATGACTTGAAGACTGCAGTCCACAAACGGTCACCATCAAATTTAACTGAACTTGAGCAATTCTGCAAAGAAGAGTGGACAAATATTGCAAAGTCTAGATGTGCAAAGTTAGTAGAGACATACCCTAACAGGCTGTAGTTAGTAGACACATATCCTAATGGCTGTAATTAAAGCTTAATGTGGTCCAACAAAATACTGACATAAGGGGGTAATCCTTTTTCCAACTCAGTGATTCTGTTTTTTTTTTTTGGTTTATGACTTGTTGGTGTTATATCTTTCACTCGGATGTTATAAGTTTCACTACTAAATACAGCTGGATAAAACAAAACAGTGTCTGTCTTCATTTCAGGCTGCAAAGCAACAAAAAGGGGGTGATTCTTTTCAATACCCACTGTATATGAACATTAAAGCGGTTCTGCACACACTTCATTTAGCAAATCTCTTTGCCTTCCAAATCAGCAAAGAGTACTAAATGAAGTGTTTTTCTTTTTTTTTCACTTACCTTGCAATTGCTGCACTGTCTCTTCGCTGGTGGGCGGGGTCTGTGCATCGATCCTCGTCATGCCGCACTGTCTCCTGGGATCTGGCGTCATTGAGGCCAGGAGTCAGTGCGGACATCCGCCGAAATCTTGTGAGATTTACGGGGCTCCTGCCGAAATTTCGGCAGATGTGGCAGAAATCTCGCAAGATTTCGGCGAACGTGAGCTACACTTTGCCGTTACTGCGCCCGCGCGAGATCGGCGCAGTAACGGCGGTGCATGCTGGGCCATAGAAGGTGCCTGTGTGGTTTCACATGCCCACAGGCAAGATGGCACCCAGCAGCAACACTTTTTATAAGTGTTTATTTGTGACGAAAACCGGCAGCAGCTCGCTCTGAAAACGGAACATGTGAGTGTGGAATTTACATCTCCTAATCATTCTCATTGCCCCCAAAAAAAAAAAAAAAACATTACAGACAGTGTCACTCCGCTTTAATAAAGCAGTGAATCTGACATTCACCAAACATTCACTGAATATGAATCAATTGCTGTAATGCAAAACAGATACACCAAGAAGATTTACCTACTGTGAATATTTTATGCATGTCACATCCACTCCTTTTAAATATTCCCTGTTTATGCTCTAGGTACCCTTATGCCACTTACCCACGACCAGACTTTTCATCAGAAAAGGTCAGACGGAATCATTCTGTCGGATATTTCGATCGCGTGTGGGATATTCTGATCTTTTTCTTCAAAAAATTCAGACGAACCTAGAAATAGAACATGCTTTAAATCTTTCTGACGGGATCAATTTCTATCGGGAAAACCGTTCGTCTGTATGCTGGTCCGACGGACCAAATACGACGCAAGGGCAGCTATTGATAACTGGCTATTGAACTTCCTTTTCTAGTCCTGTCGTACGTCATCACGTTCGAAACGAACGGACTTTGGTGTGATCGTGTGTGGGCAAGTCCGTACGGTCGGAACCCTGTCGGGAAGACCGTCTAAGTTTATTCTGATGGAAAGTCCGGTCGTGTGTACGTGGCATTAAATGTTTGTGTTTTATGTTACATAAAGAATCACAGTGAGGCCAGAGAAGTGAATACAAAAAAAACGTTTTTTGATGGACCAAGGTATATGAATGGCACACAGGAAACATACTGTCATACAGCAGACTACGTTTTGAATCAACTTCTAAAATATCCCAAATTTTCCCATAGCAGGCTCACATAGTGGTATAGCTTCTGGTTAAGGAATTTACCAGATACTGAACACTGCAAGATGATGTGGCCTTAGGACCTTCCATTGGCTAGAAAACTTAAATAGATCAGAATACTTATCTTGCCAAAAAGTAAAATATATATTGCTAATCTGAACACTGTGTAAGTGGCAATGGTTGTAGTGGGGTGGTGTGGTGCACTGTCATAGTGTAATATGTCTTTGATATTAACGTTGAGTTTTATCTAGACATGTGCAATTCGTTTAGTTTTTTTTCTCGTTATTTTTGTTCGTTCGTTTTCGTACGAATGAACGAATCGTTAGAATCGTACAAATCCGAATAACGAATCGTTCGAATCGTACGAATCCGATTAACGAATCATTCGAATCGAACGAATCTGAAAAAACAACGAAAATCCGAAAAAAACTAATTAGAAACAACGAATGTACTAATGAAGAAAATCCGAAAAACGAAAACGAACGAAAAAATTCGTACATTCGTAACTTTTTTTTTGTTGAATTGGTAATTTTCCGTGTCCCTTACAATGGTGCTGCTTAACGTGCTTCGAATGGATTGAACCAAAAAATTTGTACATTCGTAACTTTTTTTTCGATTCGTAACTTTCTGTGTCTCTTACAATGGCGTTGCTTAACGTGCTTCGAATGTATTGAACAAAAACAAGAACATAGCAATTCCATGGTCTGTGACAGCTATACTTACATCCTTTTTTTTAAAAACCAGAGCAGTTCTACTTCCCTATTCCTATTAACTCAAAACTTAACTATTGACTTAAAAAAAAAAATCAATATTATTTATTTACTAATTATATGCTAGTACATATTATCCACTCCCAAAGTGCCACTCTTTACATATCCAATATTCTTGATAAACCACCTATATGTATTATTTCCTCACCATAAAGAGGTAGCAGTGATTGTTTCACAGTGCCAACATCCAAATATAAGGATATAGAAAGAAAGTAATTCCCCTTGGGGTAGGACTTTAACGGCACTTAGATAAGATCACAAAACAATAGAATAGAAAAAGGTCAAAATTGACTGAAAAATACAATGATAAAACCATAGGTTATGGAGTGTACATATCAACCATAACTGATACTGCAAATAGTTGAAGTAGATTATGAGTAAAATTGATCCTTCACTCAACGTGTTTCGGAGTCTACAAGAGATACTCCTTCCTCAGGGGTAAATAGGATACAGAGACTCTAAGAAATAAGTACAGTCAGTGCCTATACATATCATTCACAGGTACTATTACAACATGAGAGGTCTATTACATACAAAACTTACAGTTGCAGCAATCAGGCGCTTGTAGCGCACTCCATAAAATTAAAAATAGCATCAAAAGCAGCACAGTGGCCACAGGAAATCGCCATTACCCTACAGGGACCCAGTATAAGAAAAAGATGTAAATATAAAACAAAAAAAAATTGAATAAAATAGATATAAAATAGATTTTTGGGCTTTATATTGACATCTTTTTCTTATACTGGGTCCCTGTAGGGTAATGGCGATTTTCTTGTGGCCACTGTGTTGCTTTTGATGCTGTTTTTAATTTTATGGAGTGCGCTACAAGTGTCTGATTGCTGCAACTGTTTTGTATGTAATAGACCTCTCATGTTGTAATAGTATTTGTGAATGATATGTATAGGCACTGACTGTACTTATTTCATAGAGTCTCTGTATCCTATTTACCCCTGAGGAAGGAGTATGTTTTGTAGACTCCGAAACACGTTGGGTGAAGGATCAATTTTACTCATAATCTACTTCAACTATTTGCATTATCAGTTATGGTTGATATGGTTGATGTTTTGTAGACTCCGAAACGCGTCACATGAGGAATCATTTTAACTCACCATCCACTTCAACTATTTGCAGTATCAGTTATGGTTGATATGTACACTCCATAACCTATGGTTTTATCTTTGTATTTTTCAATATATTGTGACCTTTTTCTATTCTATTGTTTTGTGACCTTATCTAAAGTGCCGTTAAAGTCCTACCCCAAAGGGGAATCACTTTCTTTCTATTTCCTCAACCAATACATCAAAAGTATATGCAAATATACTTAAAAATAAATGTCCTTGAAATCCAAAGTTCCATCCAATATCACAAGATCCAAAAACCAACAGCAACCACAGATTGCAGTTCAGGAGCTTAACATATAATTTTTTTTACAGTTATACCCTTTAAGCCGCCCATAGATTGTTCGAATCTCGGCCAGTTCAGCAGGGACCGGCTGAGATTCAAACCATCTGTGGGCAAGCTGAATCAAAGTTGGTCCATTGATCAACTTGGGTACAACCAGCTTGCTGAATTATTGTATGGGATTATTACGTGTGGCTATAGCCGCTAGCAATTATCACTCCCAGCAGAGACAGCTGCCTGATCATCTTCATTATCTTCCTGATCATGTAGGAGAGCCTGGGACTCATTCTGTGAAATTTCATGATGCAGATCCGACAAGTTGATGCTAATAGCTGCTTTGACATTAGCCCAGAAAAGACCATGCTTGCTTTTCTCCTTTGGCCATTCCAGATATGTTCTTTTTGCCATAAGTGTTTTCAGCCTCGAGTACTTTGAAGGGATGATGTACTGAGGGATTTGTTCCAGCAGAATTAAAATTAGGTTGTCTGTCTTTTCAGTAAACAGTTGTTGATGAGCAAAATAGAGTTCATAATGACACCACTCACTCTGAACAAAATGAGGAGATAAAACAAAGATGGATTTGTAGCTCTTCTCAATGCAATTAATAATGTTTTCAACAATGGGTCTTCCCGGCAAGAAATTTCTCTCGTGCTGACAGATCCGTATTGAGTTGTCTATCTTCTCTATACTTGGCAACATTATTTCCTTAACCCAAGATGCATCGTATTCACTATAAGAAACAAAAGCATGGAAGTCAAAATCTCTCCCGAGTTCCCAGTAGTGACTTTTGGATGTCCTAGTCCTGTGCTTTGTCTGTGTCCACTGATAAATCATTTTTAAGTACCATGGAACATCACAATATTTGCATATAATAAACAACAGAACAAGGACAAGGATTATTGGCACAACTATAACTGGGACCAGTATGAAGATGTTACAGTATATTTCAGGCATGTAGAAGTCAGCCAACATGACCCCGCGAAGGTTGTCCGGGTGTTCACAAACATAATTTTCTGGCCAGCCAATCATTTTTCCAGGGGATTTCTTCACTTCACCAATGAATGTTCTTATCTCACAAAAACAATGGAATGGGTTGTGCACCATGTTTATCCTGGAGACATTGTTACACCTGTGAATGAATTCAGTGGTTGGATAAGGAATTTGATTGTGTCCAACGTGGAGCTCTATTAGATGGGGTAAAAATGTGCAGTCTGGTAGATCAAAGAATCGATTAAACGCAAGGTTAAGGTATTCTAATTTTTCAAAATAAGTTATGTTCAATGGCACAAATTCTATGTTATTTTTACCCAAATCCAGCCAGGTAATATTCTTTGGCAAACATTTAAAAACAGAATTGGTCAAAGAACAAGCAGCCAAATTCATACTGGTTATACTCTGCGACCAGCTGCATTCCTCTTCCTTGTATTCAAGCTGGTTCCTGCTAACGTCTAGATGCTGCAAGGATATCATTTTGTTGGTCATGGAGCTGACCTTGGCTAGTTTTTGCAGTTTATTGTCTGCCATTATCAACGTTTTCAGATTAATCAGCGTTTCACAGTTTTGAAAGACATCATCCGGCATAGCATTACTGGTGAAATCCAAGAGTTGGAAGTTGCTAGGTTTTAAAGGACACTCCATGAAGAGAAAATTGGCTGAAGTTATGGTCAGGGTTTTAATGTTCATTTCAGAAAAAAATCTGTACAATATAGTCTGGTCAAAAAAAAACACTTTACTTTGAATATTGTCCAAGTGAACCTCTGTCATGGAAGAGTTGGAATAGTCAAATTGAAGTTTATGGATTATCCCTTGCAATGTAAATTCTGACAACTCGAACTTCTCAACAGGTGAATGCCATATAACTTGAAGAATAGAGATAAGTAAATCCCATGGTAGAGAAAGGCCATTCATAATGAAATTAATGACTCTGGAATTATTAGCTATTGCTGTTACTATGCTAGTATCTATATATAAAACATCGGCACAGTTGGACAGTTCCAAAGATTCAGATACATTCACGACATCAAAAAGTAAACTGAAAATATCCTTTTTCATAGACAGAGAGGCAAGGTGAAGGTAATCCGTATTCAGCATGAGTAAGCTGCCATTTTGGTAATGGGTTAAAGTATCCAAATTGAGGAACACACGTTGTAGTTTTAGTGGAGAGATTGCTTCAATATCTGATTTCAGTATTTGCTGTGCACCAAACCCTAAGTACTCCAGTTTTAACAGATTTCCCAAACCTTTACACACAGACAATGTTGTGAAATAATTGTATGAAATGTCCAAATATCGAAGGTTGTCTGGAAATGTGCAAGAGACATTCTCCAGCTTGTTGTAGGATAAATCCAAATGTTCCAAGCGTTTGTTGGAGTCAAATATGTCTTTCTTCAGTTCAGCGAGTAGATTATATGAAATATTGAGAACTTTGAGACGCAAGAGATAGTTGAGGTCGGTTGGTACAAGGTTTGTGATATTATTATGTGACAGATCCAGCACAGTTGTCTCTACAGACACATTGTTAGGGAAAGAAATCAGTGAGTTGTATGAGTAGTTAGTAACAAGTTCCCGATCCTTAATGAGTGGGTGTTCTACACAATGTGCAGCAATGAGCACAGAGGCAATGGTGGTAAGTAGTCGGATAAATTCAGCCATTGCTACATCCGTCTTTTCAGAGCTCAAATTCTAGAGATTACCATTCATGGTTGACTGCAGGTTTTCACCTACAAAGTAGAGAAATATAATTAATTACAGCAAATAACTGTTTGAATTAATTGGTGCTTAAATATTAACCACTTCAGCCCTGGAAGATTTGGCTGCTCAATGACCAGGCCATTTTTTGCGATACGGCACTGCATTGCTTTATTTGACAATTGCGCGGTCGTGCGATGCTTTACCCAAACAAAATTTACGTTCTTTTTTTTCTTACAAATAGAGCTTTCTTTTGGTGGTATTTGACCATCTCTGCGGTTTTTATTTTTTGCGCTATAAACAAAAAAAGAGCGACAATTTTGAAAAAAATATATATATTTTGAGCTTTTTGCTATAATAAATATCCCCAATTTTTTTTTTAAAAAAAAGTTAATTTTTTTCTCAGTTTAGGCCAATATATATTCTTCTACATATTTTTGTTAATAAAAATTGAAATAAGCCTATATTGATTGGTTTGCGCAAAAGTTATAGCGTCTACAAACTAGGGGATAGATTTATGGCATTTTTATTATTATTATTTTTTTTTACTAGTAATGGCGGCGATCTGCGATTTTTATCGGGACTGCGACATTATGGCGGACACGTCGGACACTTTTGACACATTTTTTGGGATGATTGACAATTATACAGCGATCAGTGCTATAAAAATGCACTGATTACTGTATAAATGTCACTGGCAGGGAAGGGGTTAACACTAGGGGGCGACCAAGGGGTTAAGTGTGTTCCCTGTGTGTGTTCTAACTGTAGGGGGAGGGGACTGACTATAGGAGATGACAGATCTGGTTCCTAGCTATTAGGAATTCACGATCTGCATCTCCTCTCCCCACAGAACAGGAATTTGTGTGTTTACACACACACATCCCTGTTCTGCCGCTCGTGCCTGCTATCCCGCTTAAAGGAGCCGACGCACAGCTACGACGGTTTGCGGGATCATGCCGACCTGCCGCCGTATAATGACGGCAGCTGGTCGGCAAGTGGGTAAAGTAGCATATTAAGAACAAATCATTAAAAAAGCTGTACAACTCTCACTGCAGATGTAAAATGTTAAGCCTAGTACACACTAATAGTTTTTTTTTCGTTCAACCCAGCGGGCTGAATGAAAAAAAGCTTATAGCGCAGGTCGGAGCTGATGTACTAACAATCGGATGTCAGTACGGCAATCTCCTCTGCTGTTCTATTGTGTTCTGACAGGGGGACACCCCCCCCTCCAGCAGAAAACTGCGGTCAGCTGCGGCTTCTGTTGGACCGGCTCCAGTACACACGGGCGGAATGTTGGCCGGTTTCTATTGAATTTTCGGAGAGAGATTTGGCCCGTGTGTGCTAGGCTTTAGTTCACCTTACAAAAAAATGCTGTACTTACCTCTGGGGAAGCTGAACTGTCAGTGCCCATGCAGCTGCTACAGGTATTTAAAATCCCCATTACCCCCTCTTCTCTGTGCAGCGCTTCCTTGATGGATAAGGGGGAATCATTGTGCAGATGCTGACCAATCAGAATCGATCTGGTCTGCCTCAGAAGTGCTGCACAGAGTAGAGAAGTGCAGGGATTTCAAATCCCAAGACCGCCGGAGTGGCTGTGGGGACACTGACAGCTCAGCATCCCCAGAGGTATAGCAAGAACTGGCGGGTGGGGGAGGTACATGTACGGTGTTAGTTCACCTTTTCATTTGTCTGTAAATGTGAACTAACACTTTAAAGAGATATTAAAGGCAGATTAAAAAAATAATAATAACAAACATGTTATACTTACCTGCTCTGTGCAGTGAGTTTGCACAGAGCAGCCCTGGTCCTCCTCTTCTCGGGCCCCCTTCCGGTGTTCCTAGCCCCTTCCTGCTGCTGAGTGCCCCCATAGCAAGCAGGCTCACTCTGGAGCTGCTGCTCTGGGTGTCTATTCATACATGGCTTGGTCTCGCCCCTGCTCTCTCCTCATTGGCTCACTTGCTGTGATTGACAGTTGGAGAGCCACTGCTTTCCTGCATATTGCTAGATCGAAATGGGGCTCAGGTAAATATTAGGGGGACTGGGGGGGGGGGGGCTGCAGCACACAAAAGGTTTTTAACCTTCACTTTACAACCACTTTAAGCAGTATAGGATGGTAGTATTCACATGTATATTAATATACGCAAAAACCTGTTAAGAATTCCAATTATAATCTTTCAGTTTATTATAACCCAGACAGGGCAAAGTAAAGGGGGAAATATAATTTACTCACTCCTATGCCAGCCTGAATCCAGAGAGAAGTCTTGTATTTCTAGGTAGGTGCATGTGACACCCTCGAGTGCTGTCACACAGGGGCAAAGGACAGGTCATTATCTCTGTACCTGCCCAGTTTTAAAGCCCATGTCCAGCTTCCTCTGTGTTTCAGTGTCCAGATTAATCTTATAATGCAATCCTATATTTTTCCATGGGTACTGTCAGCTTAAAGAGGAGCTCCAGGCTGACTGTGCAGGGGAGATGACAGATCGCTATTCATACTCTGTATGAACAGACGATCTGTCTGTTCTCCCCTCAGAGAACCAGAAACTGGCGGCGAGCTCGCTGCTGAAGACGTCTATGATGAAACGCGTACGGCATCGATACGCACACCACGTGACTTCCGGGAACCACAGCTAGTGGGTGAAACGCTGCCTAGCCATAGCTTGGGCTCCTTGTGCTATCCATCAGATAGAGCTATTTTTGTGGAAAAAGCACCTATACTGTATGGACTCTGTCCTTTATCTGTTTTTTATTATTTTTTGATTGCTCTTTAATGTTTTTAATAAATGGAATTTTTTGGATACTACACTATGCGAGCCAATTTTTCTTTTCCATGAGGAATACAATTACATATCTGCCATTGTTTGGAAATGCAAAGGCTGCCTGAGGGATTGCGGATGCTGGAACCTGAGAACACCGGTCTATATTGAGGATTCACATGCGAATTACCCATGCAGGGGTTATAGGAGCTGGTGAGTGGGGACCTATGAGGGGGAGCATGCAAGTCACCTGTCAAGAATTGTGAGCACTAAAAGTCACCTGCAACAATTTATTAAAGCACGAACAACTATTCACACTGGAATGGATGCATTTATGCGTTTTTTTGTAACTGGTGCGATTTTTACGCTTTTTGGGTTTTTTTGCTGCGATTTTTTAGAATTTTTTTGATTTTTTGCACTTTTTTTTTTTGGTTAAATTCTTTTTGTATACCTAATCTTATCACTTGGAACACGATTATTCTTTGGAATAAGCCTTCTGGCGATCGGACTTTATCTTTTCTGTATACATATATTTTTTGTTTTATTTTTAGTTATACTGTGTACACATAAAGTTTCAAATGAATACATTTTGGATTTATAGTTTAATAATTCATTGGATTCAATATTCAGTTGTATTTTACACCATCACTGGTATATTGTATTTCACACCATCACTGGTATATTTTATTATTACTGGGTCAACAGTTTTTATATATTCACCCTGCTGGTATACCATCAGTGCGGACATAACCTCTTAAAGCGGTTGTATACCCGTTTTTGGTCGGGTTTTTTTTTTTAAAACTACCTGCAAGACAAAGTCATAATGAGCTAGTATGACTAGCATAATAGCTCATTATGCATCACTTACCTTAGATCGGGGCCCCCGACGGCGTCCTCTTCTCCCCCTCCAGCCGCAGCCATCTCTTCACAGATACCCTTCTGGGTATCGCCGCTCCGGCCAATCACAGCGCCGCCGCGGCGCTGTGATTGGCCAGAGCAGCGAAGACGTCGCTCCGTGCATACGCGCGGGACACTTCAACTGCGGTGAGCCGTAGTTGTGAATGGGGATTAACCCTGTAAATGCACCGTTGTCTACGGCGCGCATGCGCCGTAGACAACGTTGTAAAAAGTTCTTTGAAAATACCTCCTAAACCGTGCAGGTTTAGGAGATATTTCTTGCACCTACAGGTAAGCCTCAATCTAGGCTTACCTGTAGGTGCAAGTTGAAATTAAGGGTATACAACCGCTTTAAGGCTGAGCTGAGAGCTTTGTCTGCATGCTAGTGGATCTTCTTACTTTACTACCCTTATAGGCAGGGTAAGGTGGCTTATCACATTACTGTGATTTAACAACCCCTGGAGCTCCCTTAGCCACTAAAGAGTGAATTGACAGATCACTCTTCAACATATAGGTAGCGCCACTAACCCCTTTTCTGTTTACTTTTATCTTTTAGAGCTCTCCTACGGGAGTTTTTTTAGGGGAGGCTGCAACCTTTTTTACTCATCCTAAGCGCGGTACCTTTTTATTTTTATCCGTAAACCCCATTCATGCTGCAGCATAAAGGGGTTAATGAACACTGATACTGGTGCCACTAATGCAGCACAAAGGGGTTAATTAGCTGACACTGGTCAGTAATGCATTAGTGACCAGTGGCAATACAATAACCCTTTTGTGCTGCACATTACAAATAACATTGGTAATTATTAATCTCATTCTCACCAGTTATGCCGCGTACACACGATCGGAATTTCGGCCAGCAAAAGACCGATGAGAGCTCTTCATCGGAAAATGTGACCGTGTGTAGGCTCCATCGGAATTTTGCTGGCCGAATTCCTGCCAGCAAAAAATTGAGAGCATGTTCTCAATTCTTCCGACGGAAAAGGTTTCGGAAATTCCGATCGTCTGTAGTAATTCCGACGTGCAAAATTCCTACTCATGCTTGGAAACAATTTGACGCATGCTCGGAAGCATTGTTGTGTTGTACGTCACAGCGTTCTTGACGGTCGGAATTTGGTGTGACCGTGTGTAGGCAAGACAGTTTGAGCGGAATTCCGTTGGAATTTCGTCGGGAAAACCATCAGAACTTTTTCAGACGAGAATTCCGATCGTGATCATTAGCCGATTCACCTGTAGATGTTCATGTGCTTACTTTTAATGCACTGCCTTGTTGGTTCCTCCTCTAGGTTGCACACACCGCTCTGGTCGGCGGCTCTCAGCGGTCCTGTCTCTTCCCACCTCCTGGCCGACCTCTCGCTGACGTCACGCCTCGCCGAGACTCGGAAGCGCCTGTCGGGTGGAGATTACTCTGCGGCTCCGCCTGACAGGGATCATCGTTGCAGGCGGCTCTGCAGTATTATGGCGTAGAAGTTAGTCACAGTTGCCAAGAAAGTTTTTAGCAGCACACTGCCAGCACCTCATCTGTGCCCCCTTCCTACAGTAAATGGTTCTGCCCAGGGCATCCGCCCCTTCCACCCCCCCTGTACTGGCCCTGGACAGATGCAGCTTAGGTAAGCATGATTCAGAAAAGAAAAAAAAAATCACTTTTAATGATGAAATAATGCATTAGTGTATTTTCTATCCACCTAGGCTTCAGCTTTACATCCTGTCTTCAGAGGTTGCCTAATTTCCCTATGAAGATTATATGTCACGGGAATGTCCAAAACATTGTGGAATTTAACGTGTATCCTCACAGGGTGACACTGTGGATACACTAGTAATAATATGCCAGCGTCCCGATATTAGTAGGAAAAGATTTGGTAATTGCAAAATTGGACTTTATAGGCACATGCATAGAATAAAGGATATTTGAAATTTGAATTGAATAAGATTAAAATCGTGGTTTACAAACATAAAAGAAAACAACATCATAATAATATATGACCCCAGGGACTCAAATAACACCTCCAAATATTATATTCTAATCCAATTCGGTCCAATTAGAAATAACAAATATATATGTCACGGAGCTGAAGGACCATGACTGTGAACTGAAGTGCCCAGGTTTTCATGCTGTATGCGCTCTCAGTACAAAAGGAACTGAAAGAGGAACTACAACCAAAATGAATCAACATACAATAAAAAATATGAGCATCTTTCTTACCCGTGAACGTTTCAGCTCTGCTTTGGTATAAGAAAATAATCAGAGCCTGGAATAGGCTTTGTTAGGACATAACAGAAAGCATGGAACATTATAAATTAATCAATGCTGCTGCAAGACTCATCCACCTTACCAACCGTTCAGTTTCCTCCACCCCTCTCTGCCAATCCCTGCACTGGCTTCCACTCACCCCACGAATAAAAGTCAAATTAATAACAATAATTTACAACTCTGCCCCCAGCTACATCACTAACCTAGACTCAAAATACCAACCAAGCTGTTCTCTTCGGTCCTCCCAAGACCTCCTGCTCTCTAGCTCCCTTGTCACCTCCTCCCATGCTCGCCTCCAGGATTTCTCCAGAGATTCTCCCATCCTTTGGGAACTTCCTATCCCAATCTGTCCGACTGTCCCCTAATCTATCCATCTTTAGACGATCCATGAAAACCCTTCTCTTTAACTGCTTTGCGACCGCCGGCTGTCAATTGATGGCCAGGCAGCGCAGCTCTCGTGTCGGGAGGGCGTCATATGACGCCCTCCTCTTCCCGGCCCTCCAGGGAGCACGTATCACTGGGCACCCAATGCGCGTGCTCGGCGACCGCGATGTCCGGTAACACAGCAGGACCGTGGATCTGTGTATGTAAACCAGTGATGTAAGTAACTGAGTTAAAATAAACTGAGTTACCTAACGCAGTTACTTTAGAGGGTAACGAGTAATCTAACTGATTACTTTTCCCCTCATGGTAACTCAGTTCCCATTACTTTGGCTTAGTTACCTCAATTACATCTACCGCCACTAGACGGCAGTAGTGTAATTCCGGTGTCCTGCCGAAAAAGTTCCCCCGCCGGATAAGGACCCCCTGTACTGCGCAGGCGCAGTGCTTGCGCAGTACGAAGGACTACGGAGCTTCCGAAAAATTGCCGAACCTAAACAGCTCTGAGTGAACACCGCGCAGGTGCAGTTAACATGTAATTGTACAGGGCGATGCCGCACGCTCCCGATGCTCGTGCTACTCTGCAAGGGGCGTCTATCGTGTAACTAAGGTGCGGGTCTAGTATTACTGTAACCAAGGGACGCATTTATTATTATTGTTATATATCAAGCTCTGCCCATTAATTTAACATTCGCCCTCTTCTTTAGCCATCCGCCCCTTACACGATATAATAATAATAGACCCGCCATTTGCTTACACGCTATAACAGATCTGCCCTTGGTTAGAGTAATAATAGAGCAGCCCCTTGGTTACACGATATAATAATAATAGAGCAGCCCCTTGGTTACACGCTATAACAGATCTGCCCCTTGGTTAGAGTAATAATAGAGCAGCCCCTTTTTTAAAGTAAGATCCTGTCAGAGGAGAGGAGACCGATGGTGTGTTCTCAGTGCAGAGAAACACCAATCGTCTCCTCCCCTTGTGACTCCCAGGGAACATATTAACCCCTTCAGCGCCCCCTAGTGTTAACCCCTTCCCTGCCAGTCACATTTATAATCAATAAGTAAGCATTTTTATAGCACGGATCGCTGTATAAATATGAATGGTCCCAAAAATGTGTCAAAAGTGTCCGATATGTCCTCCCCAATAATGCAGTCACAATAAAAATCGCAGATCGCCACCATTACTAGTTAAAAAATAAAAATAATAATAAAAATGCTATAAATCTATCCTCTGTTTTGTAAACGCTATAACTTTTGTGCAAACCAATCAATATACGCTTATTGTGATTTTTTTTACCAAAAATATGTAGAAGAATATGTATCGGCCTAAACTGAGGGAAAAAAAACATTTTTTTATATATTTTTTGGGGATATTTAGTATAGCAAAAAGTAAAAAAATATTTTTTTTTTTTAAACTTGTCACTATTCTTTTGTTTACAGCGCAAAAAATAAAAAACCGCAGAGGTGATCAAATACCACCAAAAGAAAGGTCTATTTGTGGGGACAAAATCATAACATTTCATCTAGGTACAGTGTTGTATGACCGCTCAATTGTCATTCAAAATGTGACAGCGCTGAAAGCTGAAAAATGGCTTGGGCAGGAAGGGGGTGAAAATGTACTGTATTGAGATGGTTAAAGAAGCCTATCCTGCTTCTAAATAATACACTGTTTTACTTTCTCCATCAGCTCATCCCCCACAGCTGTTACCTTTTGTGTCGATTGACCCTCCCTTCTAGATTGTAAGCTCTAAAGAGCAGGGCCTCTGATTCCTCTTGTACCAAATTGTAATGTAACTGTAATGTCTGACTTCATTTTGTTATGCGCTGCACAAACTGTTGGCACTATATAAAACCTGTATAATAATAATAATAAAAAATAGCACAGATCCTTTATTTATTTTTTTCCATTTTGTTGCAGTTAAGGTTCCAGTCCAGTGTATGATAGAAGCCTCGGGTTTATAACGAATAAATATAATCTGCTTGTCAGGGGGATGATCTATGAAAGGTTGGACCAGGAGTAAAAGAGATGTCACCAATAACAGCTTGTCAGACTGCAGGTTTCCTTTTACACAGCAAGCATTAGAAGTCCTTATCTTTTCCTGGTTAGAGTATATCAGTCTGAACACCTGTAAATATGCACAGGGAGCTTGCTGATTTTTGGAACAACGAGATCTAAAAGCGTACTTTGACACTTTTAGGGGGGGTGCCTATGAGCAGTTAAGATGGCAGAAATACTTACACAAGTTTGTTATTGGGCTGTCAGCAGGGAGCCATGGTGAAGCTCTCGGGCAGATCCAGTGCGACTGGCAGAGCAGGAAGTACAGTCTTGTATAAAACGTTCTGCCTTTCAAATGCCTCCCTTGTGTGATTCAGCCTGATCTCACCGCTTCTTCTTTTGTAAGTGAAAGGAAGCATTCGACTGATCAGAATCGAAAGCAAACTTCCCTTTGGGCAAGGAGAGTCGCTAAACATGTATTATTTTATCATAAAAAAGGAATTAACCACTTAAGGACCAAGTCTTTTTGAGATTTGTTTTTACAAGTTAAAAATATTTATTTTTTGCTAGAAAATTACTTAGAACCCCCAAACATTATATATTTTTTTCTCTAACACCCTAGAGAATAAAATGGCGGTCGTTGCAATACTTTCAGTCACACCGTATTTGCAGCAGCGGTCTTACAAGTGCACTTTTTTTGGAAAAAAATACACTTTTTTTAAATTTAAAAATAAGCCAACAGTAAAGTTATTCAATTTTTTTTTAGATTGTGAAAGATAATGTTAAGCCGAGTAAATTGATATCCAACATGTCATGCTACAAAATTGTGCCCGCTCGTGGAATGGCGACAAACTTTTACCCTTAAAAATCTCCATAGGCAACATTTAAAAAATTCTACAGGTTGCATGTGTTGAGTTACAGAGGAGGTCTAGGGCTAGAATTATTTCTCTCGCTCTACCGATCGCGGCGATACCTCACATGTGTGGTTTGAACACCGTTTTCATTTGCGGGTGCTACTCACATATGCGTTCGCTTCTGCGCATTTAAAAAACTTTTTTTTTTTATTATTTATATTACCTTTTATTTTTATTTTTTACACTGTTCTTTTAAAAAAAAAAAAAAATGGTGTCACTTTTATTCCTATTGCAAGGAATGTAAACATCCCTTGTAATAGAAAAAAAGCATGTCAGGACCTCTTAAATATGAGATCTGGGGTCAAACTACCTCACATCTCATATTTACAGACGGGTGGGGGCCATCTTCCCCTCACTCGTCTCCATGTCACACAGGGAAGAACATCTGATCGCCTCTGCCTCTGCCAACGGCTCCGGTAAGCGGCGGAGGGCACCTGAGCGCAGCGGGAGGGGGGCTGCCGATTAAAATGATCTTGCGGTGAATCTGCTGCAGAGACCACTTTTATCTTAAAGCGGACTGCCCGCTGAAGAAGAGGATACCGGGGTTATGGCAGCTAGCTGCTGCCATAACAACGATCTTCCTCTTCAAAGCACCGACGTATAACAACGGTGGTTAAAGAAGTATTAGACCCAAATCAAAAATATAATATAATGTAGCTTTTTTCAAAACAGTAAGGCCCCACTCACACTACAGTCATGGCCAAAACTGTTGAGGATGACACAAATATAAATTTTCAAAGTCAGTGTTTTTAGATCTTTTTGTCAGATGTTACTATGATATAATTACAAGCATTTCATAAGTGTCAAAGGCTTTTATTGACAATTACATTAAGTTTATGCAGAGTCAATATTTGCAGGGTTGACCTTTTTTTTTTCAAGACCTCTGCAATTCGCCTGCGTTTTATCAATCAACTTCTGGGCCACATTCTGACTGATGGAAGCCCATTCTTGCATAATCAATGCTTGAAGTTTGTCAAAATTTGTGGGTTGAGGATTAACCACAAGTTCTCAATGGGATTAAGGTCCGGGAAGGTTTCTGGCCATGGAACCAAAATTTTGATGTTTTGTTCCTCAAGCCACTTAGTTATCATGTTTGCCTTATGGCAAGGTGCTCCATCATGCTGGAAAATGCATTGTTCTTGACCAAACTGTTCTTGGATGGTTGGGAGAAGTTGCTCTCAGAGGGTGATTTTGTACCATACATTATTCATGGCTGTGTTCTTAGACAAAATTGCGAGTGAGCCCACTCCCTTGGCTGAGAAGCAACTGATGGTAGCGCTCACCTTTTCTTCTCCAGACAAGATTTTTTTCTGGATGCCCCAAACAATCGCAATGGGGATTTATCAGAGAAAAAGACTTTACACGAGTCCTCAGCAGTCCTCCCTTTTGTAGAATATCAGTCTGTCCCTGATGTTTTTGCCAGAGAGTAGTGGCTTCTTTGCTGCCCTTCTTGACACCAGGCCATCCGCCAAAAGTCTTTGCCTCACTGTGCGTGCAGATGGACTCACACCTGCCTGCTGCCATTCCTGAGCAAACTCTGCACTGGTGGTGCTCCGATCCCACAGCTGTAGGAGACGCTCCAGTTGCTTGCTGGACTTTCTCGGGCACCCTAAAGCCTTTTTCACAAATGCAGTGTAAATGTTTTTTATGGGATTCATTTCATTTTCATGGCAAAGAGGGACTTTGCAATTAATTGTTTGCAAAGTCTCTTGTTTCCTGTCCCTGTCCTGACCTTGCCCTGCTCATGTGTGCTCCCTCCATTTGTACATAGTTAGGTTGTTATTTGGGTTGCTGCACTTTCATGTTTATTTGTCACTTTATATTGTTTATGGTTTACTGGTGTCAGTGTTGGAATTGTATTATTTGTCTTATTAACCACTTGCTGACCGATGCAAGCCGATATACGTCGGCACAATGGCAGCGGTGGGCAAATGGGCATACCTATATGCCCCTTTAATTGGCGGAGCCGGTGGGGCGCACGCCCGCCGCATACATCGTGACCGTTCCCCGCGGGACCCGCAGACTCGATGTCCGCTGGTGTCCCGGCGATCGTGTCACGGAGCCACAGAATGGGGAGATGCCTATGTAAACAAGGCATTTCCCCGTTCTGCCTAGGGACATAACAGAGATCACTGCTCCCTGTCATCGGGAGCAGTGATCGCGGTCATGTGAGTGGTAGCCCACCCCCCCCCCCACAGTTAGAATCACTCCCTAGGACAAACTTAACCCCTTGATCGCCCCCTAGTGTTTAACCCCTTCCCTGCCAGTGTCATTTACACAGTAATCAGTGCATTTTTATAACACTGGTCGCTGTATAAGTGGCAATGGTCCCAAAATAGTGTCAAAAGTGTCTGATGTGTCTGCCATAATGTCGCAGTCATGATAAAAATCGCAAGCCAATCAGCGGGCTAGTGGGCGGGGAGCAGAGAGATGATATCATCTCTCACTGCCTGCTCTGCATCACTGCAGTTCCGCCTTTACTGTGCAGCTATGGGCATCAGAGAGATTACATCATCTCTCTGTTGCCTGCCTTCATTATGGCACACAGCAAGTGACAATCCTCAATGTGTGGCAGGTGAAGTGGTGGCAAGTGACAATCCGCTACGTGTGGCAGGTGACGTGGCAAGTGACAATCCTCAATGTGTGACAGGTGACGTCAGGGCAAGTGACAATCCGCAATTTGTGGCAGGTGATGTGGCAAGTGACAATTCTCAATGTGTTGTAGGTGACGTCGTGGCAAGTGACAATCCACAATGTGTGGCAGGTGACGTGGCAAGTGACAATCCGCAATGTGTGGCAGGTGATGTGGCAAGTGACAATCCGCAATGTGTGGCAGGTGACGTGGCAAATGTCAATCCACATCTGAAGGCAGGTGACGGTGGAAAATTACACGCTCAGGGCTCCCACCGATTCTGCATTATGGTGATTTGAACTATTTCCTTTTATATAACAATGTTATTATAGAAATAATGAACTTTAATCATTCTTTTTTGCGATACTGAACTTCGTCGCTTTAACTGACAATTGCGTGGTCCTGCAATGTTGTATCCAAACAAAAAAATTTTCCCACAAATAGAGCTTTCTTTTGGTGGTATTTGATCACTTCTGCGGTTTTTATTTTTTGTGTTATAAACAAAAAAAGAGTGACAATTTTGAAAAAAAAAACAATATTTTTTACTTTTTGCTATAATAAATATCCAAAAAACAAAAAAAAATGTCTTCATCAGTTTTGGCCAATATTTATTCTTCTACATACTTTTGTTTTTTTTTGGCCAATATTTATTCTTCTACATACTTTTGGTAAAGAAAAGCGCAATTAGCGTAGATTGATTAGTTTGCGCAAGAGTTAGAGCGTCTACAAAATAGGAGATAGATTTATGGCATTTTTCTTATTCTTTTTTTTCTTATTAGTAATTGCAGTGATCTTCGATTTTTAGTGGGACTGCTACATTGCGTAGGACAGATCGGACACTTTTGACACATTTTTGCGACCATTGACATTTATACAGAGATCTGTGCTATAAAAATGCACTGATTACTGTGTAAATGTCACTGGCAGGGAAGGGGTTAAATGTGTTCCCTGTGAGGTGTTTTTAACTGTGGGGGGATGGGACTGACTGGAGGAGGAAAGAGATCTCTGTTCCTAATCACTAGGAACAGCAGATCTGTCTTTCCTCCCCTGTCAGAATGGGGATCTGTCTGTTTACATTGACAGCTTACCTGACTTCAGTACTTTGAATCACTGATGTGAAAAAAGGAATCTGAAAACGTATCTGCCTATTTTAAAAACAATTATAAATGATCCAAAACACCCAAATAATTAATATTTTAATTAAAACTGGACCCTGGTGGGCTTAGCTCCCCTCTTCCTTCCTTCACTGAAGGGTTTCTCAGCTCCCCCATGTTCTGTGCTCATAGTGCTTCACATCTTCTCCACCTTCTTTCCCCATAGCACCACTCATCTCCTCATCTTGCATCTCCAGAACTTTATTGCTTTCCCTCACCTCTCCTTAGTACAATGCCACTTCTACCTTTAATCTTCAATCACCATAGTACCGTGCATACTACTGGTGCATCCATAGCATTAAAAGAAGAAAAAAGAAAAACAAACGACTGCGCTGCAAGCAATAAATCAAATAGTGAAAATAATGACTAAACCATATCAATGTACCAATTGGGTAGTGAACTTGAAAGTATGTTTAATACAGTAAGAACAGTATACACCTGTTGTATAAGAGAAGGGTTAGTTCAAATAACAATAGTCCAAAGTGTAAATAGAGCCAAAAAGTTCTTAGTATTGGTCTTTTTTTCCCAAATCGGTTGTATATTTCAACGATAGCATATAAAAGACAGCTCCAAAAGTAGTTCAAAGTGACATCAATCCAATAACACCAAATGGAAGTAGTGATCTGGTAAGAAAAGGGTTAACACCTCCACCAATGAACACAATGACCCTTACCAGAGTGCGAGACCTCCTGTTACAGAGGTCCCACAAGCTTGTGGCTTAATCCCGGCCAGGGGCTCCAGGAGGCAATAGCTGGTCACTCGGGATGCAGGACACACAGGCTCAAGACGGTCAAACGGATAACATGAGATAAAAAGGGAACTCCATAGTGTATCACTTTAAAATTTATTAAAATAAAAAAGGGGGTTTGCACTTACAAAATGCAGAAGATTAAAAATCGAGTAGATAGCCGGCCGGCTCAAATTCGCTGCCCATTGCTTCCGGGGTCTGCGTGGTTGTGTGGTGACGTCAGCACGCCGCTCCTCCCTACGCCGTTTCGTCACAAATTACATCTTCCAGGGGCACGGGCGGCGTGCTGACTCACCACCAATAAATACACAATACACACCGAAGGAACGCCCAGCTCTGAACCACTGAGAGCCGATGTATATCCACCATTTTGGTGAAGGGCAAAATGCCCAAACTCATAAACAAAGATTAATGCTTCAAACAGCGGTGGTTAAAAATTGGCCTGATAAAAACCAAAACCAGGGCACCATAACTGTCAGGTGAAGCAAGAGGCAATCTAAGATTCCCCACCATAGCGCAACTCGGTAGTGATCTCAACGGCCGCCCGAGTAGCCAAGGGGCATGACCAGACATTGCCATATAGTCTTAAAGCAATCTGGAGTCCTGGCCACAGGCAAACGGCAGCAATATCACATTAAGATTGAATTAAAAGGGAATGCCGATGGAACGGCCTTCATTTGCCTATTGACCTGAATCCCAAATATACCTTCAAACCCCAAATCACTGAATTAATATACCTTGCCCGTTGGTCGTTAGGCATACTTTATAGATGAGATGGGAAGTTTGTCCCCAAAGAGGCGAACAGGAGTTGGAGGATTGGTTCCGCTATTTCAATGACGCAGGTCTTGCGTTCCTCCAATTTTTAATTACTAGGAAAAACACCAAACTCTCTAAACTCGATAACGAGATTCAGACTCTTAAAGTGAGCCTGCTTCTGTATAAAGATAGTGAGGAATACAAAGAAAGAACCATTAATCTATTAAAGATTCTAGATAAAGAAGAAAAGGAACAAAAAATTAAAAAAAGGAAGAAATATAATAGGGATTTCAGTGATTACCAGGCAAGTAGTGTTTTTGCATAGCAAAAGAAGCTTGCAGCGGAATCACTAGCCTCCACAGACCCTAGAATGGAGGCAATTCCCCAGGGGGAATCTACTATACCAGCAACGCCTGGGGTAGGCCATCATCCATCTACAGGTAGCCAGTCACGCAGAATTGCCAAACCTGCTCAAACTACCACCAAGGGAGGGAAAAAGGGCAGACGCCCCTCTTACAAATCACCACAGAGGAGCTTCGGGCCCAACAAAGGAGGACAACATACTAATCCTCCTTGGAATCAACCCCCCCTATATTGGCAGCCTACCAATCACGACCGTAATTATGGCCATAGTCATAATCCGGGACCCTATTATCAACACAACAGGGACCCTTCGCAATATTTGAGGAACACTGAAAAGTCCCCGCAGAATTCGCATGGCACTCCGTTTCACTATGATCCTTATATTAACAACCACCAATATCGTGATGGCGAAATACCATATCGCCAATTCGAATTTGGTGTGGACACACAGAATCGTTTTTTTCCGCTAAGAGATCGTGACGGTTCAGGTTTTGGTGGCCCCACGATTTCTAGCCACTTTGGGGGGCCCAATGGTACTCCTAGGCCTGTTCCACCGGGTAACCATCCAGGTAACAATTTTGATGGAAACCAGGCACAACATTGGGGTTTTCCCAGGCCCAACCAAGGAGTAAAACGCCAAGTAGAAAACAAAGAGGAAGCAGAGGGGGGAGGAGGTCACAAAAAACAAGAAGTTGAGTGGTGACGGCATCTTTAATTTAAGTTCTCAGACCCTCAGTGATTCGGAAAAAGCTCTTTTAAATAAGGGTTTGAAGTTTGCACCCCCCAATAAATTAAACAAATTCCAAACATATATGGACATACACAAGTATGTCCGTAGAATTAATATTAAACGACATTTTGCCAATCGCCCCTCTATACAGAATGTAGCAAACCAACATGGTTTCCAGCACTCGGGACTGGCCAACTCGTCTACTTTTAACCCCCCTGGAGTCCTAGCACCTTCCCTAAAGGTTTTCAGGGATGTGGTTCTTAGAGATCTGGAATCAATTAAGATCTCGAACCAGAAAATGGATAAGGCACTAGAAGAAGGTCTTGACCAATTGTGCAATAATAAAGATTTGGTGATCCACCCTGCGGATAAGGGTGGGGGGATTGTTATACTTGACCGTGCTAACTACATACAGGAGATGTATAATATAGTCAATGATAAAGTGACCTATGAGAGACTCAATGGTAACCCCATGTTCCAATACAAAAAAACTTTACAGTTGCTGGTGGAAAGGGGCTCTCAACTAAACATTTTGAACGAGAAAGAAAAAATCTTTTTAGTTCCAAAAGCCCCACGGACACCGGTATTATATATTTTGCCTAAAATCCATAAGAGCCTCACTTGCCCCCCGGGACGCCCGATTGTGAGCGGTATAGATTCCATCACGTCCCGGGTGGGCAAGTATATTGACCATTTTTTACAACCGTTGGTAAAGGATATGCCCTCCTATATTAGAGACACCAAGCACGTAATCAATTTGTTATCCAACTTGAAACCCAACATCCATACCCTATTGGTGACTGCCGATGTGACATCGCTCTATACAGTCATACCACATGACTTGGGGATAGCTGCAGTCAAATATTATTTAAATGCTTCTTCTATTCTCCCTGTCCAACAACAAACCTTTATCATGGAGTTGCTGGAATATGCTGCGAACCATAATTATTTTTGGTTTGACCAATGCTATTTCCGGCAGCTCCGCGGTGTGGCCATGGGAGCCAAATATGCCCCGAGCTTGGCCAATTTGTTTATGGCCAAGTGGGAGGAGGACGTCATCTACCATGACCGTAACCCACAACTTTTGTTCTGGGCGAGGTACATTGATGACGTCCTCCTCCTATGGGACGGGTCAGTCTCTGAACTTAACAACTTTTTCCTGAACCTCAATGAAAACGAAAGAGGGATCAGGTTTGTACACGAAGCGAGCAGTACCCAGATTCATTTTCTGGATATTACCATCAAAAAGGAGATTGATGGATTTACAACCACTTCTTTCTTCAAAAAGACTGACCGTAACGCCTATATCCCCCAGGGTAGTTGTCATCATGATTCCTGGCTCAGTTCAATCCCCAAGAGTCAGTTCATGAGGATGAGGCGAAATTGCACTACCATTGAGGACTACAAGGTGCAAGCAGGTACCCTTAGAGATAGACTTCTAGATAAGGGATACGATCAGGTGTCACTTGACAAAACACTGGAGGAAGTAGCAATGGTAGATAGAGCGCACTTGCTAGTCGATGGTCCCAAAAAGGTTCGTAAGAGGCCTTCTTTACCCCTTATTACTACGTTCTCAACCCAACATTATGCCCTTAAAAAGATTTTACGTAAACATTGGCACCTTTTGGGGAACGATAACATCATTAAGACTTTTTTACCCCCTCAACCAGAACTGATATTCAAGGGAGCACCTTGCCTTCGCGATAGGATCGCTCCAAATGCAATTGATCCTCCAATTAAGAAGGTCTCCTTCTTTCAGAACATCACTGGCTATCACCAATGCCGCAAATGTCAGATTTGTACACTTAATAAAAGTAAATAAGGAAAACCGAGACTTTTGTCTCTACCAGTACTTCTAAAGTTCACAAAATCAAACCTTTCATTACCTGTAGTTCAACAGGCGTAGTATACTTGCTCCAATGCCCCTGCGGGTATCAGTATATAGGAAGGACAAAACGCTCCATGCAGGTGCGGTTAGGGGAGCATATTACCAACATTAAAAATGGTTTTAGATTTCATTCAGTCTCTAAGCACTATGCAATCCATCATGACCGGAACCCTGCCAATACTTTGTTTTTGGGCATAGACAAATATAGTGCCCACTGGAGGGGTAGTTCTCTGGTAAGAGAACTATCTAAGCTAGAGATGTCCTGGATCCATAGGGTTCGTTGTTACACCCCCCCATGGCCTAAACATAGACACGGATGTCAATTGCTTCATAGACAATAGCTGAACAAAATGGTTTTTCATTTTTTATTTTTTATTTTTATTTTTATTTTTATTTTTATTTTATTATTATTTTTTGATACACAAATCCTCTAACAACAGTAGAGGTGAATAGGCTTTGATCCATCCTGGGAATTTTAACCCTAAATGAGATCTATGCACAATCTTTGTTTTTCATCATGGTTTATATTAACGAATTATATCATCATGTAATTATATGGGCCATTTGTGCATATCCTCATGTGATACTAGGTTTCCTTAGCATCAAACCTTTTTTATAATTGTGAACCGACTCTGAACCCCTGAGGCCTATTTACGATTATATCAATATCTGTATGCTATACGGGGCCAAATCATTGGTTGGCGCTAATTGGGTTTAATTTCCCCTTCCTTTTTTATTAGTGATGATATAGTACATTTTTTCTTCCTTTTCTGATCACACAGTTTTTTCTTTATGTCATATCATCTATAAAGTATGCCTAACGACCAACGGGCAAGGTATATTAATTCAGTGATTTGGGGTTTGAAGGTATATTTGGGATTCCGGTCAATAGGCAAATGAAGGCCGTTCCATCGGCATTCCCTTTTAATTCAATCTTAATGTGATATTGCTGCCGTTTGCCTGTGGCCAGGACTCCAGGTTGCTTTAAGACTATATGGCAATGTCTGGTCATGCCCCTTGGCTACTTGGGCGGCCGTTGAGATCACTACCGAGTTGCGCTATGGTGGGGAATCTTAGATTGCCTCTTGCTTCACCTGACAGTTATGGTGCCCTGGTTTTGGTTTTTATCAGGCCAATTTTTAACCACCGCTGTTTGAAGCATTAATCTTTGTTTATGAGTTTGGGCATTTTGCCCTTCACCAAAATGGTGGATATACATCGGGCTCTCAGTGGTTCAGAGCTGGGCGTTCCTTCGGTGTGTATTGTGTATTTATTGGTGGTGAGTCAGCACGCCGCCCGTGCCCCTGGAAGACGTCATTTGTGACGAAACGGCGTAGGGAGGAGCGGCATGCTGACGTCACCACACAACCACGCAGACCCCGGAAGCAACGGGCAGCGAATTTGAGCCGGCCGGCTATCTACTCGATTTTTAATCTTCTGCATTTTGTAAGTGCAAACCCCCTTTTTTATTTTAATAAATTTTAAAGTGATACACTATGGAGTTCCCTTTTTAATTCATGTTATCCGTTTGACCGTCTTGAGCCTGTGTGTCCTGCATCCCGAGTGACCAGCTATTGCCTCCTGGAGCCCCTGGCCGGGATTAAGCCACAAGCTTGTGGGACCTCTGTAACAGGAGGTCTCGCACTCTGGTAAGGGTCATTGTGTTCATTGGTGGAGGTGTTAACCCTTTTCTTACCAGACCACTACTTCCATTTGGTGTTATTGGATTGATGTCACTTTGAACTACTTTTGGAGCTGTCTTTTATATGCTATCGTTGAAATATACAACCGATTTGGGAAAAAAAGACCAATACTAAGAACTTTTTGGCTCTATTTACACTTTGGACTATTGTTATTTGAACTAACCCTTCTCTTATACAACAGGTGTATACTGTTCTTACTGTATCAAACATACTTTCAAGTTCACTACCCAATTGGTACATTGATATGGTTTAGTCATTATTTTCACTATTTGATTTATTGCTTGCAGTGCAGTCGTTTGTTTTTCTTTTGGTCTTGTTGATGTGGGTATCTCGCATTCACGATTGCAGCAGCTATTTTTCTATGTTTTTTCTTTTCAACATTTTTTTGTGTATGGTGTGCACTATTCAACACTGGGTTACCACTATTTTTGGACAGCGCAGTAATCCACACATTTCCGCATCCATAGCATTACTTATCTCTCTCTCTCTCTTCTGTCTCTTCTCACCAAAACATTGCTCATCTATTACACCTCCCCTCTTCATATTGTCACTGATTTCTGCCTCTCCTCTCCACAGCACCACTCATATTCTAGGTCTCCCCCTCTCCATAGCATTGTTTCTTTCATTTGCTTGCCTTCTCCACAGTGTTCTTTTCCATAACCCACCCTGTTCTATAATAATATTTTTCTCCTTGACCTCCCCAATCCATAGTGATGTTCTTCTGCTCTGCCTTCTCTCTATATCAGGGGTGTCAAACTCAATTTCATCGTGGGCCGCATCAGCATTATGATTGTCCTTAAACGGGTCGGTTGTATCTGTAAGATTAGATGTCCAGCGCATCCCCTCCCCTTACATTAGATGTCAAGAGCCACCCCACCATCAGAAGCTGAGTCCCCTACTCTCCCTAACATCACAGTGCACCCCCTTTCCTTATGCTGCTGCTGGGAAGAAGCTGGATGCATTGCTGTAAAGCAGAAAGTAGGGGTCTGGAGGAGGACCACAGGAGGGCTGGAGCTCTCCTGCAGCTGCAGGAGAGGTGTGAGGGCCACATGAAATGGGCTGGAGGGCCGAATTCAGCCTGCGGGCCTTGTGTTTGACACCTGTGCTCTACATAGTGCTATTTCTTTCTACCACCTCCTAAACTATGGTGATGTTCATCTTCTCCACCCCCCTCTCCATAATAGAGTATCATCTCTCCCTCCCCTCTTCATAGTGTAGCTCCTGTCCTCGGCCTCCCCTTTCCATAGCGATGCTTAGCTCCTCCGTCTCAACTTTACTATAGTGATGTTCATCTCCTCCACCCCCCTCCTTTGGATCACTCATCTTCCCCTGCCTTCCTTCTCCATATTGTTATTTCTATCCACCACCTCCCCACTCCATAGTGTCATTCCTCTCCTTTGCCTTCCCTCTTCAATGCCTCGTTCCTGTCCTCTGGTTCCCCTCACCATAGTGATGGTCATCTCCTTCCTAGCTAAATCGCTTACTATTTACGTATGTCAACATTATTTGGTAACACCCCTTTTTAATTATGAATAAGCCACCTCTATTAAATTGGCAATACTATCTCTTATGCCGCGTACACACGATCGGAAATTCCACCAGCAAAAGTCCGATGAGAGCTTTTGGTCGGAAAATGCAACTGTGTGTATGCTCCATTGGACTTTTGCTGGTGGAATTCCAGCCAGCAAAACATTGAGAGCAGGTTCCCAATTTTTCAGTCGAAAAAAGTTCCGATCGGAAATTCAGATCGTCTGTAGCAATTCCGACGTGCAAAATTCCTACGTATGCTCGGAAACAATTTGACGCATGCTCGGAAGCATTGAACTTAATTTTCTCGGCTCATCGTAGTGTTGTACGTCACCGCGTTATTGGCGGTCGAAAGTTCAGCAAACTTTTGTGTGACCCTGTGTATGCAAGCCAAGCTTGAGCGGAATTCCGTCGGAAAAAACATCCGTAATTTTTCTGACGGAAAATCCGCCCGTGTGTACGCGGCATAAGTCTTGAAATATGGCACTTCTCTAAACCTGATTACATAATGCCAGGTCTTTTTTTCAGCTGGAACTTGGTGGAACTCAGTTCCACCACCTCTGGCTCAGGCCCTCTGCTCCTGGCTTACCACTATCAATTTGTAAACACAGAAGTCTGGCTTGTCTCCCAACGGCTCCCACAGATCTGATCTCCTGGCTCCCACTGAGAGCAGGAAGGGGACAAGGGAGATGCAGATGTTTGGGGTGCAGTGCGAATGCTGAAACCCCCACCGGATGATCTCCCGTCATGTGAGAGAGGCAGAGCCAACTACCGTGTGCGGGCAGGTACTAGAGTCAGCTGGGTGCTTCAGCTTAATACAGTAGCAAAAGTAAGACATGTGATAGAGCTGGTGGAGCTTCTTAAGGGGGGGCATGGGAGCAGTAGAGGGGGGTTGCATGCAGAGGTCCATAGTGATCCTTTCTTCCTGCCTTCCATGTACCATAGTGATTCCTCCTTCCTACCTTCCATGTACCATAGTTATACTTACTTTCTTCTATTTACCATAGCGATCCTTTTTTACTGCCTTCCATGCACCAAAGTGATGCCTCCTTCCTTTCTTCCATGTACCAGAGTGATACTTCCTTTCTTCCATTTACCATAGTGATCCTTTCTTCCTGCCTTCCATGTACCATAGTGATCTCTCCTTCCTTTCTTCCATTTACCATAGTGATCCTTCCCTTTCTCTCTTCCTAAGGGTTGGTTCACACTGCAACACAGTGCAGGAAAGGCACGTTCCATGCATATTTCCCACACTGCATGCAACCATACTACCCTTGTGAAACAAATATGGGTGCCATTAATTGTTAATGGCAGCGTGTTTGCAACCACCAAACCACATATTACTGCACTATTATGTGGTTTGGTGTGGTACAATTTGAAAAAGTAGTGGTTTGCAGAGCATCCACATTCACTTGAATGGGTTGCGGTTAGTGGCCATTTGTTTAACTAATCCCAAATGCCCATTCCACCATCATATTTGGCCACACCCACTTTCTGCTGTGGGGCGTGCGTTGTGTGCCGCAGGTCACTATCTCCCTGAAATGTCCCTCATTCTCAAGTACAAAAGTTGGGAGGTATGTAGTATATGGTGGTAACATTTCCAGAATACGCCCCTTTTTAACTAATGATACCACCAAGCTTCTAACTCACTCCCTGGTTATCTCTCGCCTCGACTACTGCAACTCCCTCCTCATTGGATTACCTTTACATAGACTATCCCCCCTTCAGTCCATAATGAATGCCCCTGCAAGACTCATCCACCTTACCAACCATTCAGTGTCCTCCACCCCTCGCTGCCAATCCCTGCACTGGCTTCCACTCACCCAACGAATAAAATTCAAAGTACTAACAATAATTTACAAAGCCATCCACAACTCTGCCCCCAACTACATCACTAACCTAGTCCCAAAATACCAACCAAGCCGCTCTCTTTGGTCCTTCCAAGACCTCCTGCTCTCTAGCTCCCTTGTCACCTCCTCCCATGCTCGCCTCCAGGATTTCTCCAGAGCTTCTCCCATCCTTTGGAACTCTCTACCCCAATCTGTTCGACTGTCCCCTAATCTATCCATCTTTAGACAATCCCTGAAAACCCTTCTCTTTAAAGAAGCCTATCCTACTTCTTCTAGATTGTAAGCTCCAATGAGCAGGGACCTCTGATTCCTCTACTTCCTCTTCCTCCATCAGCTCATCCCCCACAGCTATTACCTCTTGTATCAATTGACCCTTCCTTTTTGGGGGGAAAAAATTAAATGTCAGCAGCTACAAATACTACAGCTGCTGAGTTTTAATATAGGGACACTTGCCTGTTCAGGGAGCCCACGATGTCAGGACCTCAGCCAATTTTCAGGTGCTGCTGCTGCCATCTCCACTAAGCGAAACTGGCAGCGAACCCTATCGGCTTCACAGATGGTTCCCTACTGTGCATGCACAAATTGTAATGTGATTCCTCTTGTACCAAATTGTAATGTAATTGTAATGTCTGCTTTTATTTTGTTAAGCGCTGCGCAAACTGTTGGTGCTATATAAATCCTGTATAATAATAATAATAATAATGATAATGTAGAGTTTGGATAAAAAAGTTTACTATGGCCCCCGTGCACACAACTTTGAAAATCATAAGCTCATAAAGATAGATTTACCTTGCAGCCCCCATGCATCATTCACAAACAGACTATTTATTTTTTACCATTTTAATACCCTATTCACCCTTGAGGTCCTAGTTTTCAATAAAATTGGAATCCCGTTTCACTTTAAAGAGGTGGGGGGAAAAAATGAAATGTCAGCAGCTACAAATACTACAGCTGCTGACTTTTTAATATAGGGACACTTGCCTGTTCAGGGAGCCCACGATGTCAGGACCTCAGCCAATTTTCAGGTGCTGCTGCTGCCATCTCCACTAAGCGAAACTGGCAGCGAACCCTATCGGCTTCACAGATGGTTCCCTACTGTGCATGCACAAAGTGTTCTGCACTTTAAAATTGGCCCGGCAGCGAAGGAAGGAGGACGAGGGGCCGAACTTCCGAAGGGACGGCGCTGAGGGACCTGTCAAAAATAGATACCTGTAATTGGCACCTTTCGAGGGGGGAGGAAGCAAATAAGTGGAAGTTCTGCTTTTGAGTGGAACTCCGCTTTAACTTCAACCCTGTTGAGTTTACTAGAGTCTCATATAGAAGATACTGGAAGAAAATGGGAATATGAAAGAATATTGCATTATTCTGTATCAAAGGAAATGTGATCACACATCTGGTAAATATAGGAAAGAAATATTCGAGATTGTGTCCCCTGCTGTGATCTCAGGGGCCCCTTCTGCACTCCACCACTACTTTCACTTTTGCTATCTAGACAACAATTGGGACAAGTGAGTAAAATTAATAAATCCTGCCCTCTAGTGGTATTTGACCCTCCCGACAGACAATAAAATCTTAGTATGTCAATGTAGAGAAATATAATAAAAATAAGGAAATTCCACACTGAAGTAACAATTTACCTGCAGAAGTGTAAAACAGCATGAATACAAATGTGATAAAAATGCGATGCCATTTGCTGCAGGTACAGGAAATGAGATTTCAGCTGCTTCTCGTTAATAATAACACACTTTATTTATGAATGTTTTCTCACAACTTTCACCCAGTTTTCATAAATTTTTCTAATTAAAACTCACGGGAAAAATGGGTGAAAGTTGCGTGAATTTTTATGTGAAAATTTAGAACAGGCGTAGTATACTTGCTCCAATGCCCCTGCGGGTATCAGTATATAGGAAGGACAAAACGCTCCATGCAGGTGCGGTTAGGGGAGCATATTACCAACATTAAAAATGGTTTTAGATTTCATTCAGTCTCTAAGCACTATGCAATCCATCATGACCGGAACCCTGCCAATACTTTGTTTTTGGGCATAGACAAATATAGTGCCCACTGGAGGGGTAGTTCTCTGGTAAGAGAACTATCTAAGCTAGAGATGTCCTGGATCCATAGGGTTCGTTGTTACACCCCCCATGGCCTAAACATAGACACGGATGTCAATTGCTTCATAGACAATAGCTGAACAAAATGGTTTTTCATTTTTTATTTTTTATTTTATTTTATTTTTATTTTTATTTTATTATTATTTTTTGATACACAAATCCTCTAACAACAGTAGAGGTGAATAGGCTTTGATCCATCCTGGGAATTTTAACCCTAAATGAGATCTATGCACAATCTTTGTTTTTCATCATGGTTTATATTAACGAATTATATCATCATGTAATTATATGGGCCATTTGTGCATATCCTCATGTGATACTAGGTTTCCTTAGCATCAAACCTTTTTTATAATTGTGAACCGACTCTGAACCCCTGAGGCCTATTTACGATTATATCAATATCTGTATGCTATACGGGGCCAAATCATTGGTTGGCGCTAATTGGGTTTAATTTCCCCTTCCTTTTTTATTAGTGATGATATAGTACATTTTTTCTTCCTTTTCTGATCACACAGTTTTTTCTTTATGTCATATCATCTATAAAGTATGCCTAACGACCAACGGGCAAGGTATATTAATTCAGTGATTTGGGGTTTGAAGGTATATTTGGGATTCCGGTCAATAGGCAAATGAAGGCCGTTCCATCGGCATTCCCTTTTAATTCAATCTTAATGTGATATTGCTGCCGTTTGCCTGTGGCCAGGACTCCAGGTTGCTTTAAGACTATATGGCAATGTCTGGTCATGCCCCGTGAGCCCCTGGAAGACGTCATTTGTGACGAAACGGCGTAGGGAGGAGCGGCATGCTGACGTCACCACACAACCACGCAGACCCCGGAAGCAACGGGCAGCGAATTTGAGCCGGCCGGCTATCTACTCGATTTTTAATCTTCTGCATTTTGTAAGTGCAAACCCCCTTTTTTATTTTAATAAATTTTAAAGTGATACACTATGGAGTTCATTTTGCCCTTCACCAAAATGGTGGATATACATCCTGCTCTCAGTGGTTCAGAGCTGGGCGTTCCTTCGGTGTGATTGTGTATTTATTGGTGGTGAGTCAGCACGCCGCCCGTGCCCCTGGAAGACGTCATTTGTGACGAAACGGCGTAGGGAGGAGCGGCTTTTCTTACCAGACCACTACTTCCATTTGGTGTTATTGGATTGATGTCAATTTGAAGCGAATTTGAGCTGGCCGGCTATCTACTCGATTTTTAATCTTCTGCATTTTGTAAAAAAAAACCCCCTTTTTTATTTTATTTACACTTTGGACTATACACTATGGAGTTCCCTTTTTAATTCATGTTATCCGTTTTACTGTATCAAACATACTTTCAAGTTCACTACCCAATTGGTACATTGATATGGTTTAGTCATTATTTTCACTATTTGATTTATTGCTTGCAGTGCAGTCGTTTGTTTTTCTTTTGGTCTTGTTGATGTGGGTATCTCGCATTGTGTTTATTGGTGGAGGTGTTAACCCTTTTCTTACAAGACCACTACTTCGAAAGTGCCATTTGCTGCAGGTACAGGAAATGAGATTTCAGCTGCTTCTCGTTAATAATAACACACTTTATTTATGAATGTTTTCTCACAACTTTCACCCAGTTTTCATAAATTTTTCTAATTAAAACTCACGGGAAAAATGGGTGAAAGTTGCGTGAATTTTTATGTGAAAATTTAGAACATAGACCCCTTAAAAATGAATACACTAGAGAACACCTCAAGGCCCAAAAATTGTGGTCCTGCTGCTTTTTTTGAAGCGTATCACTCACATTGCAAAATGAAGAAGTTGAGTACAGTAATTCCAAGCCTTGGTGTCTGTGAGTGCAATAATAACCCCCCGCATGAGTGTCAAGGCACACAAAAATAGCCTCCTAACATTGGTGTCAGTGGACACAACAATAATCCTTCCATCATTGTTGTCAGTGGATGCAATAATTACCCTCAGCATTGATATTAGTTCAATAATATCCTCCAACGTTGGTGTCAGTGGACACAATAATAACTACCAACATTGCGTCGGTGTGTGAAATAATATCCCCCAACATTGGTATCAGTGGAGGCAATAATAACCCTTAATACTGGTGTCAGTAGCCCCCCCCCCCCCCCCAGGCACGTGCGCACACACACATTGGTGGTCACTGGCACCCCCTGCTATGGAAGTTAACCCCACCATGTCCGTCATTGTTTATCATGGCCGTGAAAGTTAACTATCCCCCCCCCCCCCACCTCCTGCCTTGGTGGTCACTGGGAGGGAAATGTAATCCCTCCACCCCTTGTATTGGTGGTCATGGCAGTGACAGTTAACCTCCCCTTCCCAATCCCCTCCTCCTTTCTCCCCATTGGTTGCAACAGCTGAATAAGTTAGCCCCCCACATCCTGCATTGGTGACTGATGCTGTCTGCATTCAGGTGAACTCCAAGATTATACCAGTAACCTGCATGTGCTTCCTTTGGTCTATTTCCCTCAGTGATTTTTATTCCAACCTGGGTTTCACTGGGGCAATGCTATCCTAGCACTTATGTGCTTATTGTTGCACACTGTCCGAGCTCGTTTATACGTGAACAGGTTTGGATTCAATTCACTATATTTCCTCCTGTGACCCCCTATGGTTGTGGATGGTTGGTCCGTTGATTAGGATGGATTTCCGCTTTTGGCACTTAATATAGACTCGGAGCTTGAGCACAATCGGTCGGTTTCCATTGACTACTAGGCATTCCACTGTGAACATACATTCATATACCCTATTCCTGAAGAAGCTCAAAAGAGCGAAACATGTTGAATGAAGTGGTATCTTATGAAATTGTTAACTCACTGTTTTAACCTCGTACATGTCAATTCTGGTGCTGGTGATTTACCCAGTTGTCATGAATATGCATGTTTTAATTGTCTTTTTGATTGTATGTATCAATAAAACTATTTTCTTATGAATGCTAAGTATTCATCTATGTGTTTATTACTAGCACCCTCAAAGTCCCGGGGTCAGTGAATCCCAAGTCCATTTATATATTTTTTTAAATCCTTCATTGGTGGTCAAGGCTGTAGAAATTCTCCACCCCTCCCCCTACTTGCATTGGTGGTGACTGGCAGTGCACTTTAAAGCGGAACTTCAGTATTTTTTTCATTTTTTCCTCTATTATTGATAACCAATATTGTTGTTTTAACTTTGGATAGTAAAAGATTTTGTTTTCTGCCAGTAAATACCTTATACAGCCCACTTCCTGTTTTTTGTCTGGTAAAAAAAGCCTAGGCTTATGCACAGCTCTCTCTCTCACTCTCGTGAGAGTTTTCCAGGAAGGGAGGGGGATGAGTCATAAGAGGGCCAATGAGAGCTGCAGAGCTGGAGGTGTGCCTCTGTGTGTCTGTGTAAATCCAGGAAGTGAACAGCTAGCAGCTTCAGCTGCCCACAGCCAGACTCAGTGGAGGAATATTTCTGCAGCATATTTGGCAAGGACAGAATCACAGTATATATAAAATAATATGCAAAATGGTTGGAGGGAAGCTTCAGAATGGCAAAGATGTTTTTATTACAAATTATGTGAGCAGACTGCAGTTCCTCTTTAATCCCCTCATCTTACCCCCTGAATTTGTTTCATGGCAATGAAAGGTAAAGTGTTTGTAAGCCTCCGACATGAAATATAAAGTGTGTACTAAGTGTAATTTCTACTGCTTCATCCTTCTACTATCAGCATGAATCACTTCTGTCAAGTGTAGCACCCTTGTCCTAAACAGGGCTGCTAGTAAATTTAGTTGTGCTAGGTGGTAACTAGCCTGGCTAATTTGTAGTCTTTTATCAAATAGTTTTCTCCTAAGCTTGAGTTTAACTGTAATTTCTGTCACAGTTAAATTCTGAACTTCTGTCAATAGGTGGCACTGTTGCCTTTGGCATTAGGCATTATGCCCCGTACACACGGTCGGACATTCCGACCACAAAATCTGTTGGATATTTTCCGATGGATTTTGTCCGAAACTGTCAGACAAAGTTGTCGGAAAATCCGATCATTTTGAACAAGGTTACGTACAACACGTACAACGGGACTACATAGAGGCCAGTAGCCAATAGCTTTTGTCTCCAAATTTCTTCTGAGCATGCGTGGCACTTTGTCCTTCGGACTAGGCTACACACGATCGGAATTGACGCGATCGGACCATGTTGTCGGAAAATTTGAGATCTAGCTCTCAAACTTTGTGCCCACACACGGTCGGATTTTCCGACAACATGATCCGATCGAACATTTTCCTTCGTAAAATCTGACTGTGTATACGGGGCATTAGAATGATAGATTACAGTGAATGCAGGTTATGAGTGAATATACTTTCCTCAGCCAATCAGCAGGAGTTTCTTTGACTGCTGAGGCTGCTGGGATAGACTATTTATTTGGAGAGAGTCAGGTGATGGTGGTTATTTCCACCTATGCTGCGGCCTGGGTGGGTGTGTGTGAAGCAGCAGCAGGGGTGTAGGCCTGAAGCCTGAGACCTAAACACGTGTAAAGAGTCTCAGCCTGAGGGGAGCCCGATCATTGCCAGGAGGCAAAGGAGAGAAAGTTACGAGAGGGACAACCACTCTTGTTGCTAGAGGCAAGTGTAAAGGGATGGAGTTCTGAAGCAGTACCATAGCAGACGCTTCATCAGCCGGGGACTGTGAAGTAAGTGGGAAAGCTTCAGGAGAGAACTCATCCAAGAAGTACAGTGGGTAGCTAAGAGTAAAACTTGAAGTGAAGTACAGCGGGTAGCTGTGAGTAAAGCTTGAGGGATCCAGTGGGTAGCTGTAAATTCTGAGGAACCCAGCGGGTAACTGTGGGTGAACTTGTATCACCTGAGGTCAGTCACTTCACTGGGTATATGTAAGGATCGCATCCCCTCCCCCTGAATTAGTGGTCATGGCAGTGAAAGTTAACACCCAGTTCAACATTGGGGTCATGGCTGTAAACACCAGAGGGTGTCCCTTCTACAGTGAAAGTTCATAGCCGCACCACAGGGACCAGTGAGAGGGCTATTCGCCCTTTGCTGATACTGCTAAAGGGACTGAGCCGCTAAGAACAGGACACCAAGTGTACCCAACCCATACTGCACTCTATACCACACTTATTCCAAACCTAGACTGCACCTATACCAACCTTAAACCGCACTATACCAAACCTTTACTGCATCTGAACCACATCCACATTGCACCTGTGCCGAGACTATACCATACCTATAGTTAAAAATAAAATATAAAACCTGCTCTGAGATCTAAATTGGCAGCAGCACCGGTAAAAGCCTGAATACCATGCTTAGACAATGTATTTAAGAAAGACAGGTGCGCTCACCCACTAAATCAACCATATAAATAAATAATGTTTTTTATTTATTTATATGGTTGAGTTAGTGGGTGAGCTCACCTGTCTTTCTTAATTAAACGATACCTATACTGCATGCAGGTTAACTGGAACTGTCATTAAGCGCACTAACGGTATTAAAGGGCCACAATGATAGCCGGCAGAAGAACATCTCAAAGGACTGCCCCTTCCATAATAAGTATTCTGCAAGTCCCCTTTGTTCTCCTGCCACCCCCTCCACTACAATCCTCCTGTTTTTTTGGATAGTGCATACCCAGTCGGTCTAGGATTAGCATTGCCGACATAAATGCACATTGGAAGTGTAGTTTCAGTACTAGATTAAACTTTACTACTGTTCACTGCTGCATTTGAGGAGGTCTTGCTACGGTTTATGCTTATCTGGACACCAGATGTCATCTTATGCCTGGTCCTTACTGTTAATCACTTTGTATGCTAAATTGTGTTGTTACCATTGTTAATCCATTTTTTGCTTACCTACTTGCCAACCATGTTGGGTGACAATACTGTATATTAAGTTTGCCTTTACTACATGTTTTTGTGCCTTTTTTCTTTAATATAGCACTACCACTGGGTACTAAGTATTACTTTACTTTGCTGTGATATTGTATGTTTATACACTCAACCTGGTGTGTAAGAGGGGCTGAGGTTTTTAGCCACTTGCCTAGTGGGCACTTCCTGCCCAAGCCAATTTTTAGCTTTCAGCGCTGTCCCATTTTAAATGACAATTGTGCGGTCAAGTAACACTGTACCCATATGAAGTTTGGATCACCTTTTTCACACAAATAGAGCTTTCTTTTAGTTGCATGTAATCACCACTGGGTTTTTTTATTTTTTGCTAAACGAAAAAAGGCCCAAATTTTTTTTTTATATATAGTTTGTTATAAAATTTAGCAAACAGGTAATTTTTCTCCTTCACTGATGTACGCTGATGAGGCTGCACTGGTGATGGGCACTGACAGGCTGCACTGATGAGCACTGATAGGATGCACTGATGGGCACTTATAGGTAGCACTGATGAAGACTGATAGGTGGCACTGATGAGGTGGCACTGCTGTGTACTGATGGGGTGGCACTGAGGATGCACTGATAGGCAGCACCTATAGGTGGCCATGATAGGCACTGATGGGTGGCACTGATAGGCGGCACTGATGGGCACTGATAGGTGACACTGATGGGCACTGATAGGCACTGGTAGGCGGGCATTGTTAGGACTGCACTGATAATCAGAACACTGATAGTCAGTGCTCTGATTATCAGTGTAGATGTCCCTTTAACGCAAGCCGGTTATCGGCTCTCTTATCCCTTCCTTGTGCTGTAAGCACGAGGAAAGGAAAGCTGATAACCGGCTTGTGTTTACATCATTGCAGATTGTTGGACATCCGAAGGACAGCATGATCACGGAACAGAGGACCCATTCTAATCAGTGGCTCCTACAAGGGTAGCGCTACACAGCACGGATGGAGCCTTTCCAGATGTTCAAGCTGCCCATTCTATACACACTAATGTATCCCCATACCATCAGGGATGTAGGCTCTGATAACAAGCCAGAAGGTCCCTTTCCTCTTTAGTAAAAAGGATGCGGTGCCCACGATGGCCAAAAAAATTTCAAATTTCGTCTGACCACAAAACAGTTTTCCACTTTACAACAGGCCATTTTAAATGATCTTTGCTCACAGAAGATGTTGGCGTTTCTGGATTTCTGGATCATGTTCAGATATGGCTTCATGCTTGAATGATAGAGTTTTACCTTACATTTTTAGATGGCACAGTGAATTGTATTCAGTGATTTTTGGAAGTATTTCTGAACCCATGCAGTGATATCCATCACAGAATCATGCCTGTTTTTAATGCAGTGATGTCTATGGGCCCGAAGATCACGGGCATCCAATATTGCTTTTCTGCTTTGTCCCTTGTGCATATTTCTCAAGATTCTTGGACTCGGGTGCTCTTTTTATACCCATTCATGTTAATAACCTGTTGCCAATTAACCTAATTCATTGCAAAATGTTGTTCTTCCCTGTTAGTACCACCAGCTTTTTGTTGCCCTGTCCCAACCTTTTTGAGACATGTTTACTGCCAGAAATTTAAAAATTACTTTTTTTTTTACTTACCCCCTTACTCAGAGTCAGTACCTCACTTACTCAGCACCCCCCTTACTCAGCACCTTACCCCCTTTGCGCCCAGGCCATTTTTTTGCTATTTAGCACTGAGCTACTTTAATTGGTAATTGCGTGGTCATGCAACGCTGTACCCAAGCAAAATTCATATCCTTTTTCACACAAATAGAGCTTTCTTTTGGTGGGATTTGACCACCACTGTGAATACACAATGTATTCTGCTACATGTCTTTGATAAAAAAACAAAAATCTCAATAAGTGCATATTGCTTGGTTTGTCTGAAAGTTATTATTATTTTTCCTAATGCACTACTAATGGAGGTGATCACCAACTTATAATGGGACCCACGATAGTGCAATCTGACACTAACTGCCACTGACATCACCAGTGACACTAATACAGTGATCAGTGCTAATACTATACACTGTCACTGTACTAATAACACTGGCTGGGAAGGGGTTAACATCCCAGGTAATCAAGGGGTTAAATGTGTACCTAACAATGTGTGCTAATTTTTACAAAAGATCTCTTTGCCTGCCTTGCAGGGATAAGAAACAGATTGTCCCCTCTGTACAGTGCCCCATGTTGACAATCAACATTTGATTGGATACAGCCGATCAGAAGGTTTAGGCCATGAATTATTGTCCGGGCCGTGCTGACAGACTCCCGCTGTGTACAATTACAGTGGGTGTTGGCGGGGGGCACACATGCATGTGCCCTAAACCAGGAAACAGGCGGCGACGTACCAGTGCATCGCTTTGCCTATATGGCGACCTGTCAGCAGTACATTGTGGGTGGGTGGTCTGCAAGTGGTTAAAATTGTACATTTTTTTCAGTTTAGACATTTCTGTTTTCTATTGTGAATAAAATATGGATTTATGAGATTTGCAAATCATTGCATTCTGTTTTTATGTAGATTTTACACAGTGTACCCACTTTTTTGGGGGGTTGTATTTTCCAGAAAAAAAAAAGGACACAGGATCAGTGGGAAAAAACACTAAGGGGCAGGGGATGGACACGCTAGGAAGTGTCTCTTTCTGAAAAAGGCTTTAGCCAGCAATTTCTCATCATCAGAGCGTTTTTTGGTTTGCAGAAGCATTCTCTTTTACAGGCATGTCCCATGGTCCAAGGGTTTAAAGCAGGGGTGCCCAACCGCTGTCCTCTGATGTAGGTTGCCACCTCCTGCTCTGGGATGGTGGGTTGGCAAGCCCAGATCGCGTGTTCCGAACCCGCCATACCCATGCATTAGTGCAGACTCTGCGCTAGAGGAAGTAGAACCGATGCTTCCGGCATAGCGCTGGCTCCTGTTACAGACGGAGTGATACCAAATATACTACACCTGTGACAGGAGCGATACAGGAAGCTTCAGCTCTGCTCTCTACTGCGGCTGCATGCTATCTCCAGTGCCGGCTCCTGTCACACTGATACTCAGTGATGGTGGGTCGGGAACCAGTAGGGTTACCACATCATCCCTTTAATCCAGGACACATATTAATTACACAGGTTCTGTGGCTGATTAAGGTGGTAATTAACCTTGGTGCCTTATCTGCCCATTAAATCAGCCTCAGAACTAGGGATGGGCCCGGTGCTCGATGCGAACCCACGTTCGCATCGAGCACCGGGCGTTCGCTCGCTCGGCGAGCCCAGAACTATTTTGGCCGCTCGCATCACGTTCGTGTGATGCGAGCGGCCCCGCAATGCATTGCGGCCGGCGCGGCCGACGCAGTGCATTGCTGGCTGATGATTGGCCAAGCATGCACTGTGACCCCGCATGCTTGGCCAATCACAGCCCCGGAAACTCGAAGAGCCATAATTGGCTACAGGCAGGACGCCTGTAGCCAATTACAGCTCAGGGGCTGTAGTACACGCCCCCCCCCTATAAAACGCCGCCACGCCGTCTGCGCGGTCACATGCTGTTCCGGCGCAGATTGAGCAGGCTGATTCTGTGACACTCTGCTGCATTTAGATAGTTAGAGAGATTCACTTACAGAGATTGAGTTAGATAGATTCAGTTACAAAGATTGATTGAGAAAGAGGGGCTTGTAGTGTGCTCGTGGCAGGCAGGCAGAGCTACTATATTTTGTTACCAGAAGCACCTATAGGACTTGTAGTGTGTTCGTGGCAGGCAGGCAGAGCTCCTATATTTTGTTACCAGAAGCACCTATAGGACTTGTAGTGTGTTCGTGGCAGGCAGGCAGAGCTCCTATATTTTGTTACCAGAAGCACCTATAGGACTTGTAGTGTGTTCGTGGCAGGCAGGCAGAGCTCCTATATTTTGTTACCAGAAGCACCTATAGGACTTGTAGTGTGTTCGTGGCAGGCAGGCAGAGCTCCTATATTTTGTTACCAGAAGCACCTATAGGACTTGTAGTGTGTTCGTGGCAGGCAGGCAGAGCTCCTATATTTTGTTCCCAGAGGCACCTATAGGACTTGAAGTGTGTTAGTCCCATCACACACACAGAGCTATATTTTCTTCCCAGAAGCACCTATAGGACTTGAAGTGTGTTAGTCCATCACACACACAGAGCTATATTTTGTTCCCAGAGGCACCTATAGGACTTGAAGTGTGTTAGTCCCATTACACACACAGAGCTATATTTTCTTCCCAGAAGCACCTATAGGACTTGAAGTGTGTTAGTCCCATTACACACACAGAGCTATATTTTGTTCCCAGAAGCACCTATAGGACTTGAAGTGTGTTAGTCCCATTACACACACAGAGCTATATTTTGTTCCCAGAAGCACCTATAGGACTTGAAGTGTGTTAGTCCCATCACACACACAGAGCTATATTTTGTTCCCAGAAGCACCTATAGGACTTGAAGTGTGTTAGTCCCATTACACACACAGAGCTATATTTTGTTCCCAGAAGCACCTATAGGACTTGAAGTGTGTTAGTCCCATTACACACACAGAGCTATATTTTCTTCCCAGAAGCACCTATAGGACTTGAAGTGTGTTAGTCCCATTACACACACAGAGCTATATTTTGTTCCCAGAAGCACCTATAGGACTTGAAGTGTGTTAGTCCCATTACACACACAGAGCTATATTTTGTTCCCAGAAGCACCTATAGGACTTGAAGTGTGTTAGTCCCATTACACACACAGAGCTATATTTTGTTCCCAGAAGCACCTATAGGACTTGAAGTGTGTTAGTCCCATTACACACACAGAGCTATATTTTCTTCCCAGAAGCACCTATAGGACTTGAAGTGTGTTAGTCCCATTACACACACAGAGCTATATTTTCTTCCCAGAAGCACCTATAGGACTTGAAGTGTGTTAGTCCCATTACACACACAGAGCTATATTTTCTTCCCAGAAGCACCTATAGGACTTGAAGTGTGTTAGTCCCATTACACACACAGAGCTATATTTTCTTCCCAGAAGCACCTATAGAACTTGAAGTGTGTTAGTCCCATCACACACACAGAGCTATATTTTCTTCCCAGAAGCACCTATAGGACTTGAAGTGTGTTAGTCCCATCACACACACAGAGCTATATTTTGTTCCCAGAAGCACCTATAGGACTTGAAGTGTGTTAGTCCCATCACACACACAGAGCTATATTTTGTTCCCAGAAGCACCTATAGGACTTGAAGTGTGTTAGTCCCATCACACACACAGAGCTATATTTTGTTCCCAGAAGCACCTATAGGACTTGAAGTGTGTTAGTCCCATCACACACACAGAGCTATATTTTGTTCCCAGAAGCACCTATAGGACTTGAAGTGTGTTAGTCCCATTACACACACAGAGCTATATTTTGTTCCCAGAAGCACCTATAGGACTTGAAGTGTGTTAGTCCCATTACACACACAGAGCTATATTTTGTTCCCAGAAGCACCTATAGGACTTGAAGTGTGTTAGTCCCATTACACACACAGAGCTATATTTTCTTCCCAGAAGCACCTATAGGACTTGAAGTGTGTTAGTCCCATTACACACACAGAGCTATATTTTGTTCCCAGAAGCACCTATAGGACTTGAAGTGTGTTAGTCCCATTACACACACAGAGCTATATTTTGTTCCCAGAAGCACCTATAGGACTTGAAGTGTGTTAGTCCCATCACACACACAGAGCTATATTTTGTTCCAGAAGCACCTATAGGACTTGAAGTGTGTTAGTCCCATCACACACACAGAGCTATATTTTCTTCCCAGAAGCACCTATAGGACTTGAAGTGTGTTAGTCCCATTACACACACAGAGCTATATTTTGTTCCAGAAGCACCTATAGGACTTGAAGTGTGTTAGTCCCATTACACACACAGAGCTATATTTTCTTCCCAGAAGCACCTATAGGACTTGAAGTGTGTTAGTCCCATTACACACACAGAGCTATATTTTGTTCCCAGAAGCACCTATAGGACTTGAAGTGTGTTAGTCCCATCACACACACAGAGCTATATTTTGTTCCCAGAAGCACCTATAGGACTTGAAGTGTGTTAGTCCCATTACACACACAGAGCTATATTTTGTTCCCAGAAGCACCTATAGGACTTGAAGTGTGTTAGTCCCATTACACACACAGAGCTATATTTTGTTCCCAGAAGCACCTATAGGACTTGAAGTGTGTTAGTCCCATCACACACACAGAGCTATATTTTGTTCCCAGAGGCACCTATAGGACTTGAAGTGTGTTAGTCCCATTACACACACAGAGCTATATTTTGTTCCCAGAAGCACCTATAGGACTTGAAGTGTGTTAGTCCCATCACACACACAGAGCTATATTTTCTTCCCAGAAGCACCTATAGGACTTGAAGTGTGTTAGTCCCATCACACACACAGAGCTATATTTTCTTCCAGAAGCACCTATAGGACTTGAAGTGTGTTAGTCCCATCACACAGAGCTCCTCTATTTTCTTTGCAGAAGCACCCATAGGACTTCTAGTGTGTTAGTGGCATCACACAGAGCTCCTATATATTCTTCTCAGCAGCACCCACAGGACTTCTAGTGTGTTAGTGGCATCACATAGAGCCCCTCTATTTTCTTTGCATAAGCACCCACAGGACTTCTAGTGTGTTAGTGGCATCACACAGAGCTCCTCTATTTTCTTTGCATAAGCACCCACAGGACTTCTAGTGTGTTAGTGGCATCACACAGAGCTCCTCTATTTTCTTTGCATAAGCACCCACAGGACTTCTAGTGTGTTAGTGGCATCACACAGAGCTCCTCTATTTTCTTTGCAGAAGCACCCATAGGACTTCTAGTGTGTTAGTGGCATCACACAGAGCTCCTATATATTCTTCTCAGCAGCACCCACAGGACTTCTAGTGTGTTAGTGGCATCACACAGAGCTCCTCTATTTTCTTTGCTGAAGCACCCACAGGACTTCTAGTGTGTTAGTGGCATCACACAGAGCTCCTCTATTTTCTTTGCATAAGCACCCACAGGACTTCTAGTGTGTTAGTGGCATCACACAGAGCTCCTCTATTTTCTTTGCATAAGCACCCACAGGACTTCTAGTGTGTTAGTGGCATCACACAGAGCTCCTCTATTTTCTTTGCAGAAGCACCCATAGGACTTCTAGTGTGTTAGTGGCATCACACAGAGCTCCTATATATTCTTCTCAGCAGCACCCACAGGACTTCTAGTGTGTTAGTGGCATCACACAGAGCTCCTCTATTTTCTTTGCATAAGCACCCACAGGACTTCTAGTGTGTTAGTGGCATCACACAGAGCTCCTCTATTTTCTTTGCAGAAGCACCCACAGGACTTCTAGTGTGTTAGTGGCATCACACAGAGCTCCTATATATTCTTCTCAGCAGCACCCACAGGACTTCTAGTGTGTTAGTGGCATCACACAGAGCTCCTCTATTTTCTTTGCATAAGCACCCACAGGACTTCTAGTGTGTTAGTGGCATCACACAGAGCTCCTCTATTTTCTTTGCAGAAGCACCCATAGGACTTCTAGTGTGTTAGTGGCATCACACAGAGCTCCTATATATTCTTCTCAGCAGCACCCACAGGACTTCTAGTGTGTTAGTGGCATCACACAGTGTCATGAAGATCCTGCCAGAAATCTAAACCCGGGCCGTCCTGGCCCTCAGATTCCATTGCGCATGCGCATGCGCGCCCGGGCGCGGGCACGTGCACAACCGCGCACAGGGAGACGGGCGCGCGCCCTAGTTAGCACTAGCCGGCCTATTTAAGCCTGACTTGAGCAGACGGTCTTTGCTGTCTGCTCTACAGCGTTGTGGTGTAGTAAAGTGAAACCTGATCCTGTTATACCTGTTCCTTTGACCCGGCTTGCCATTAAAGACTATCCTGCTTTCTGCCTGCACCCGACCCCGGCTTCCAGTGACCATCCTCCTGCCTGATCCATTGTACCCTGCCTTGGTTCAGATCTGTTACCTGACTTTTGATGAACTTTGGTTCCTTGTTCAGCCTTGTCCAGTCTGCAGTCTGACCCTCTGTAACGAGCCTGTTCACCTGTTGGTTCCAGTCCAGTCTGTGGTTCCGTTTCCTGTGTCCAGTTCCTGTCAGCTCTGCTATCCAAGCTTACCTGTGAACCTGTTTGCCAAGCCGTTGTCCGGTTCCTGTCAGCTCTGCTATCCAAGCTTACCTGTGAACCTGTTTGCCAAGCCGTTGTCCGGTTCCTGTCAGCTCTGCTATCCAAGCTTACCTGTGAACCTGTTTGCCAAGCCGTTGTCCGGTTCCTGTCAGCTCTGCTATCCAAGCTTACCTGTGAACCTGTTTGCCAAGCCGTTGTCCGGTTCCTGTCAGCTCTGCTATCCAGTTTACCTGTGAGCCTGCTTCCTGTAATCCTGCCAGCTCCGCTATCCAGTTTACCTGTGAGCCTGCTTCCTGTGATCCTGCCAGCTCTGCTATCCAGTTTACCTGTGAGCCTGCTTCCTGTGATCCTGCCAGCTCTGCTATCCAGTTTACCTGTGAGCCTGCTTCCTGTGATCCTGCCAGCTCTGCTATCCAGTTTACCTGTGAGCCTGCTTCCTGTGATCCTGCCAGCTCTGCTATCCAGTTTACCTGTGAGCCTGCTTCCTGTGATCTGCCAGCTCTGCTATCCAGTTTACCTGTGAGCCTGCTTCCTGTGATCCTGCCAGCTCTGCTATCCAGTTTACCTGTGAGCCTGCTTCCTGTGATCCTGCCAGCTCTGCTATCCAGTTTACCTGTGAGCCTGCTTCCTGTGATCCTGCCAGCTCTGCTATCCAGTTTACCTGTGAGCCTGCTTCCTGTGATCCTGCCAGCTCCGCTATCCAGTTTACCTGTGAGCCTGCTTCCTGTGATCCTGCCAGCTCCGCTATCCAGTTTACCTGTGAGCCTGCTTCCTGTGATCCTGCCAGCTCTGCTATCCAGTTTACCTGTGAGCCTGCTTCCTGTGATCCTGCCAGCTCCGCTATCCAGTTTACCTGTGAGCCTGCTTCCTGTGATCCTGCCAGCTCTGCTATCCAGTTTACCTGTGAGCCTGCTTCCTGTGATCCTGCCAGCTCTGCTATCCAGTTTACCTGTGAGCCTACTTCTCAGAGATCCGGCCTGCTCAGCTAACCTGTTTCCTTCCCACCGGTCTGTTGATCCTGCCAGGCACCCGTGCTCCTCCTCACTCCTGTCCCTCCTGTTCCCACACCAGGCGACCAGGAGTGGGAGACGCAAGGGAGGCCTCTTCCTGCAATCTCGGGCTCGCACCACCAGGTACGTGACAGTAGCAGACAGCCATGTCTGAGCCCGAGCAGGAGGGGCTATGCCAACACCTGGCAGGTCTGACCGAAGCGGTGAAGAACCTCCAGCAGGGTTACACCCGGCTGGAGGAACGGGTACTGGCCCTATCTGGTCCATCCAGTACCCAAGGAACTCCTCACCCAGCAATACCCCCAACGGGGCCTTCTCTTACCCCAGCAGAACGCCAGAGACGCCGCAGCAACAATCTGTGCCTGTATTGCGGAGAGCCTGGTCATTATGTCCGGAACTGCCCGGCTAAACTCCGTAAGTTCCCTACTATTCTCTCCAGTTATGTGGATCCTGTGACCGGGGTTTCATCTCATCTTGCCCTTTCTGTCTCCTTCCAGTTCTCAGGAAGGACCCTACAAACCACAGCTATCATTGACTCTGGTGCCTGTAGTTGCTTTATGGACTCTGCTTTTGCTGCCCGGCATCGAATTCCTCTCCGTCTGAGAAAACAAGGCCTGTCTGTCCACCTGGCAGATGGATCTACCATCAAATCTGGCCCAGTGACTCAGGAGACTGCCCCGCTGCACACAGTGATCTCAGAGTCACATCAAGAACTGTTATGTTTGGACATAATTTCTTCCCCCTTGTTTCCAGTCATTCTAGGGATCCCCTGGCTGCAAGCACACAACCCGGTCATCAACTGGTCCACAGGAGAGGTGGCCTTTTCTTCTCCCTACTGCCAAAGGTCCTGCGGCTTCTCGGTCCCCGCAGGACCCTCTGCTCTGCTCTGCCTCGAAAACGAGGCAGGTCTACGCCAGTCCATCCCTGAAGTCTACCATGCTTACCTGGATGTGTTTAGCAAACAAAGGGCAGATGTGCTGCCACCCCATAGGCCCTATGACTGTCCCATTGAACTTCTTCCCGGGGCCAAGATTCCTTTCGGTAGGGTCTTTCCATTAACAGAGGTGGAGCAGGGAAAATTAAAAGACTATATAGATGATAACCTGAAAAAAGGGTTTATCCGCCCGTCTACGTCTCCTGCAGGTGCAGGAATATTTTTTGTAGAGAAGAAGGACCATTCTCTCAGACCCTGTGTGGACTACCGTGCCCTAAACGAGGTCACAGTTAAAAATCGCTACCCGCTTCCCCTGGTACCTGAACTGTTTCAGAGGCTTGGCACGGCCTCCATCTTTTCTAAACTGGACCTCAGAGGGGCATACAATTTAATACGTATAAAGGATGGGGACGAATGGAAGACGGCATTTCGGTCTCGTTTTGGGCACTTCGAGTACCTGGTGATGCCGTTTGGACTCTGTAACGCCCCCGCTACCTTTCAGTCCTTCATAAATGATGTGCTTCGGGACTTCCTTGATGTTTTTGCTGTTGTTTATCTTGATGACATACTAATTTTCTCTTCCTCCCTAGAGCTGCATCGTGGACATGTTAAAAGTGTGTTGGGCCGTCTTCGGCAACATGGCCTTTATGCCAAGGCAGAAAAGTGTCTCTTTGAGGTAGAAAGCATACCCTTCCTAGGTCTGATCATCTCCAGTAGAGGCATCCGGATGGATCCCCAGAAAATCTCAGCCATCCTGGACTGGCCAGTTCCTGCAGATAAAAAGGGGATCCAGCGATTCATTGGCTTCGCCAATTTTTATCGCAAATTCATCAAGGGATTCTCGGCCATAGTGACGCCCATTACTCAACTCACCAAGCAGGGTACCCGTTTTCATTGGTCCCCTGAGGCCCAAGGGGCCTTCGAGGCCCTCAAGGGGCTCTTTACCTCAGCTCCTATCTTGAAGCATCCAGATCCTTCTCTGCCCTTTGTCCTCGAGGTGGATGCTTCAGAGATAGCTGTAGGGGCCATCCTGTCCCAGAGACAGGGCATCAAAGCCCTGCTACACCCCGTGGCATTCTTCTCACGGAAATTGTCCCCAGCCGAGAAGAACTACGATGTGGGGGATCGGGAATTACTGGCCATAAAGACCGCCCTCGAGGAGTGGCGTTACCTGCTAGAAGGGGCTAGTCACCCAATCCTGATCTTCACAGATCACAAGAATCTAGAGTACTTAAAAACTGCCAAGAGGTTAAAACCTAGACAGGCCCGTTGGGCCTTATTTTTCTCTCGTTTTACTTTTCACGTGACATATCGTCCGGGTTCCAAAAATGCGAAGCCGGACGCTCTGTCTCGTATGTATCACAAATCCCAGGATGGTTCCCCTCCAGACACTATCCTTGCCCCTGGAAACTTTCTCCTGCTACACGAAGACCTACGGTCCCAGCTCAGGCGGGCTTCCAGTGGCCTCTTACCCACTCCCGGTCCTGGGTTGCAGGCCAAGGATGGGCTATTGTGGCATGGGGATAAGATTTTCGTTCCCGAGGGTCTGCGGGTAACCGTCCTGGAATTGTGCCATGATCACAAGCTTGCTGGACACTTTGGTGTCACCAAGACCACTGAATTGGTACAACGTACCTTCTGGTGGCCTCAGCTAAGGGAAGACTGCAGGAAATTTGTGGAAACATGTACTGTGTGTATTCGGAGCAAAAGCCACAGAACCAAAGCCTGGGGCTTACTCAAGCCATTACCAGTCCCAGATCGTCCCTGGAAAATGCTGTCCATAGATTTCATTGTGGAACTGCCCCCAGCAGAGGACCACACTACGATCTTCGTGATAGTCGATCGTCTGTCAAAAATGGCACACTTTGTTCCCATGAAGGGTACCCCTTCTGCCTCAGAAACCGCACAAGTGTTCATCCGAGAAATCATCAGACTTCATGGGGTACCAGCCAACATAGTGTCCGACCGAGGGGTACAATTCACCTCTCGGTTTTGGAAATCACTCTGCAAGGCCCTCAACATTGAGCTATCGTTTTCTTCCGCTTATCACCCTCAAACCAATGGGCAGACCGAAAGAACCAATCAGACTCTGGAACAATATCTTCGTTGCTTTTCTTCCTTCTCCCAAGACGATTGGATCTCTCTGTTGCCGGTTGCCGAGTTTGCATATAACAATGCTATCCACTCGGCCACCCAACAGACACCTTTCTTCGCCAACTATGGCTTTCACCCCTCATTCCTGCCCAATTCTCTTCCTGAATGTACTGTGCCCGCAGTCCAGGAGAAGATTGACTTCTTTGCTTCCAATAACCAACTCCTGCAGGATACCATGGCTCGGACCCAGGAACATAACAAAACAGTCTTTGACCGAAAGAGGCGTGGAGAATTGATACTGGCACCAGGTGACACAGTGTGGCTCTCCACCTTGAACCTGAAGTTGGCTTGTCCCTCAAAGAAACTAGGCCCTAAGTTCTTGGGTCCCTTTCCAGTCAAACGAAAGATTAATGAAGTAGCCTATGAGTTGGAACTTCCTGATTCCCTCAAGGTCCATCCAGTCTTTCATGTTTCCCTGTTAAAACCTTCCACTTCCAACCCCTTTCCCAACAGAAGGACGGTACCCCCAGATCCAGTCTTGGTAGATGGCGAGGAAGAATATGAGGTAGAGGCCATACTAAATGTTAGAAAAAGGAGAAATCAGAACCAGTTCTTAATCAAATGGAAAGGATATGGTCCTGAAGAGAATTCCTGGGAGCCCGAGTGTAATATCCATGCTAAGAGTCTAGTTCAAGCCTTCAAAAGAGCTCATCCTGAGAGATTTGCCCAGAGGGGCACCCGGAGGTTGCCCCTAGGAGGGGGGCAATGTCATGAAGATCCTGCCAGAAATCTAAACCCGGGCCGTCCTGGCCCTCAGATTCCATTGCGCATGCGCATGCGCGCCCGGGCGCGGGCACGTGCACAACCGCGCACAGGGAGACGGGCGCGCGCCCTAGTTAGCACTAGCCGGCCTATTTAAGCCTGACTTGAGCAGACGGTCTTTGCTGTCTGCTCTACAGCGTTGTGGTGTAGTAAAGTGAAACCTGATCCTGTTATACCTGTTCCTTTGACCCGGCTTGCCATTAAAGACTATCCTGCTTTCTGCCTGCACCCGACCCCGGCTTCCAGTGACCATCCTCCTGCCTGATCCATTGTACCCTGCCTTGGTTCAGATCTGTTACCTGACTTTTGATGAACTTTGGTTCCTTGTTCAGCCTTGTCCAGTCTGCAGTCTGACCCTCTGTAACGAGCCTGTTCACCTGTTGGTTCCAGTCCAGTCTGTGGTTCCGTTTCCTGTGTCCAGTTCCTGTCAGCTCTGCTATCCAAGCTTACCTGTGAACCTGTTTGCCAAGCCGTTGTCCGGTTCCTGTCAGCTCTGCTATCCAAGCTTACCTGTGAACCTGTTTGCCAAGCCGTTGTCCGGTTCCTGTCAGCTCTGCTATCCAAGCTTACCTGTGAACCTGTTTGCCAAGCCGTTGTCCGGTTCCTGTCAGCTCTGCTATCCAAGCTTACCTGTGAACCTGTTTGCCAAGCCGTTGTCCGGTTCCTGTCAGCTCTGCTATCCAGTTTACCTGTGAGCCTGCTTCCTGTAATCCTGCCAGCTCCGCTATCCAGTTTACCTGTGAGCCTGCTTCCTGTGATCCTGCCAGCTCTGCTATCCAGTTTACCTGTGAGCCTGCTTCCTGTGATCCTGCCAGCTCTGCTATCCAGTTTACCTGTGAGCCTGCTTCCTGTGATCCTGCCAGCTCTGCTATCCAGTTTACCTGTGAGCCTGCTTCCTGTGATCCTGCCAGCTCTGCTATCCAGTTTACCTGTGAGCCTGCTTCCTGTGATCCTGCCAGCTCTGCTATCCAGTTTACCTGTGAGCCTGCTTCCTGTGATCCTGCCAGCTCTGCTATCCAGTTTACCTGTGAGCCTGCTTCCTGTGATCCTGCCAGCTCTGCTATCCAGTTTACCTGTGAGCCTGCTTCCTGTGATCCTGCCAGCTCTGCTATCCAGTTTACCTGTGAGCCTGCTTCCTGTGATCCTGCCAGCTCCGCTATCCAGTTTACCTGTGAGCCTGCTTCCTGTGATCCTGCCAGCTCCGCTATCCAGTTTACCTGTGAGCCTGCTTCCTGTGATCCTGCCAGCTCTGCTATCCAGTTTACCTGTGAGCCTGCTTCCTGTGATCCTGCCAGCTCCGCTATCCAGTTTACCTGTGAGCCTGCTTCCTGTGATCCTGCCAGCTCTGCTATCCAGTTTACCTGTGAGCCTGCTTCCTGTGATCCTGCCAGCTCTGCTATCCAGTTTACCTGTGAGCCTACTTCTCAGAGATCCGGCCTGCTCAGCTAACCTGTTTCCTTCCCACCGGTCTGTTGATCCTGCCAGGCACCCGTGCTCCTCCTCACTCCTGTCCCTCCTGTTCCCACACCAGGCGACCAGGAGTGGGAGACGCAAGGGAGGCCTCTTCCTGCAATCTCGGGCTCGCACCACCAGGTACGTGACACACAGAGCTCCTCTATTTTCTTTGCTGAAGCACCCACAGGACTTCTAGTGTGTTAGTGGCATCACACAGAGCTCCTCTATTTTCTTTGCATAAGCACCCACAGGACTTCTAGTGTGTTAGTGGCATCACACAGAGCTCCTCTATTTTCTTTGCAGAAGCACCCATAGGACTTCTAGTGTGTTAGTGGCATCACACAGAGCTCCTATATTTTCTTCTCAGCAGCACCCACAGGACTACCGACTACAATGGCTGGAAGACCGCCAAGGGGAGGCAGAGCGTGCAGAGCCAAGAACACAGGGCAGGCAGGCTCTGTTTCTAGTGGACGTGGCCGTGGACGTGGACGTGGTCGTGCATCGTCATCAGCACGTGGCCATGGGACACGCGCGTCTTTGTTTTCGGCAGCTGGACATGTGGAGCCGCATCATGCTGAAGGCTTGGTAGAATGGATGACCAAGCCCTCCTCATCCTCCTCATCCTCTCTCACCCAGGCTCAGGGTACTGACAGAGCATCATCAGCCACCCCTTCCCTAGACCCACCATGTCCTCCTGAGGAGTCCCCGAACTCTTTGAGCACAGTGTTGGGTACATGCTCCAGGAGGATGCCCAACGATTCGAAGGCTCGGATGACGATACCCAGCTTGAGGAATCTGGCAGTACAGTTCCACCAGCTGCAGCTTACTGCCAGGTTTGCTCTAGTGGTGAAGAGGGAGGGGATGATGAGGTCACTGACTCCACGTGGGTGCCTCAAGGGAGAGAGGATGAGGAGGAGGACGAGGAGGAGGAGGATGCGGCGTCACATGTCCAACGAGGCAGGATGCCCCCTGGAGGCCAGGTAGAGGCCAGCACAGCAACTGTACAACACCGCAGAGCTCCGCCTGTGCAGGGCGCTGCCTCTGCACGTTATCAGAAAAGTTCTTTGGTGTGGGCCTTTTTTGAGACGAGTGCAGCAGATCGCACCACTGCTATTTGCAATATTTGTCTCAAGCGTATCTCGCGTGGCCAAAACATCAGCCGCTTGGGCACGACAAGCATGACCAGACATATGGCGACCTGCCATGCAGCTCGTTGGCAGGCACACATAAAAGACCCACACCAAAGAACTAAGCGGACCTCTCCTTGCTCCTCCTCAGCTGGGATCTCCATCCCCACTACACCTTCAGTCCTCTCTGAAAGCTGCTCTGAGAGGACTGAAGGTGTAGAATTCGGTGTGTCACAACCAAGTACTTGCAGTACACCGACGTCCGAATGCAGCAGGCAAATTTCCCTGCCCCAGCTGCTGGACCGTAGAAAGAAGTACACTCCCAGCCATCCACATGCCCAGCGGTTGAATGCTAGCCTTGCTAAATTGCTAGCACTTCAACTGCTGCCTTTTCAGTTGGTAGACTCGGCCCCCTTCCGTGAGTTTGTTCAATGTGCGGTTCCTCAGTGGCAGGTTCCCAAACGCCACTTTTTCTCGCGGAAGGCGATTCCGTCTCTCTACCGGCATGTGGAGGGCAATGTCCATGCCTCGCTGGACAGGGCGGTCAGCGGTAAGGTGCATATTACCGCTGACTCATGGTCCAGCAGGCATGGACAGGGACGGTACCTTTCTTTCACGGCCCATTGGGTCACTCTATTGGCAGCTGGGAGGGATGCAGGACAAGGTGCAGTAGTGTTGGAGGTTGTTCCGCCACCACGCCTCCAAAACGCGACTACTGCTACTGGTTGTGACACACCTCTCTCCTCCACCCCCTCCTCTTCTTCTTCCTCCAGTGCTCTGTCCTTGGAACCAGCGGTGCTCCGTAGGCGTACAAGGGGCTACGCAAGTACGCAGGCAAAAAGATGCCATGCCGTGCTTGCGCTGGTGTGTTTGGGGGACAGGAGCCACACTGGGCCAGAGGTTCTGGCAGCTCTGCAGGGGCAGGCCGAGAGGTGGTTGACGCCACGTCAGCTTAAGCCAGGAATGGTCGTTTCTGACAATGGCACCAACCTCCTCTCCGCCCTGCGACAGGGGCAGCTCACCCATGTGCCCTGCATGGCTCACGTCCTCAACCTGGTGGTGCAGCGGTTCTTGGGCAGGTTCCCAGGCTTACAGGATGTCCTGAGGCAGGCCAGGAAAGTCTGTGTGCATTTCCGCCGATCTTATAATGCCAGTGCTCGGCTGACTGAGCTGCAAAAGGAGCTGAACCTGCCCAAGAACCGCCTAATATCTGACATGCCCACCAGGTGGAACTCAACGTTGGCCATGCTGCAGCGACTGCACACGCAGCAGAGGGCCATCAATGAGTACCTTTGCGACTACGGCACCAGGACAGGGTCAGGGGAGCTTGGGTTTTTTTCCCCACGTCAGTGGAGCATGATCAGGGATGCATGCACTGTCCTCTCACCATTTGAGGAGGCCACGAGGATGGTGAGCAGTGACAGTGCATGCATCAGTGACACTGTCCCTCTTGTCCACCTGTTGGAGCATACGCTGCGTGGGATAATGGACAGGGCACTTGAGGCAGAACAGAGGCAGGAAGAGGAGGACTTCCTTGCCTCTCAAGGCCCCCTTTATCCGGACAGTGTTCCTTCTGTCCCACCCATCACACAGGAAGAGGATGAGGAGGAGGAGGAGGAGGAGGAGGATTGTGTGAGCATGGAGGTGGAGCCTGGCACTCAGCATCAGCAGCAGCAGTCTTTTAGGGATGATGTACAGTCCCAACAAGCCAGTGGACTTGTACGTGGCTGGGAGGAGGTGGCTGGCGATCATGTCATCCTCAGTGACCCAGAAGACTCCGGACCGAATGCCTCAGCTAACCTACGCTGCATGGCCTCCCTGATCCTGCAAAGCCTGCGGAAGGATCCTCGTGTTCTTCGGATCAAGGAGAGGGACCATTACTGGCTGGCCACTCTCCTTGATCCGCGGTACAAGGGTAAGGTTGCGGACCTTATCTTGCCGTCGCAGAGGGAGCAGAGGATGAGACATCTCAGGGAGGCCTTGCAGAAAGGTCTGTGCAACGCGTTCCCAGAAACTGGGAGGCTACAAACTCCTGGTCCTGGGCGACGAGTTGCTGAGGCTTCGGTCAGTGGCAGAAGGAGCGGTGGGGAAGGTGGACGTCTGACCGATGCGTTCAGACAATTTTTTTAGTCCGCAGCCCCAAGGTATGATCGGTTCCAGCAACCATCGCCAGCGTCTGATATACATGGTGCAGGAATACCTTGGGGCAAGGTCAGACTTGGACACCTTTCCCACCGAAAATCCTCTGGCTTACTGGGTCCTGAGGATGGATCACTGGCCAGAGCTTGCACAGTATGCAATTGAGCTACTGGCCTGTCCTGCCTCCAGCGTTCTTTCCGAACGCACATTCAGTGCTGCTGGAGGATTTGTGACTGATCATAGGGTGCGCCTGTCCACCGCCTCGGTTGATCGACTGACATTCATCAAAATGAATCAGTCTTGGATCACCACCAGCTACCAGGCACCTGAGGCGGATATAACCGAATAATTTTTAATGTCACATCCCTTCAAGACTGCCTATGCTGATGCTGAGTGACTGTCCTCTTATGTTCACTGACTATCCTCTTCCTCCTCCTCAATGATCCATGCCACCACACCAGTGCCTAAGGCACAATTTTTCAGCCCCTGTTTAACAGGGGCGTGTACTTACAATTTTTTAAAAAAAAATGCTTCGCAACACGTGTGACTGCTGTGCTCCAAGTACAGTCTCTGTGAGGGCCGTGTTGCAGTGTTGTGGCACCAGCACCAGTGCCTAAGGCACAATTTTTCAGCCCCTGTTTAACAGGGGCGTGTACTTACAATTTTTAAAAAAAATGCTTCGCAACACGTGTGACTGCTGTGCTCCAAGTACAGTCTCTGTGAGGGCCGTGTTGCAGTGTTGTGGCACCAGCACCAGTGCCTAAGGCACAATTTTTCAGCCCCTGTTTAACAGGGGCGGGTACTTACAATTTTTTAAAAAAATGCTTCACAACACGTGTGACTGCTGTGCTCCAAGTACAGTCTCTGTGAGGGCCGTGTTGCAGTGTTGTGGCACCAGCACCAGTGCCTAAGGCACAATTTTTCAGCCCCTGTTTAACAGGGGCGGGTACTTACAATTTTTTAAAAAAAATGCTTCGCAACACGTGTGACTGCTGTGCTCCAAGTACAGTCTCTGTGAGGGCCGGGTTGCAGTGTTGTGGCACCAGCACCAGTGCCTAAGGCACAATTTTTCAGCCCCTGTTTAACAGGGGCGTGTACTTACAATTTTTTAAAAAAAATGCTTCGCAACACGTGTGACTGCTGTGCTCCAAGTACAGTATCTGTGAGGGCCGGGTTGCAGTGTTGTGGCACCAGCACCAGTGCCTAAGGCACAATTTTTTCAGCCCCTGTTTAACAGGGGCGTGTACTTACAATTTTTTAAAAAAATGCTTCGCAACACGTGTGACTGCTGTGCTCCAAGTACAGTCTCTGTGAGGGGTTGCAGTGTTGTGGCACCAGCACCAGTGCCTAAGGCACAATTTTTCAACCCCTGTTTAACAGGGGCGGGTAATTACAAATCTTGATCTAATAGTTCACAGCAGGGCCCATTCCTGCGCCCACCAAGAGTAACTATGAGGGCCTGCAGTCTTGTGGCAACACCGTCCACCACCACCGCCAAAGGCCCAATTTTTCTGCCCTGTTCATCAGGTGCTTGCAATTACAAATCTTGATCTAATAACTCACAGCAGGGCCCATTCCTGCGCCCACCAAGAGTAACTATGAGGGCCTACAGTCTTGTGGCAACACCGTCCACCACCACCGCCAAAGGCCCCAATTTTTCTGCCCTGTTCATCAGGTGCTTGCAATTACAAATCTTGATCTAATAACTCACAGCAGGGCCCATTCCTGCGCCCACCAAGAGTAACTGTGAGAGCTTACAGTCTTGTGGCAAAACCGTCCACCACCACCACCACCACCCCCAATTTTTCTGCCCTGTTCAAAAGGTGCATGCAATTACAAATCTTGATCTATTAACTCACAGCAGGGCCCATTCCTGTGCCCACCAGTCTTGTGGCTACACCAACATCTAATAGGGCAAATTTCTGCAGAGTATATACGCCAGGCCCCTACTTTCAAACATCCAACTTACAAACGACTCCTACTTGCAAATGGAAAGAGAAAACAGGAAGTGAGAGGAAATCTACCCTAGGAAGGGAAATTCTATCCTGTTAGATTTAATTTGGGAAAAAGGTATCTCCTCTCTACTGATACTTTATCACCAATCCTTGTTTCAATTAAAACCCCACTTTTCCAAAAACATTTGTCATTGGGACGGAAAGTGAGGTGACATGTTCTGAACAGATGTGCAAAGACAGCAAATGTTACAGGGGTGATAACCCCTCCCTATGTTCTCCAAAAAGCTTAAAAATAGATTTTTTTGGGATGGAGCTACACTTCATAATGTACCTGTTCAGATTCTACTTAAGATCAAACCTAAAGCCGCAAGTGGTTTTAAATGGCTTCTTTTTTTCCTTTACAAATGTCATTTTGTGCAAGGACAGTTCTAAACACGGGAAACACATGCCACTTCACAGGCATACTTTAGACACCCCCCAGGTACCATATTTAAAGGAAAATTTCACTTTTTTTTTTTCACTTTATGCATCATTAAAATGACTGCTCCCGAAAAAACGTTAGTTTTTAAAAGTTCTTTTTGCATTGATATATGTCCCCTGGGGCAGGACCCGGGTCCCCAAACCTGTTTTATGACATTAACATGCATATTGGCCGTTGTAATTAGCACTTTTGATTTCGAACGTTCGCGTCCATTATAACGTATAGGGTTCGAAAATTCGCGCGAACTTTCGGTCCGTTCGAAGGTTCTGGTTCGAACCGAACCCGGGGGTGTTCGGCTCATCCCTACTCAGAACCTGTGTAATTAATATGTGTCCTTGATTAAAGGGATGATGTGGCAACCCTAGGAACCAGCCAGCAATACCCATCAACAGTATCCACCAGCAGTACCAGCCCTGGAAGGCAGCCAGCGGTACCAGCCAGCAGTACCCAGTAGCAGTACCAGCCCTGGAGGACAGCCAGCAATACCCACCAGCAGTACCAGTCCTGGAGGATAGCCAGCAGTACCCACCTGCAGTACCAGCCCTGGAGGACAGCCAGTAGTACCAGCCAGCAGTACCAGCCCTGGAGGACAGCCAGCACCAGCTAACAGCCATACCTGCCTGGGGGACAGCAGCAGCCAGCGATACCTGCAGGAATCCTGAGGAAGTGAATATTGAGGTCAGTTAAGGTGCAGGTAAACCGCAGTACATCAGTGTGAATGCAGCATTAGGCTCCTTTCACATGATCGATTTGATCGGGTCCGCCTGTCTGTTTTCCGGTGGACCCAATCGGATCCTAAAAATATTTTTCTCTGCCCATCACACAGTACTGAGACGGTGCACAGGAAAACCTATGAAGAGTTTATGTTCAGCAAATTGCACTAACTATCCCGAGCAGCAAAATTGCTGTCTCAAAAAAAATTCTGAAACTACCCTTACATTAAATACTTGGATACAAAAGAAAACAGATAAAAGGATGAAGCGAAGAAAGGATATACTGATACTTCTATTAGTCAACACAGAGCTTGTCATACAGGCTAATAGAAAGTGAGACCCTACTACTGTATAGTAATCTGTAATTGGATGTCAGCTACCTCTCTAAAGAGGTCCTATAAAGAAAAATAGCAAACCAAAAATATGTAGATGTATGTCATTTATATATTTGATTACAACAATATGTTTCACATATAATGAAGATTTAATGAAAAAGGTAACACTGTTGCTTTAAATCTTACTGTGCTCTCGCCTTGTGATGATCTTTCATCTGTCTTCATAACAGAGAACTGGATGTCGCTTGGCTCCATTCTCACTGAGGTCTGTAAACCAAGGATACCATTTATTGACTCGCCAGTTTTTTTTTTTACTATTGTTATTTTTCTGGTAACTCCTGTTCGAGGTCCTTAAAGCTTAAAGTCCAAAGCAACAGACTCACTTTAATGCATCTCTACCTCCAGCTTTTACTTACCCCCCCCTTTGCTCCCCCACAGCTGTCTTCAGCCTCCTGGAGCACAGATAGATGGCCCTGCAGAATGGCCTGACCTGAAGCTTACACAGGGTTAAGCCCCATACACACGGTCGGATTTTCCGATGGATTCTGTCCTATCGGACAATGTTGTTGGAAATTCCGACCGTGTGTAGGCACCATCGGACAGTTTCCTTCGGATTGTCCGACGGACCAAGTCCTATCTCCTGCTGGATAGATTTTTTGACAACAAAGTCCGATCACACCAAATCTGATCGTGTGTACCGAATTCCGACGGACAAAGTGCCACGCATGCTCAGATCACATTGCAAGACCAAAGCTATTGGCTACTAGCCTCTACGTAGTCCCGTCGTAGGCAACAAACGTCACCACGTTCAGAATGATCGGATTTTCCGACAACTTTGTCCGACCATGTGTATGCAACACCAGTGTCGGACCAAATCCGGTGGATTTGGTGGTCGGATTTTCCGACCGTGTGTATGGGGCTTTAGATGTGACTGTTCTCCTATTTGCTGACTCTCGCTAGCCATCTCCCATGCACTACTACTGGCCCACCATTATAATAAGCATTGTCGATATCCAGCAACCAATCAGATTTAAACTGTTAATTCCAACATACACTGGAAATGGTAGTCGTAACCAGATTTGTTGTTATGGGAAACACAAACCCTTTGGGCTGCATTATTAAAACTGGAGTAAAGAACATGAGAACAAATGTGAGGAAGAGGATATGAGTAGAGTCGATGTCCAAAGCAACCGGCTCCTGTGATAATCGAGTTTGGCCCTCCCATGCCTCATTACTGGTACACCATTATGATGAGGGCCTTATTAACCAATACTAAGGTGGGGGAGGCAGAAGGGGGAGGGGGAGCAAAATAACAGACTATGGGAAATTAACTTTATTTGCATGTTAGAGTGCCCTGGGTTTCTGCACTGTTGGAAAACTCTGTAAAAAATAAAAAAGATGTGAAGGCACATGGTACAATGTAAAAGTCATCTTTGACTTAAACGTGCCCACAAGTTTACATTATTTAGCAAGGGACAGTACATTTCCTCATCAGAAAATAAAAAAACTGACTAGAATCTGTCAGCAATATCTATAAGAAACGATCAGGATCAGGTTTCTAACTTACATCCTACAGTGGTAAATGGTGGCTGAAATCTGATTTGTTGTTATAGGCACACTTGGGGTAAATGAAAGGTAGATCCATTCATTTCAGCTCCCAATGATTTTCCACTACATCCATCAATAGGGGGTTCTACACATGTACCATATGTAAGCTGAAGGAGTAGAATATGACTGGCAAACTGTGACATACCTGTCTGATTGTGTCTCCTTCCTGATTGCTGATAGTGATCATTTTATCTTCCCCACCCAGTGCAAGTAAATTCTGAGAGCTCCAGCACCCACAGGTGATGCGTTTAGTGTGTTTACCTGCAGAGAGTCAAATCAGCAATTCAGGTTACCAGTAAGAACTGAAAGCCATTTTAGCCCCACATCATCTATCCCTTTATAATAAGAAAACTATAATGTTTATGTCCAATAACATCAATATACCATCATGAAAACCATTATGATCTTGTAGTAATCATTTCTGTACTTTTTACCCATATCTATTTCCAGTTATTGTGTGAATAATCAACCCAACCTCGCCTTCCAATCATGCAATATGAGGTGAGGATTAAGGATGAGCTCTGGCGTGTTCGCATGCTCCACGTGCAGAGCCCACCAGGAAGTCGGCGCCGCACTGCGCTAATCACAGGCAGTGAGACATTGCCTGATCTCTGCAGCCACGTATCGGGGCAATGTCTCACTGCCTATGATTAGCGCAGCGCTGCGCCGACTTCCTGGCGGGCTCTGCACGTGGAGCATGCGAACACGCCGGAGCTCATCCTTAGTGAGGATCACTCAATTAGGTCTACCCTAAGGCCCCTTTCACACTGAAGCGTTTTTTAGGCGCTACAGCGGTAAAAATAGCGCCTGTATAGCGCCTGAAAAAAGCGGGTCCTTTCACTCCAGTGTGAAAGCCGGAGGGCTTTCACAATGGAGCGGTGCGCTAGCAGGACGGTAAAAAGAGTCCTGCTAGCAGCATCTTTGGAGCAGTGAAGGAGAGGTGTATTCACCGCTCCTACCCATTGAAATTCAATGGAGCAGCGCGGCTATACCACCGGCGGGCGGTTTTAACCTGGGTTTTAATCCTTTTTCGGCTGCTAGCGGGGGTTAAAACTGCACCGCTAGGGGCTGAATACCGCTGCTAAAACAACGGTAAAGCAGCGTTAAATATAGCGCTGCTTTACCACCGATGGCCGCACTGCCAAAGTGTGAAAGGAGCCTAAAGCTGGGTACACAAGATCTGAATATCAGCTGGTTCAGCAGGAACAGTCTCACATTCGGACACTGGGGTTGATTTACTAAAACTGGAGAGTGCAAAATCTGGTGCAGCTCTGCATAGAAACCAATCAGCTTCCAGGTTTTTTTGTCAAAGCTTATTTGGACAATCTGAAGTTAGAAGCTGATGCTCCCATGCACAGCTACATCAGATGTTGCGCACTCTCCAGATTTAGTAAATCAACCCCAATGTGTACAGCTGCCTGTCTGACAGAAGTCGGTCTGCTGGAAAAAAAAGGCATCCAACCAGCGGCCGATCAGCGCTAGCAGCCAATGGCTGCCAGTGCTCATCAGTGTGTTCTGGTGGGGCAGTTCCCCTGTCAGAACACAATAGCACAGCGGGGGAGACAGCTGCACTAACAATGCTAAGTTAGTATAGCGACCTCTCACTTTTCTTTTCGTTCAGCCTAGACTTTATGTATGTACCTAGCCTAACTCTAGGGGGTGACAGCAAACATGTTTACAAGTACCCATAGACAATACTGTTGTTGATTGTTCCTGCAAAAATGTCAGCAACAATAGAAAACTTTGTCTATCTTCTAAAAGTATTTTAGTACATAAAATGCCTGCCACAATACAGAAACATAGAAGAGTGATGTCAGAAAAAAGATTACAGTACAGATCTATGTTTGTCCCAAGCATGTTTGAATCCATGTTCTGTTAACAAGGCTCATGTGTAAGGTAAGGTCTACAGGTTTGGAAATATCGGTTTGTAAATGGATAGAAAACTGGCTAAAAGACAGAATTCAGAGAGTCGTGGTTAATGATTCTTACTCTGAATGGGCTAAGGTTATCAGTGGTGTACCCCAAGGTTCAGTGCTGGGACCCTTACTTTTTAATATCTTTATAAATGATATTGGGTCTGGGATCAAAAGTAACATTTCTGTCTTTGCAGATGACACCAAGCTATGCAGTGGAATAACGTCCTTACAGGAGGTCTCCAATTTACAAGCTGACCTCAATGCTCTGTCAAATTGGGCGACTATGTGGCAGATGAGGTTTAATGTTGATAAATGTAAAGTTATGCACTTGGGGGCTAAGAATATGCATGCATCATACATGCTAGGGGGAGTACAACTGGGGAATCCGTAGTGGAGAAGGATCTGGGGGTTTTGGTAGATCATAAACTCAATAATAGCATGCAATGCCAAGCTGCGGTTTCCAAAGCGAGCAAAGTCCTTTCTTGTATTAAGAGAGGTATGGACTCCAGAGAGAGAGATATCATTTTGCCCCTGTTCAAATCATTAGTAAGACCTCATCTGGAATATGCAGTTCAGTTTTGGGCACCAGTTCTCAAAAAGGATATTGGGGAACTGGAGAAAGTGCAGAGAAGGGCAACCAAACTGATAAGAGGCATGGAGGAGCTCAGCTATGAGGAAAGATTAGAGGAACTGAATTTATTCACCCTTGATAAGAGGAGATTAAGGGGGGATATGATCAACATGTATAAATATATAAGGGGTCCATATAGTGAACTTGGTGTTGAGTTATTCACTTTACGGTCAACAAAGAGGACAAGGGGGCACTCTTTACGTCTAGAGGAGAAGAGATTTCATCTCCAAATAAGGAAAGGTTTCTTCACAGTAAGAGCTGTGAAAATGTGGAATAGACTCCCTGCAGATGTGGTTCTAGCCAGCTCAGTAGATTGCTTTAAGAAAGGCCTGGATACCTTCCTAAATGTACATAATATAACTGGGTACTGACATTTATAGGTAAAGTTGATCCAGGGAAAATCCGATTGCCTCTCGGGGGATCAGGAAGGAATTTTTTTCCCCTGCTTTAGCAAATTGGAGAATGCTCTGCTGGGGTTTTTTTTGCCTTCCTCTGGATCAACTGTGGGTATAGAATGGGGTATATGGGATTGTATGATATATATATATATATATATATATATGTATATATATATTTTTTTTTGTTTAATTTGTGGTTGAACTGGATGGACTTGTGTCTTTTTTCAACCTAACTAACTATGTAACTATGTAACTATGTAACTGACTCACTATCTCTGCTGGAAGTCTGTTCCAGGCATCATCTACTCTTTCAGTAAAGCGTTTGAGGTCATGTCCCCATGTTCCAGATCTTGACTTCATACTGAAAATACTGCCCTCCTGAACCTTATTCAAACCCATTACGTATGTACAGGTTGCAATCATATCTTTTTTTTTTTATAAAGAGACTAAGGCATGATATGTCTATCATAAAGTCACAGGTATTTTGCAGTCTTACCGAGCACAGGTACCTTCCGAGACGTCTGCAGGTTATAAATCAGTAGATTTCCTTTGGATGTCCCGACAGCTAGCAACGAGCCCGCCTTGGACCACAGAAGGTAAGCCATCTGATCTCTAAAGTAAGAGAAACAATATTGATATATGACTGTTTATGAAGGAAAACTAGAATGTGTTTAGGTCAATTTTATATTAAGGCTCCATTCACACTAGCGCAACTCCAAAGTCGCACGATTTCCAGTGTGACTTTGATCTGACTTTACACTCTTTAGCTCAAAGTCGCACCAAATTAGTGCAGGCACCTTTTCAAAGTCGCTGCGGCTTTAGGTTGCACTGCTTTGAACAGGTGCCATTCAAAAGAATGGGCTGTGACTTGTCATGTGACTTTGATGTCCAAAGTTGCATGACAAGTCGCACAAGTGTGAATAGAGTTTAATTGTTTTTTTTTTTAAACAGTTTATTATAATAACACACGCATGCAAAATATTTTATTTACAAATACTTAAAGTGTATCTAAACCAACGCGTTTTGTTTTGTTTAAATAAAGTAGGGAATGGTTAGAACCAATGTTCGCTTGTGTGACTTTTTTGGGGAGGTTCACTCTCTCAGTGCTAGCGGGAATAAAAGTGAGGAGAAATTAAACATTTTGAGTTATCACCAGAACAAGACTAGAGGGGAAATCTTCCTATCGGACATTTGTTCCAGGGACAGTTGTCTAAGACTGGGTTCACTCTACTGTGACTTGGATGCGGGTTTCCATACATCAATATCGCATGTCAGGAGATTGTGACCGGCTCTCTATGGAGCCGGTGTTCTGTCGATATGGGACCGCCGTTGAAAAGCGTCCGCACATGCGCAGAAAGGACCGGCACTCCAGCTGATTTCCCAATCAGCTGGAGTGACGTCACCATTGCGCATATGGTAGGAGCCTTGTTTCGACGGGAGATACCATTTAACAGGCACAATTTAATGCTATGTAAACAGCGGAGGGACACCGTATTGGTCATATTGTGCCTCTCTGTTGCACCGCGGGTTTACAGCGAGGCACACTTTGACATCTATGGTGTCCCTCCACTCTTTGCATAGCTTTCAACTGTGTCTATGAAATGGTATTTCCCGTCAAAAAAAAACTCCTACGGTGTGAGCATGCACTATGGTGACGTCACTCAAGCCGATCGGCAAATCAGCTGGAGTGCCCTCCCGTTCTGCGCATGCGCGGGCACTGTACGACGGGGGGGGGGGGCAAAATCGATAGAACACTGGTTCACACATCTCCAGAGAAGCTGCAGAGTGAATTGCACAGTAGTCCTGTGCGTCTTCTGGTCCGAAATCAGCCCAAAATTGGGACCGAAATCGGACCTGAAATGGTGAACAGGGACACACCGGACCCCTGCTGTGAACCTCTCCGTACGGCAGTGTGAACCCAGCCTGTCAGTTGGAGAGATGACCTGTCACTTTCTGTTGACTCTACAGAACAGGAAGTGAAGGGAGTTCTCCCCAATTGAACACAGATGGCAAAAAAATCCAACAGAGGTTTTAACTACTCCATACTCTATTCAAGATATTAAAAATGTTTTGGCTTCATATACAATTTAATGAACAACAAATGATTCCCAAACCACTATGGATGACAATTTTTATTTATTTTTTTATCTCAGACCATAATGATTAAAAATATGTGTATAAAGCCTTTGAAATTCCCCTTAAAGCTTTAAAAAAATTGCATTATGGTCACAATTTCTCCTATATGGTTTATCTCATTCTGCTGCATGCGGTAGCCATTTTGATAACGGATTTTTAAATAATTGTACAAATATACACAAATTACACACAAAAGCAAAAAATCTAAGATCTAAAGCAAATCCGACTTACCTCATGCCACTGTCTAACTGGCTGGTTTTACGTGTATTAGGATCCCACATGTATATGGAACTAGACTTATCAGCAACAACAGCCAAGGCATTTCCATCTTTGTCCCAGTCCATGGACACACATGAGCTAAGTAAAGATGAAATTCAGATTATAAGACTTAATACAAAACAGAATGACATGACATACAGTATTGTGTAAAAGCTTTAGGCAGGTGTGAAGAAATGCTGTAAATTAGGAAAGCTTTCAAAAATATATATATTGTAATTGTTTATTTTTATCAATTCATGAAATGCAAAGTGAGCAAACAGAAGAAAAATCTAAATCAAATCAACATCTGGTGTCACTACACTTTGGCTTCAAACCAATATCAATTCCTACACTTGCACAAAGTCAGTATTTTGTAGTATTAAAGTCAAGTGTATGATTAACCAATTCTACTAATCAGGTGCTAATGATCATTCATTTCATATGTAAGTTGAAACACAGTCATTAACAGAAACAGCTGCATAGGAGGCTTAAAACTGGGTGAGGAACAGCCAAACTCTGCTACTAAGGTGAGGATGTGTAAGACAGTTCCATATCACAGGTAACACACCATAGCAAGTCTGAGCACAGCAACAAAACACAAAGTAGTTATACTGCATCAGCAAGCTCTCCCAGGCAAAGATTTCAAAGCAGACTGGAGTTTCAAGATGTGATGTTTAAGCTCTTTTGAACAAGCACAAGGAAACGGGCAGCGCAGGAGGACCGTAGACGCCGTGGTCAGCCAAGGAAACAAAATGTAGAAGATGAAAGACTCATCATGCTTACCATCAGCACGGAACTACACCCATCTACTGTCCAGAGAAGACTGGCCAGAAGTGGTCTTCATGTGACCCCTCCTCTTCATCGAGTGCCCCCCCATGGAGAGCCGCTTTCCATGGCGGCACCCATGTGGGCGCGCTCCCAAGTCCTGCTGCTGCATTCATTGACACAGAAAGCAGGACCCGGCCCCGCCCCCCGACTCCTGTGTCACTGGATTTGATTAACAGCAATCTATCCAATGAGAACCCAAAACAGCGGCTGGAGCTGCTGGACTCGTCCTTGACGCTGGAACGACCGGGTTCAGGTAAGAAAAAGGGGGGCTGGGGGGGCGCTTCAGCACAGATTGTTTTTCACCCTGATGCATAGAATGCATTAAGGTGAAAAACCCTGATAATTTACATCTCCTTTAATGCTGAGAATTACAGGCAGATACTTATCCAACATGTCGTACCATCAGTTTGGCATGTGATTGGCCACAAATTTATTCTGCCGCAGGACAATGACCTCAAACATACAGCCGATGTCATTAAGAACTATCTTCAGCATAAAGAATAACAAGGAGTTCTGGAAGTGATGGTTTGGCTCCTACAGGGACCTGATCTCAACATAATCGAGTCTATCTGGGATTACACAAACAAACTGAAGGATTTCAGAAAGCCTTCATCCACAGAAGACCTGTGATAAGTTCTCCAAGATGTTTGGAACAACCTACCTGCCGAGTACCTGTGTGTAAATGTACCTAGAAGAACTGATGCTGTTTTAAAAGGCAAAGGGTGATCACACCAAATTTATCGGCGTATAACACGCACTTTTTTTCCCCCTTAAAATCGGGGGAAAGTCGTGGGTGCTTTCCATTTTGTTAATTGATAAAAATAAATTATTAACACTCTATAATTTTCTCCTAAAACTTTTTTTCCTTAAAATTGGGGTGCGTGTTATACGCCGGTGCGTGTTATACGCCGATAAATGCCAAAATAAAAATAAATTATTAACTGTTCTATTTCTGAAAGCATTCTGATTTATTTTTCTAGGCAATCGGCCCTCCTCTCCTCAACGGAAGTCGTCGGTGAGGAGAGGAGAGCGGATCGCTGCAGCCGGCTGGTGATCAGTGAATATGAGATGTTTTTTTACTCACTGATCACCAGTCTAGGGTCCCCCATAGTAAAACACACGTCCCCACAGTAAAACACACATGTCCCCACAGTAAAACACACATGTCCCCACAGTAAAACACACATGTCCCCAAAACACACATGTCCCTAAATAATAAAAACACCTGTCCCTCACATATGTCCCACTAAAATCACATGTGCCAATGATTATCTGCACACATATGTCCGTGATCACCTGCACACCCCTTTTACATGATCATTTGCGTACATATGTCCGTGATCACGCGAACCAATTATTATACACTTAACGGAATTTTTTTTACAAAAACATGTAGCAGAATACATTTTGGCTTAAATTTATGACAAAATTTGATTTTATTGGATTTCTTTTAAAAAAGAAAGGAGAAAATATTGTTTTTTTTCAAAATTTCCGCTATGTTTTCGCTTATATCGCAAAAAATAAAAAACGGAGTCGCGAATAAATACCACCAAACTAAAGCTCTATTTGTGCGAACAAAATGATAAAAAATTCATTTGGTTACAGCATTGCATGACCGCGCAATTGTCACTGAAAGTGCGCGAGCGCTGAAAGCTGAAAATTGGTCTGGGCAGGAAGGGTGTTTAAGTGCACAGTAGGCAAGTGGTTAAAACTGCATGTCCCTATCATCTTGACTTGTATTATTCAAATGTATATTAAAACGTATATAGCAAAAACAAGCTAAAAAATTAGGATAGATAGCTAGATAAAATGAATAAAAATATAAAGATCCTATTACCCAGGTAAGTTGATTTCATCTTTCTTTTGGCCATGTCGATCATATATTTTCACTGTATGATCCGCTCTAGAGATATATAATAAAATGCATAGAGACAGCAACATTGTTAACATTCTAATCCATAACAGAAGGGATTGTAAAGGCAAATAAAAAAAAATAAAAATAAAAAAAAATAACAAACATGTCATACTTGCCTGCTCTTTGGTTTTGCACAGAGCAGCCCAGATCCTCCTCTTCTCGGGTCCCCACTCTCGGCACCCCACCTACTGCTGACTGTCCCCATAGCAAGCCACTTGCTATGGGGGACACTCGTAAGTGCTCGCTCTCGAGCCCCACTTTCTGTGTCCTTAAGGCAGAGAGTGGCCTACCCCGCACTCCCTCCTCACTGGCTGTGATTGACAGCAATGGGAGCCAAAGGTGCATCTCAGCCAATGAGGAGCGAGAGACCTGGGAGAGTCTGCTCTCGTGCACAATGCTGGATTGAGATCGGGCTTAGGTAAGTATTAGCGGGGAGCTGCACACTAAAGTTTTTTTACCTTCATGCATAGAATACATGAAGGTAAAAACCTTCAGCCTTTAGAACCCACTTTAAAGTTTCTGGGTGTTTTGGATACTGGTTGAAATCATCCACTGCCTTTGAATATCTGTTAAGAGTATAAGCAATATGTATTTAGCTGTTTGCCTGAAGCTACCTTTTAATGAGAATGTATATCATTTCCCTATATTACTTTATATAGTAAAAGTTTTGACTTTTTAAATTTCCGTTTAGTCAGTGAACTGAATGCGTCATCTGATGGCATCACACCCCTCCATCTCTCCAGGCACAGATAGTACAACCTCAATTACAAAAAAAATTGGGACGCTGTGTAAAATGTACATAAAAACAGAATGCATTGTTTTACAAATCTCCCATATCATGCTCATATTAAACCCATATTTTATTCACAATAGAAACTATATCAAATGTTTAAAATTAGAAAATGTAGTCATTTTTAAAATGATGGCAACAGCACTTCTCAAAGTTGGGACAGGGCCATGTTTACCACGGTGTAGCATCCCTTCTTTTTTTAACAACACTGTAAACATCTGGGAACTGAGACCAGTTGCTGGCATTTTGGGGGAGGAATGTTGTCCCATTCTTGCCCGATATAGGATTCTAACTGCTCGACAGTCCTGGGTGTTCTTTATTTCAAAGATTCGCCAAATATTTCCAGTTGGTGAAGGGTCTGGACTGCAGGCAGGCCAGTTAAGCACCCAGACTCTTACTACAAAGCCATGCTGTTGTCATAGATGCAGTATGCGGTTTAGCATTGTCCTGCTGAAATATGCAAGGCCTTCCCTGAAAACGATGTCATGTAAATGGGAGTATATGCTGCTCTAAAACCTGGATATAGTTTTCAGCATTGATGGTGCCTTTCCAGATGTGCAAGCTGCATATTTCATACACACTTATGCACCCCCATGCTTTCAGGGATGCAGACTTTTGAACTGAGCGCTGATAACAAGCCGGAAGGTCCCTTCCCTCTTTTGTCCAGAGGAGTCGGCACCCATGGTTGCCAAAAATGTTAAATTTTTATCATCGGACCACATAACAGTTTTCCACTTTGCAACAGACCATTTTAAATGAGCTTGGCCCAGATAAGACAGCAGCATTTCTTGACCATGTTTAGGTATGGCTTCTTCTTGCAAGACAGACCTTGTATTTTTGGATGGCACGGTGAACTGTGTTCACAAACAATAATTTTTGGAAGTATTCCTGAGCCCATGCAGTTATGTCAAACAAAGAATGTTTTTAATGCCATGCCGTCTGCGGGCCCAAAGATCCAATATTTTCCAATATTGCGTTTTGGCCTTGTAACTTGCGCACAGAGATTTCTACAAATTCTCAGAATCTTGATATGTATTGTAGATGATATATTTAAAGTCTTTGCAATTTTACATTGAGGAACTTTATTCTGAATCTGTTCCACACTTTTTAGATGTAGCTTTTCACAGATTGGTTAGCCTTTGCCCATCTTTATTTCTGAGACACACTGACTCTCTAGGATGCTCTTTTTATACCCAATCATGTTACTAACCTGTTGCCAATTAACCTATTTAGTTGAAAAATGTTCTTCCAGCTCTTCCTTGTTAGTACCACTTACTTTGACAGAGTTTTCCTGCCCTGTCCCAACTATCAATTTCAAAATGACCTTATTTACTTTTTTCTATGAATGGTACATTTTCTTAGTTTAAACATTGGATATATTTTCTATTGTGATTAAAATACGAGTTTAAGAGATTTGCAAATCATTGCACTGTGTTATGTAAATTTTACACAGCGTCCCAACTTTTTTTGAATTTAGGTTGTAGTAGAGTGTAGATCTAGGCGTTTGACTTTCTTAGAGACAGTCCAGCATGCCCAATTATTAACTATCTATGCAAAATAACAATTGATAATAGTTATATTAAATGCACCAGAGCTACTATATTTCCTCCTTGATTTAACAGTCTAAAAAAAAAAAGGCATGCCGTGAATGCTAACTGCACATTGGCTGTGCTCTCAACCAAACAGTCAAACCATCCAATGGCTGGTGTCATAACGGATCACTTGTGCAGCACTGTGGCAGTTGAAGATTAAACAGAGGCAAAGATGGCAGCTTCCTTGGCTGAAAACGATAGGGGGGTTTACTTCCACTTTAATAAAAGCTCAAATTGTATGTGCTGTCAAACACCAACAAGCTGCATGTATGTATAGTATCCAAACAGAATGAACTTCAACTTCTGATGGGTTGTTCTGGGTCACTACCCTTAGCACATTGTTTTATTAAAAGAGCTGTAGGTTTCTTCATCCCTTTCTTCTCTGTTTCTTTTCTTTCTACTTTTTCCCCTGCTGTAGCAAATTGGATCATGCTCTGCTGGGGTTTTTTGCCCTGCTCTGGGTCAACTGTGGGTATAGAATTGGGTATATTGGATTGTACAATAGTTTTTTTTTTATTGTTGAACTGGATGGACTTGTGTCTTTTTTCAACCTGACTAACTATATAACTACTTATTAAACCCTTTGGGTAGTTTGGAGAGCAGCGTGGGGGCTGCTGGTCGGTCGTTATCGGCCCCACTCCCAGTTTGAGGGCTGTGTATGCAAACACAAAGACCATCTACTGTGATTAATTCATGGCTAAGACAACCCCTCGTCTTCGATGAAAGTGTCCTCTGGCCATGCAGCTCCTCTTTGGAGGATGTCGCCTCTGCTCTTAAGAATTATGGCCACAGCCCAAAATGGCCTTATACCAGTTCTTTATTAACCACTGGTGTATGACACTAATGTTACGATGAACTGGTACTTTTCTGTATGGTTTTATATCTGTACAGTTTATAACCTTGATAAAAAGTGTGGGATTCAATTTCGATGTTGTCCCCTGCCGCCTCTACACCAAGAACTGATCAATCGAAAACTGCTGATTGCTCAGTTCCCGGGTCCACACTGAGCACAGAGTGATGACTATCATTCACAGCTCTGCGTTCTGCCCCTCCAGCGCTCACTGGAGCCCCAGACTGTGGAGGGTGTGGGAGTGACTGGCTCAGGCTTTCAGTGGCGTGCTGAGAGGCTGAGCCAGCTGCCAGCCAGGCATCTAGGTGGATTCCAACAATATTGTTGGGATCCCTGCAGAGCCTGAACCGGCTCTGTGACATCAGCTGACAGCGGGCTTTAGCCTGATGTCGGCTGAATCTGGGTCACAAGAGTGCAGAACTAAGTGCTCTCCTGTGATGCAAAGGAGAACTATAGCCAAAAGAGGTTTGGTCATACTTCTTTCAAGCCAGGCAGTTGTATGATAATTATATGCTTACCCTGTAACCACAATGTAATTTCCTAATGTCTTCTGCCAGACATATTGAATGGGATGTCCAAGCAAGCCCTTTTCAGTCAAACAAAATACCCGCTGGAAAACACAAACACAATTCTTTGAAAAAAGCACTTTACAAAATATGAACAGATCAAAGCAACAGTGTAAAAATGTCAGGACTGAAAGTTTTTATATAAAATTAAAAAAAAAAAAGTAACAACTAGCAATTTTTAAAAAATATATAATAGGTAGATCACACACACACACAAAAAGGAGTAAATCAAAGACTAGACCTCTTGTTTTCGATGCAAAGCCTACAGACCTAAGAACATGTGTGGTAATGTGGGCAGTGCATAGAAACGGAGATAGGCACTGCAGTGTATCCTAGGTATCAATGTACATGTTTAAAACACCAGGGAGTGAGGAGGACGTGGTTGTAAGCGGGGAGGAAATCCAGGGGCCCCAGAGTTTATCAAACTGTACAGCACATGAAGCCATTTGATAATAGAAGGGAGCCGGGGTCAGTCCATATAGCAAGAAGGAGTGATCTGTTTTGAAGGGGGGGGGGGGGGTGAAGGACTCTGATGGGGAGGGGGGGGTTGTGGTGGAGGACTCTGTTGTAAAGGGGGGGGGGGTTGGGGTGGAGGACTTTGGTGGGGTGGGGTCTGTTGTGGGGGGGGGGGTGGGGTGGAGGACTCTGTTGTAAAGGGGGGGTTGGGGTGGAGGACTCTGGCGTGGGAGGGGTGGTTGTGGTGGAGGACTCTGTTGTAAAGGGGGGGTTGGGGTGGAGGACTCTGATGGGGAGAGGGTGGACTCTGATGTGAAGGGGAGGGGTGGTTGGGGTGGAGGACTCTGATGGGGAGGGGTGGTTGTGGTGGAGGACTCTGATGTAAAGGGGGGGGGGGGGGGGGGGTTGAGGTGGAGGACTCTGGTGGGGAGGGGTGGTTGTGGTGGAGGACTCTGTTGTAAAGAGGGGGGGGGGTTGGGGTGGAGGACTCTGATGGGGAGGGGTGAACTCTGATGTGAAGGGGGAGGGGTGGTTGGGGTGGAGGAATCTGATGGGGAGGGGGAGGAGGGGGGACTCTGATGTGAAGGGGAGGGGGTGGACTCTGATGTGGAGGGGGGGGTTGGGGTGGAGGACTCTGATGGGAGGGGTGGGGTGGTTGGGGTGGAGGAATCTGATGGGGAGGGGGGGGGGGGTTGGGGTGGAGGAATCTGATGGGGAGGGGGGGGGGGGGGTTGGGGTGGAGGACTCTGATGGGGAGGGTGGAGGACTCTGATGTGAGGGGGGGGTGGTTGGGGTGGAGGGGGGGAGGAGGGGGCCTTGATCTGATGGGGAGGGGGGAGGTTGGGTGGAGGATGGAGGGGGGGGGGGGGGGAAATGGGGTGGAGGAATCTGATGGGGAGGGGGAGGGGGGGGTGGAGGACTCTGATGTGGGGGGGTTGGGCTGGAGGACCCACTCTGATTGGGAGGGGGGGGGGGATGGGGTGGAGGACTCTGATGGGGAGGGTGGGGGAGTGAGGGGTGAGGGTGGTGACTCTGATGTGGGGGGGGGTAGAGGTGTGAGTTGTTTGGGTGGGGAGTGTTGTGAGTGGTGTGTGTGTTGAAAATGTGGTGTGGTGGTGTGGTGTGGTTAGTGGGATGTGGTGTGAATGGAGTGTTGTGTGGATGTGAATGTGGGAGATTGGATGGTGAGGTGAATGTGATGGTTTGTTGGTTTGTGGTGTAGGTTTTTTAGTTGTTTTGTTGGTTGGTTTGACGGTGGGTGGGGGGTGGAGGACTCTGATGGGGAGGGGGAGGAGGGGGGACTCTGATGTGGAGGGGGGATTGGGGTGGAGGACTCTGATGGGGAGGGGGAGGAGGGGGACTCTGATGTGGAGGGGGGGTTGGGGTGGAGGACTCTGATGGGGAGGGTGGAGGACTCTGATGGGGAGGGGGTGAACTCTGATGTGAAGGGGGAGGGGTGGAGGAATCTGATGAGGAGGGGGGACTCTGAAGTGAAGTGAAGGGGAGGAGGGGGGACTCTGATGTGGAGGGGGGGTTGGGGTGGAGGACTCTGATGATGAGGGTGGAGGACTCTCATGTGAGGGGGGACCCCACTTTGGACTGGGGTTCCTCAGGTTTCTGCATAGGATTTATAGGCTGCCATGAATGAGAACTATTAGGAGAAGCACTGCTGTAAGATATGCAGTCCCCACCATTGTTTACATAGAGATGCTGCTGATGAATATTAGACGGAATGGACAGAGTGATCACATGATAAGGATGGATCTATCTTTCAGGCACAGCTGGACAGTCCTAGAAATCATTTCCAGGGACAAATACTCTGAGGCAGGGATTGGGGTCCAATGAGCAGACGTGTAAACACGGTGTGGTGAGGTTGAGTCTGTATGTCGGTGGGAGGTGTATCACATTGGGTATAAGTGCTGTGTACATACCGAACCCCGAACCCCAACCTCCCCGGCCTCCTTACCTTCATTCTGCAACAAGCCCCTTCAGTACCGTAGCGCGCATGCGTGTACCCAGGGCAACCACGGACGGTGAGCTAGGGAGCGTCAATACATTCCCATAGTAACCTCTTAGCCAATCACCAGACAAGCAACAAGTGAAGCAATCTCCTCCGAAGTCCGCCCTCCTGAATGTGTCTCCAAAATCTGCCATTTTAGTGAAGACTTATAATCTGCCCTGGTGTGCAGACCTTCCTAAATCTCAAATGATTAGGATTAGAACGCTCTTTGTTTCTTCAACTACGTGCAGTATTTAACGGTAAATTCATCTATGTACTTAAATAAAAAGAATCAGATGCGAACCTAAACTGTATCTGAGGACCATACATACACTGAAAACGCTATTTAACCCATTTTTAATATTGAAAGTAAACTCATCCATCCATCCATGTCTACATTCTTTGTTGAGAAATCACTTTGGAACACCCCCCCCCCCCCCTTACACACACACACACACAGCATTTATGGCTGTGGCCATCTTTAGTAAGGGCAGATGATTCATGTAGCATTTCCTTCCTAGAGTCCATCTACCCTTAGCTCAGGCAAGAGGGCAGGAGTGTGTGCTTAGCTGAGAAAACCTTTCCTGCATCAGTAAGCACTCTATCACTAACGTTGGAAAGTTCTCAGACAGATGTAGCACCCTGTCTTAAACAGTGACTATTGCTTAAATTTCGTTTTTCATACTTGCTAACAGTCCCGATTTTCCCGGGACAATCCAGATAATTGGACCCTCGTCCCGATCTGAGTGCATCCCAATGAAAATCTTGCTTTTGCCCCCAGAATCTGGACTTTTTTGTCACTGGCCATAGCTCCTGGTTACGAAAACGCTCCAAGATCTCTTTCAGGCTAGCAAGTCTCTTTCCCTGTGTGTTCAGTGGAGAGGGGAGGGGCCTCCGATCGTTGCAGCCAATCAGCTTCTCTCTTTAGTGTACAAGTAGACAATTTGCTTGTACACTGAAGCCGGTTAGCTGCACAGATCAGAGGACCCTGATGACTGGGGGCACCTGATGCAAGGAGGGACTTCGCTGGGGACACCTGATGTAAGGAGAGACTCTGCTGGGGGCACCTGAGATGTAAGGAGGGACTACGCTGGGGACACCTGATGTAAGGAGGGACTCCACTGGGGGCACCTGAGATGTAAAGAGGGACTCTGCTGGGGGCACCTGAGATGTAAGGAGAGACTCTGCTGGGGGCACCTGATGTAAGAAGGGACTCCGCTGGGGACACCTGATGTAAGGAGGGACTCAGCTGGGGACACCTGATGTAAGGAGGGACTCCGCTGGGGGCACCTGATGTAATATAATAACCAGATATAATAAGGCTTACCTATAGGAAGTGTAAATATCTCCTTAACGGACACCATTTAGGAGATATTTACATTACATGCAGCCAGTGACGTTACTGGAGCATGTGCTCTGAAGGAACAGCCAGCTGTGCCATTCCTTCCGAGCCCTGTGGCGTAATCGGCGGCTCCTGCGCACGGGAGTGATGTCATTGCGGCTCCAGCCAGTCACAGAGCCAGAGTCCGCAAACCCGGAAGTAAAGCTAGTATGCGGTACACTGGCTAGTGTTCCAAAGAGCTTTTGTCCAGTTATTACTGCTACTAAAGGACTTTGCTCAATATCTGAAACTACTTTGCTACTGCCAAGAAGTCTTCTATCTGCTATCAGCAAGGACTTCACCAGAGCTTTACTAAGAGATCAGTTAGATGTCCTCAGTTGTAAATAGTTCTGTTTCTTGGAGTATCCCACTAAATCCCCTTCCCTATCCAAGTTCTTAAAAAGTAAAACAACATAGAAAAGTGACGGCAGAAAAAGACAGAGTAGTCCATCGAGTCTGCCCATTTTTTTTTTGGTTAAATTTATTGTCTGAGTATAAATCTATGTTTGTCGTAAGCATGTTTGCAGCCATTTACTGTCTCACATACCTCTGCTGGTAGTTTATTCCAAACATCAACTACCCTTTCAGTAAAATAATACTTTTTAAGATTAGTTATGAACTTTCGTCCAGTTATTTTGAGGTCATGTCCCCATGTTCTTGATTTTGGTTTCATATTGAAAAAACTGCCCTCTTGAACCTTATTCACCCCCTTGATTTAAAGGTTTCAATCATGTCTCCTCTTCCCTTCTTTCCTCCAGACTGTTCATATTAAAGCGGTGTTTCCTGGGGAAAAAAATAAATTAAAGTCAGTAGCTACAAATACTGTAGCTGCTGACTTTTAATATATAGACACTTACCTGTCCAGGGAGCGCGCAATGTCGGCAACCCAGCCGATTTTTGGATCGGCTGCTGCCACCGCAATTCCTGGTAAGGGAACTCGGCAGTGAAGCCTTTCGGCTTCACAGCCGGTTCCCTACTGCACATGCGCAAAATACTTTATAATTGGCCTGACGGCTGGGGGAAGGAGGAGGGGGGCCGAACTTCCGAGGGATGGCGCCGTCTCACCGGAAGTGGGGAAGGGTACCTGTCAAAAACAGGTACCCTCCCCCCCCCCCCTGAAAAGTGCCAAATGTGGCACCGGAGGGGGGAGGAAGCAGATCAGCAGAAGTTCCACTTTTGGGTGGAATTCCACTTTAAAGCGGAGTTCCACCCATAAAATCACCTTTCATCTGATTTATAAATTGCCGCATATGTAATATAAAGGAATAGTAGTGTTAAAAAAGCACGTGTGGGTTTAACCAATCTTGTTTTTTTTTTTTTTTGTACAATTCTCCTTTAAGGGGGTGTGGCAAGGGGTGTGTCCTATGCCTGCATACTTTTGCTGGTAGGTGTTCCTCATTCCCATCTCAAAAAGTTGGGCGGTATGGCTCTCGATATTTATCTCCATACAACCGACTTAGCCGCCTGACAAGTGGCCTTCTGTTCTGTACAATGGAACCGTTCTAATACTAGCGGCTCAAGTCGCTCTGACTTAGAAAAAGGTTCCTGTACTACTTTGGGGGCGACTTGAGGGCGACTTGCATTGACTTGTATACAGAAGTCGTTTTGCAAGTCGCCGCTGCTGTCGTGTGCAGGTCACCTGAGGCAGTCGCTCTGCAAGTCGTGCTGCCTCAGTGTGAACCAGCACTGATCGTTAAAGACAACAAGCTAAAGTGTGTGCACCTGGCAATGTGAATCTACAGTACCTTGTGCCTGGATGCGAGGCAAAAGTGGGGAAGACCTAGGCAAAATTCCAGCAGCTCCTACGACGGGAAAACCAGTTTGTTTGTGTGACTTTTTTCTTGTTTTGTTTCATATTTTGATCATCATATTTCACATTCAGATGAGATTCTCCCTCTACCTGCTGTCTATATTATGGAGTTTGGCCTACATCCCTGCTTAAAATCTGCTTAAATCTGTAAGCCCCATAAAAAACATGCAGATTTCAGTTAGAGGAATAAACAAGAAAACTAAAAAGTGTATCATATCATTTTGCCCAGGTGCATGCTTCTCAAACAGAATCTTAGACCCCTTTCTTAGACCCCCAGTTTTTTAGGTGGATCTGAACGGTCGCTCCATACAGCTCTATAGAGTGGCGGATGTCAGCGGTGACATGTCTGCTGACATCTGATCCGCTCCGCAAAGTCCAGACGGATGGAAACCCTATTTTGCATCCGTCTGGCAGATCGGATGAAAACGGACAGGCGGTCCGTAATCATCCGATCCCCCCCATAGGGGAGAGCGGACACTCTGACAGGTCCATCCCTGCACAGAGTGCAGAGACGGACTTGTCATCCACCGGCTCAGCAGGGATCAACGTAAACGATCCACGCTGAGCAAGCGGATGCTAAATACGGACAGCCCCGTGTGAAAGGGGCCTTAAGGTTTTCAACATCCAGGGCTTTTTTTCTCAAACAATAGATACTGGAACTTAAAGTGGATGTAAACCCCCAACATTTTTTTTTTTTATTTCATAATGTAGAGAATACAATTTCCTTTCATTTGAGCCCAGTCTTGCCACACAGATTTACTCGAGGCCTGAGCAATCCTCTTTTATTGTTCAGTTAGAGAAATCTTGACAAAGTCTTGAAAACTTTGTCAAAAACGCCCCTTGCTGTGAGTGACAGGTGATTTACATATCTCATGCACTAGCCTGAGACAGGCACATCCTGTGTAAAAAAGTTCACAATTCACATCCCCCTCCCCTCCAGCTCTCCCAGATGTACTGTGTTTTGACTGGATGTTTCTCATCATGGGATGCAGTGAACAGTCAGCAGACTATAGACAGACAAGTGATTTAGGGTACATGTATGTAGTCAGAGCTGGGCAGAGTAGAACATCCAGTGATCTGATGATAACCTGTCTCAGGCTAGTGCATAAGATATGTAAATCACCTGTCACTCACAGCAGGTCGCAGAGGCAATTTGCAGAGGCTTGAGAAGCAGACTTCTCGGGGGTCACTCAGGATGACAGCATCTGGAACTTCCTCCTCCCAGCCACGTACTACTCCCAAGGGTCCTGGGGTTGGAAAGCCATCACTTACAGATTGACGCATGTCTTCTTCTTCGAAACTTATGAAAGTGCCAGAATCCTCCTCCTCATCCTCCTCCCCTCTCTCCTCCTGTGTGTTCTGTGACATGGGAATTATGGTGTCTGGATAAAGTGGGCCTTAAGAGGAAAGGAAGTCCTCCTCTTCCTCCTGCTGCTCTGCCTCCAGTGCCCTGTCCATAATGCCATGCAGAGTCTGCTCCAGCAGGAACACAACAAGGATTGTGTCACTGATGCATACACTGTCACGGCTCACCATCCTTGTGGCCTCCTCAAATTGTGACAATACAGTGTAGGTATCCTTAATGATCAGCTATTGGCGTGGGGAAAAAAAGCAGAGGCAGCCTGAGCCTGTCGCTTTGCCGTATTTACACGGGTACTAGTTGACGGCCCTCTGCTGCATGTATAGCCGCTGCAGCATTGACAAAGTTGAGTTCCAGTCTTAGTCTGAACACATGAGGAAAGGGAAGTTTGTTCAGAGAATAAGATTACCACCACAAAGTACCCATGCCTGAAGACTACGGGAGAGCTGACGATATGCTTTCGGTTCCCCACTTCTCTGAAAGTTTACGCTGAACTGCCTTTGATTTTACATAAATGTGAGTGCAATATTTGGAGGTTTCGTGTGCTGTTTTAAATAAATGGTTTTACTTTACTTCACTATTGGAAGCATTTTTTTCATTTCATGTGGAGTGCAATCACCTAACGCTCTTTGGATTCATCTGATACCCGTGTGGGGTTATTAAGCGAGTTTGCCGAGCATGAGAGTGCAAGGCATGTGCTATTGGTGAGTGCATTTCTTAAGGGTGCGGTAGCACTGAACACAGGTGGTGTGGTGAAAGAGTATTTCAAGTCACTTCATGATTTCTGTTTACTTCACTTTGAAACACAATCACTTGGATGTTTAATTAACAGCTCACGGACTGAAGTTTGGATTTGTTCTGTATATCATGGACACTAGTATTAATTATTATTATTTTTAATCACTAGTATTTATCACTATTATTCTCTAACATCGTTTTTTCAGGTGGATTTTCTAGGTTATTTTCAAACACTGTTTTCACAGGTTGATTATTTCGTTTTTCACTTTATTGTGATTATTAGCGCTGCTATTTTATTCATTTAAAATCACCTTTATACTATATTTTGTTCAAGTAGCTGCTTAGATTATTATACACAGGTGGTCTAGCTTTGTTTGTGCGCAGTGGTGGTGGGAGAAGGGAAGGGGGCGCATTTGGTTATCATACCAGTTTTTTGAAAGTTGAGTTCCACCTGGTGGGCATGTCACAAATCAGGCAGTTTACAGGCAGTTGGATTTCCCGCTGAATTTCAGCCAACCGAGCACTGGCTGTGTATAACCACCTGAAATAGCTACAGACTCATCTTTAGCACACCTTGCAACCCTGGGTACATATTTAGGAAACGCTGCACCACCAAATTGAAGGCATGTGCCAGGCATGGCACACGTGTCAACTTTCCCTGTCTAAGGGCGGACAGGAAGTTTTGAGCCATTATCGCACACCACCATTCCTTGCTCCAGCTGGCGTGGTGTGAACCACCTCTGGGCCTGCCCCTGCAGAGCTGCAAGAATCTCTGCTTCGGTGTGGTTCCTGTCTCCTAAACACACCAGCTGAAGCACTGCATGGTACCTTTTAGCCTGACTCTGGGAATAGCCCTTTGAACGCTTAGGGGTACATGATGTTCATAGAACAATTCTGCAGAGGAGGGCATGGAGGTGGTGGAGGAGAAGGTAGAGCTCACAGGTCTGGCATCAGCACCACCAGCTGTATGGAGGCGTGGGGGCACAACAAGCTGCAGCACCAATCCCTGTCCTGCATCCTTTCAAGTTGCAAGCAGCATTACCCAGTGTGCTGTGAACAAAATATATCGTCCCTGTCCATGCTTGCTGGACCACGTGTCAGCAGTAAGGTGGATTTTACGGCTGACTGCCTTGCCCAACGATGCCAGAACATTCCCTTCCACGTGATGGTAGAGAGATGGAACGGCCTTACATGAAAAGTAGTAGCGACTGGGAACCCGCCATTGTGATACAGCTCATTGTGCGAATTCATGGAAGGAGGCAGAATCCACCAGGCTGAATAGGCAGAAGCTGGAGAGCCAAAAGCTTTGACAAGCTTGCATTTAGACAATGGGCATGTGGGTGGCAAGGACTGTTTTTTCTTTCCGCTGCAGGAGATGGGGCAGAGAAATTTGCCAGCTACAGTCTATATCTGGTGGTGTACTGATGGAAGATGTGCTGCTAGAACCTGGGACACCCTGTGCTATACCATCATCCCTGTCAGTGGAGGCTGCTGAGAGGTGATGACTCGGTATAGCAGGGGCAGACTGAAGTGGGTAAGGAGGAGGAGGGACAGATTTGTGCCCCTTTTGTGTGGCTTTTAGGTGCTCTTGCCAACAGGTTGAGTGCTTTGACGTTAAATGCCTTGTTATGCATGTGGTACCCAAATGGTTAGTGTTTTTGCCACGTTTGATGTGCCTGAGACAGTTTGCAGATAGCAACAGTACAATCTGCTGCAGATGTGCTGAAAAAGGCCCAGACAGCTGAGCTTTGGGGAGTGGGCTGGGAGATAACAGCTGCAGAATGTGATGGAATAGGGTGGCTGCTCTCTACTCTTTCTTGATGTCAGCATCCTTGGGGTTGTGCTGCCTCACCTTCAGTTTCCTCCTCTGCTCTATCTGGAACCCAAGTCGTGTCAGTGACCTCATCCTCATCATCATCATCATCATTACCACCTGAGACAACTTGGCAATACGCTGCGGCTTGGGGAACATGAATGCTAATTTGTTTACCAATGTTCCCCCCTCTCTCTAGGCTCATGTTCCGGTCATGGTCAACCTCAGAACCAACATCTGAATCCTGTAATGGCTGGGCATCATCAAGAAGCAAGTGGCTGACGGTGTGGTCAAAAAACCCAGCTTACTCCTCAATGGCCGATGTTGGGGCTATGACAGGAATAGATGTGGACAAGGAGGCAGGTTTATCCACTCTGGCAACTGCAGGGGACTGCACACTTGTCTCTGCTTGCATGACAGAGGATGAGGAGGATGGGGAAGGTTTAGTAAGCCAGTCCACCACCTCCTCTGCATGCTGTGGCTGGATAGCCCAGGCAAACTCACTAAAAGAGTAAATGATGCCCTGCCTGAGGACCGACCACCACGTCCACCTTTGCCTGTGGACACATTTGTTGCTGGCCCCCCTACAGTGCCAAGGGAACGTCTGCCTCTCCTTGTTGTCCTACTATAAGCAAATGTAAAGAAGAAGTTGAAATCTGTACTTGGATGCACTTTAATCAAGGTAAAGAGGTGTTTGGTGCACTTTAATCTGAGTACTCACACCACACAGACACACTCCACGGATACACTATAATTTACTGCAATATAATGCGCCAAATATACAGTGAAGCACAAAACTATATAGCGTTAAACTGGCAGTAACGCACACAGAAACTATATGATGTTAAAATAGCAGTAACGCACACAGAAATATATGGCGTTAAACTGGCAGTAACGCAATCAAATAGCTGATGTTCAACCGTCACTACACTGACGCCATCTAAACTGTCCCTACTCTAGCTATACACTAATGTAAAGATTACTGACACGGTCTCACTACACTATACTGAAGCTGAATGATGGTCCCCCTAACTACACTCACACTATCCCTAGACCGACACTAAACTAATATTCTACACTGACAGTTGAAGCCAAATATCACAGTATAGAACACTAACTAACTAATAGCATTGCACAGAGCCCTATTCTATCTCTCTTCATGCCGAAATCCCACTGAAAGAATACTTTTATACTGTGGGGCGGGAATGAGCCATGATTGGATAAAGTCACGATGACAGTGTCCAATCATGACTCTGACAGTGCTTTGTGCCCCGATTGGCTGAAGCTTTCACTGCTTCAGCCAATCAGGGCTTGCAATGCACTGTTCAGCGCTGCAATGCATTATGGTTGGTTCGGGGAGGGGCGAACAAACGGTCGAACGACAAGTTTGTTCGGCTCTTCGCCGAATGTCCAAACAGCGAAAGTTCAGCCCGAACCGTTCGCCCATCCCTAATCAGTAGTTATTGATGCTGATATTCATGTATTATAGTATACATCATTGGCATCTATCAGTAACTGCAGACAAAGACAAAAGGGAAGTGCTCAAAATAGTTTTTTCAACCACCTGCCCTCTTCAGTATGTGTAAAGGTTATTTGAAGTCCAGTTGAACTCATGAATTCTCCGTGTAGTTTGTTAACCGCTTAAGGAATGCCTCCTGCACATATACATCGGCAGAATGGCACGGTTGGGCACATCAACATACAGGTACATTGTCCTTTAAGAGCCTAGCCGTGGGTCGCGCTCGTGACTCGGTCCTGAGCTCCGTGTCAGTGGCCGCGGGACCAGCGGATCCGATCGCCGCTGGTGTCCCGCGATCGGGTCACAGAGCTGAAGAACGGGGAGAGGTATGTGTAAACAAGCCTCTCCCCGTGCTTTCTAGTGACACTGTCACTGATCGTCTGTTCCACATCATAGGGAAAGACGATCAGTGACGTCACATGCCAAGCCAGGCCCCCCTACAGTAAGAAAACACACACAGGGCTCACTTAACCCCTCCCCGCCCCTAGTGGTTAACTCCTTCACTGCCAGTGTCATTTACACAGGAATCAGTGCATTTAAATAGCACTGATTGCTGTATAAATGACAATGGTCCCAAAAATGTGTCAAAAATGTCCGATGTGTCCGCCATAATGTCGCAGTCACAATAAAAATCGCTGATCGCCGCCATTACTAGTAAATAATTTTTCTTTAATAAAAATGCTATAAAACTATCCCCTATTTTGTAAATGCTATAACTTTTGCGCAAACCAATCAATCGCTAATTGCGATTTTTTTTTTTACACCAAAAATATGTAGAAGAATACGTATCGGCCTAAACTGAGGAAAAAAAATATATTTTTAATATATTTTTTGGGAATATTTATCATAGCAAAAAGTAAAAAATATTGCATTTTTTTCAAAATTGTCGCTCTATGTTTGTTTATAGCGCAAAAAATAAAAACCGCAGAGGTGATCAAATACCACCAAAAGAAAGCTCTATTTGTGGGAAAAAAAGGACGCCCAATTTTGTTTGGGAGCCACGTCGCACGACTGTGCAATTGTCAGTTAAAGCGACGCAGTGCCGAATCGCAAAAAGGGGCCTGGTCCTTTGGCTGCAAATTGGTCCGGGGCTTAAGTGGTTAATATAAATATATAACATTTTAGTTTAATATTTTTGCAATTCACACATTTTCATATGCATGAAATCCTTGAGTATGTATCATTTGTTCATTTTTACTATTGTAGGTTGTCTAACGCTGTTTAAGGTAAAGCACCTACTGAACAGTTATGAATTATCAATTAACATGGTATCTTGCTAGTATTTTGGTAAAGCAGCACAGACTAGTATGCACTTAATCCCTATAATTTATTTTTATGTAATTACAACCCCAATTCCAAAAAAGTTGGGATGCTCTATAAAATCTACAGAAAAACAGAATGCAATGATTTTCAAATTTCATAAACCAACTTTTATTTTTTTTACAATAGAAAAATGAAAACATTTCAAAATGTTAAAAACTGAGAAAATTTACAATTTTAAGAAACAAATAAGGTAATTTTGAATTTGATGGCAGCAACACATCTAAAAAATTTGGGACAGGGCAACAAGTTGGTAAAATATGTGGTACAAATAAGGAAGAGCTGAAAGAACATCCTACAACGAATTAAGTTAATTGGCAACAGGTCAGTAACATGATTGGGTATAAAAAAACAAAAACAAAGTTACTTACGGTAACGTTCTTTCCGGGAGTCTTTCAGGACAGCCACCTGAGAGACCTTGGCTCCTCCCCTCTGTAGGAAACACCTGCGCCAGCTTGCTATAAATTTCCTCCTCCCCTGCTGCTCCTCAGTTCTTTGAAGAGCACCTCCAGTTTGCTGGGGAGACACAAGAACATATGATACACATATAATAATTTATATCACATTTCCTGTAAGGAAACCTATGCTTTGATATACATCTGGGTGGGTACCCGGCTGTCCTGAAAGACTCCCGGAAAGAACGTTACCGTAAGTAACTTTGTTTTTCCCTTATCGTCTTTCAGGACAGCCACCTGAGAGGATAACCGAGCACTTACCCTTAGGGCGGGACCACAGCTTGTAAGACCTTACGTCCAAAGGTCTGATCTTTAGCTGACCATAGGTCCACTCTATAGTGTCTTACAAAAGTGGCAAAGCTGGACCATGTTGCCGCTTTACAAATCTGTTCCGGCGTTGCTCCAGCTCGCTATGCCTGTGACGCTGCCATTGCCCTTGTGGAGTGTGCCCTGATTCCTTCTGGGATCTGCATACCCCCTAGTTTGTAAGCCTGTTCTATGGCTTCCCTTAGCCATCTGGCTATTGTACTCCTTGAAGCCTTGTGCCCTTGCCTGGCTCCCGTGTATAAAATAAATAAAGACTCCGTCTTTCTAATTGTCTTTGTTGCCTCTAAATAATGCAAGATGCATCTCCTGACATCTAAATTGTGAAATTTAACTTCTTTCTCATGAGAAGGATTTGGGCAAAATGATGGTAATACAATTTCTTGACCCCTGTGAAACTTTGAGGCCACTTTAGGTAGAAACCCTGGATCCATTTTGAAGATTATACGGTCCTGGAAGATTTGGCAAAAGGGGGGTCTGATAGATAGGGCTTCCATCTCACAGACCCTTTTGGCTGTAGTAATTGCTACCAAGAAGATTGCTTTAAGCGTCAGCATCTTCAGGCTGCAATCCTTTAATGGTTCAAAGGGGTCTGCTGTCATAGTCTGCAACACTAATGACAGATTCCCACTTTGGAAAGGCTGTACTCTGTAGCGGCCTTTGTCTGCTCACAGATCTAAAGAGTCTGATTATCCAGGGGTTTGAGGCTAAACTCCTCTCCTGGTAAACTGACAGTGCTGACACTTGACTCTTTAGCGTGCTGAGGCTTAGCCCTTTGTCTACACCACTCTGTAGAAACTCTAGGACTGCTACTGAGCTTTGCGTTTTAAAGTTGTTCTCTGTACACCATCGATTAAAACATTTCCATACCCTCTGGTAGATATTACGTGTCTCAACCTTCCTGCTTTTCAGCAGTGTGTCTATCAGACGGCTTGAGAACCCTTTCGCTTTTAGTAGCTGTTCCTCAGATACCAGGCGGCTAGTTTCCACCTTTCCACCTGTGGACAGTACACTGGGCCCTGGGCTAGCAGATCCTCCTGGATTGGTAGCAACCAAGGGGGCTCTATGGCTAGTTCTTTGAGCATAGAGAACCACGGTCTCCTGGGCCAGTGAGGTGCTATGAGGATCAATGACGTGTTTTCTGTATGTAATTTCCTTATCACTGCGGGTAGTAGCACTGGTGGGGGGAATGCATAACATCTGCTGAACTCCCACTTCTGCAGTAATGCGTCTACTCCGAGTGCTCCCTCCTCCCTTTTTAGGGAGAAGAAGGCTTGGACTTTCCTGCTTTCTCTGGAAGCAAATAAGTCTACCTGAGGTATTCCCCATTTTTTTGTAATCTGGTCGAATACCTCCTGTTTCAGCACCCAGTCTCCTTCTCGTACTTTCTTTGTGCTGAGAAAGTCTGCCACTTTGTTTAAGTCTCCTTTTAGATGTACTGCTGAAAAGGAGAGTATGTTTTTCTCTCCCCATTTCAGGATCTCTTCTGCTAGGGCCCACAGAACTCCGCTTCTGGTTCCCCCTTGTTTGCTTATGTAAGCTATAACTGACGAGTTGTCTGATCTGATTTGAACATGCTGTCCTTTCAACTCTTTCTGGAAGGACTGGAGTGCAAACCATACTGCTTTCAACTCCTTCCAGTTGGACGATCTCGTCCACTCTTCCCTCCCCCAAGCACCTTGTGCTATCTGGGAGTCTAAGTGTGCTCCCCACCCTACACCGCTTGCGTCTGTGGTTAGGATTCGGGAGAGGTAGGATCCACAGCCGTCCTACGGCTATATTTTCTGTCCTTCTCCACCACCATAAGGACTCCTTTACTTTTGCTGGTATTGATACCTGCAAATCCAGAGACTCCTGCTTGTGGTCCCACACTTTTAGTAGGAACATTTGCAGTAGTCGGAAATGCAGGTTTGCCCACTGAACTGCTGGGATTGCAGATGTTAGCAACCCTAATGTTGACATTATTTTCCTTATAGAACAGGGTACATTGGTCTGTATTGTTCTTATTTCTTTTTGCATTTTTTCTATCTTCTCTTTGGGTAGAAAAACTTTTTGCTGGACTGAGTCTATTATATACCCCAGGTATTTTATCTGTTGTGTGGGTTGTAGACTTGACTTCTCCACATTCACCAACCAACCTAGACTCTCTAGGAATGCCCGAGTATACTTGAGGTTCTCTAATAACCTTTCGGGTGTCTTTGCAAAAAGGAGAAGGTCGTCTAAATAGGCAATAATGGATATGCCTTTTAGTCGCAGTGGTGCCAGAGCTTCTGCCAGAACCTTGGTAAAGATTCTTGGCGAAGATGATAGGCCAAAGGGTAGAGCCTGAAACTGAAGGTGTACGGTTCCTTTTCCTGTTTCTATTGCTAGCCTTAGAAACTTCTGGTGTTTTAGGTGTATGGGTATGTGCAGGTACGCATCCTTTAAATCTAGCGACGCCATATAACAGTTTGGGGGCAACAGGGCCTTCACTGAGTATATGGAGTCCATCCTGAACCTTTTGTAGGTTATGGATAGATTTAGTGGTTTGAGGTTGAGGATTGGTCTGACCTTTCCTGAGGGTTTCTGTACTCCGAATATATGGGAGTAGAAGCCCTGTCCTCTTTCTGCCCTTGGTACCGTGATGATTACACCTTGTTTCCTGAGCTCCTTTATGGATCTCATTAACCCTCTGGCTTTTTCCTTGCTGTTTGGCAGCTTGGTGATGTACAGTCTGTTTGGGGGGAATTTTGAGAATTCTAGGGAATACCCGTCTCTTATCGTCCTTAAAATGAATTGACTGGAGGATATTTCTTCCCATTGTGAAATGAAGGCCCCCAGTCTTCCTCCCACTGGGAGTACTTCATTCTTTATTGCGGGTCTGCTCAGGAGGGCGAAAAATTGCTCCTCCTTTGCGATTCCCTCGCTGACCCCAAGGTTTCTTTTGATTAGTTGCCTTGGGTATTGAAAAACGGGACTTAGCGTCCCTCTTTTGCCTCTTTCTGTTTTGTTGAGGCTGGGACCAAGGTGCTTTCCGTTTCAGCGGAAACGCCTTCTTTTTGTCCGCTGTACGGTCTAACACTTTCTCTAATCCTGGCCCAAACAGCAGGTCCCCCGTAAACGGGATCCCACATAACTTGGCTTTGGACGCAGCATCCCCTTGCCAAGTCTTTAGCCATAGGGCCCGTCTGGTAGAATTGGCTAGAGCGAGGATCTGACTGCCATGCGTACCAGTTCTGCTGATGCATCTGCGATATATGCGATGCCTTTGAGCAGAGTGGGAAAAGAGGACAAAATTTGCTCCTTTGCAGTTCCTTCCTCAATATGTGCCTGTATACGGTTGAGCCAGAACTCTACATTTCTGGCTACCACCGTGACCGCCATGGCTGGCTTTAGCCTTCCCACTGTGGAGTCCCATGACTTTTTTAATAGGGCATCCATTCTTTTGTCTATTGCTATAGAAAGGACCCCCATATCCTCAAAAGCTAGATCGGTGTGCCTGGAGACTTGTGAGAAGGCAGCGTCTAGTTTTGGGTTTTTGTTCCACACTGATGACTCATCATCTGAAAATGGGAACCGTCTCTTTAAGGCTTTAGAAAAGAATGGTTTCCTTTCAGGTTCCTGCCATTCTTTCTTGATTGCCTCTATTAAGACCTCATGAACAGGAAAATTCTTCTTTTCCTGTTCTCCTAAACCCTCATACATCTGATCATGCAGGGATAAACTTTTCTTTTCCGTCTGTATACCCAGCGTGGTATGAATGGCTCCCAACAGCTGGTCTACCTCTTCTAATGAGAGTTTGTATCTAGAGGGTCTTCTGGAATCCCCTTCCAGTGTTTTACCCTCAGATTCTTGGGAGCCGGACGCTGCGCTGTCAGGCTCGTCCTCTGCCTCCTCTCTAGGAGTTACCAAAGGACCGTGGAGGGTAGTGCCTGTGCTTTTGCTAGCACCGGTAGTACTGGTGGGGGAGCAGTCTGCAGTTGAGGGATCTGAAATCCTTCAAAAAAGGTTTTGAAAGATACAAAGGTACTAGATAGTTCCTTGACAGATGCCGCTAAATCACTGCCCTTCTCTGTGGAATGTTCTTGCACTAACTTGTGAATACATTCCTTACATAATGCTTTCCCCCAGGAATCTTTAAGTGTGTTTTTACAAGAAGGGCACCTCCTTTTTGAGTTATGAGAGGGCTTAGACTTGTCAGGTTTCTGAAAAGACATAAAGAAAAAACCCCACACACATTAATACTGACATAAGCTTCCTGCATCTTGCAGGTGCACAGCGTCTTCCATATGGGCTTGCCACACTAGGGGCCCAATGAAAATAACCCTCTGACACAGGAGTGACCTGCCCACCCCCCCTTTGCTGAACCCTTGAGGGGGAGGGGGATGGGTGGTGGTTATAGGCCAGGGGAGGTCCACCCCAGGTTCCCCTTACCTTTACATGGCTGGAGCTGGTCTCTGTCGGAGCAGTCTGGTCCCTCCCTTCTGCATCCGACATGCTTGTGTCACCACTGGAGCTTTTGCTGTCTCTACAGCATTTGTAGCTCCTCTCCTAGCCCATGCCTGGTCCCTTTTCATGATTCGCGGCCGGAACCGGAAGCCGCAAACCCGGAAGTACACGCCCCCTCATGCTGGACGTGACGTTACCCGTCACCGACATCGCCGGTCCCTATACCCAGCGTGTTCCGCGCTGCGAGCGCTACACGCCACTGGAGGTATGGGACGGCAGGACCTGTATCCGTGCTCCGCACTCGGAGCTGAGAAGGAACCCCCCTGACCTCCGCTGCGCTCAGGGATGCAGGGGTGGCAGTCTCTCCCAGGTTAGTTACCTGGTCTGTTGTCCAAAAAAGGAGCCTCTGCTGCTTTGTTTGTGGACCTTTTCCTTTGCCTGAGCCTTACATACCCCCTGGTAATCCTGACTCTCCTGGCTGGTTCCAAAAAGGTGTCTCCCCTCCTGGAGGAAACACAAATAACTGAGGAGCCGCAGGGGAGGAGGAAATTTATAGCAAGCTGGCGCAGGTGTTTCCTACAGAGGGAAGGAGCCAAGGTCTCTCAGGTGGCTGTCCTGAAAGACGATAAGGGAAAAATAGTATCTTAGAGAGTCAGCGTGTCTCATAAGTAAAGATGGGCAGAAGTTCACCAATCTGTGAAAAGCTGCGTCTAAGAATTGTCGAACAGTTTCAGAATAATGTTCCTAAAACTTAAAATTGCAATGACCTTAAATATATCATCAAAAGATTCAGGGAATTGGGAGAAATCTCTGTGCACAAGGGACAAGGCAGAAACGCAATACTGCATGCCCGTGATCTTTGGGCCCTCAGACGGCACTGCATTAAAAACAGGCATGATTCTGTGATGGACATCACTGCATGGGCTCAGGAATGCTTCCAAAAATCACTGTCTGTGAGCACGGTTCACCGTGCCATCCAAAAGTGCAAGGTAAAACTCTATCACGCAAAGAATTATCCATATCTGAACATGATCCAGAAACTCCTCTGTCTTCTCTAAGCTCATTTTAAATGGACAAAGAAAAGCTGTTCTGTGGTCAGACAAAAATTGTCATTCTTTTTGGCAACCACAGGCACTGTGTCCTCCAAACTTCCGGCCTTATTATCAGAGCTCAGTTCAAAAGCCTACATTTCTGATGGTATAGTGATACGTTAGAGCAAAAAACCGCGCTACCCTGACGTACACAAAAGGTCATACAATAGGATGGGAAAAAAAGGGAGTAAAATAAATAAACAAATGAATAAATCAATAAATGATACCTAAACCGGCTGCAGAATGGTGGGATAAACACGCATGAAATATGGAAAAAGGAAAACTGCGCCAGGTCAAAACTAAAATAACAATAATGAAAACCAATGCACATGAATGACCTGTGTATCTGATTGATAGTATTTGAGATACTAGTAACCTGAGGAATGGGGTCTGCACACAGATTCAAAAGGACATAGGCAAACAATGATGGTGTATTCACAGGTTAACAAAACATAAATGGCAGATATTCAACTGAAATCGTTCAGATATAAAACTGTGAACAATGGTAAATAATATTTGTCAAAGTCTCTATGTGAGATGAATGACCGATAGTGATGGATCAGGGTCCTCTTATGCAGAAGGTTCCACTACACCAATGTGCTCCACTTCTAGTTAAAGTGCCACCACCAGTAAGTAGGCTCCTTACCAGATATATGTAAAACAAACGCACTCAGATACGAGCTTAGGCACGAAATTCCAAACGTCAGGATATGGTTGCCCCTCAAACAGTGTCCTCCAAGATGGATCAAAACTCCAAGACCGAAGGGAGGAAGAAGCACACTTCCAAACGCCAAAATGGACAAATAAGGCACTCGGAGGTGCGTTCACAGATCCCCATGTAAATGACAAAGGCAGACCATAGTGTGATATTGTAAAGGACTAAAGAAATATTTATTAAAAACGGATATTACTCACATTCTTGTGAACAGAATAGGCAGTAAACAATCCAATGATGATTTTTTAAAAAGAGCGCCGGCCGGCATTCAAAAGCACCCTTTCTCCTTGTAACACGAACGTGGTGACGTCACTGCGCGTCCTCCCATACGCGTTTCGTCATCAACAGACGTTTTCAATGGGGATAGGGTGCGCAGTGAGCCACCACATTATATACTACCAAGCCTCGTTGCGAGAGGCAAGGAAGCGGCCATTCGACCATCTTAACTATGGGAAAGGTTGCCCATACACTGAAAAAGAGCGGAAGAAATAGAAAAGAGGACTCTTATGCCCAGTTTTCATTTAGAACATATAGATTGGGTATGTTAACAAAACCATACCCCAGTTATAAACCCATTATAGGTACATATAGCGCCTCTGTTGGAGAATGTGCTATGCATGAATAGAGTGAAAGGAATACAATGAAGTTAGAAATAGTAAAAGTGCATGGCCTATTGAGGTCGAGTGTTCATGTATGTGACTAGAAATAAAAGGAGACCCAGGCCCCTCGAAAGCGGGGAATTGGGCTCCATTAATGTGAATGGAGTCAAAAAAAATAAATGAATATAGAAAATTACTTTGAGTGAACCCATAATAGGTTAGTGACTGGTTGCCGTGTGAGTCGTGAAGGCTATATAGCATGATGGTGATAGTGATGGACAAGTGTACATAGGGAAGGGAAGGGAAAGAAGAGGAACGATACACCTTACATGTTTTAAGGACAAAAGAAGGGAAAAGACCTATCTTCTGATGAAATGTGAAAATGGGAGGGATATAGCGAAAAGAAAGTGTAGAATGAAAAATAAAAGAAGAAAAAATAAGTGAAAAATAAACGGAAAATAAAAATATTGGTGAGAAGTGAAAATGGAAGGATATTAAATATAAAAAAAAATAAAAAATGAAAATGAAAATAAAAATAAAAATAAAAATGAAAATAAAAATAAAAATAAAATTAAAAATAAAAATAAAAATAAAATAAAAATAAAAATACAGATAAAAATAAAAATAAAAATGAAATAACTTAAAATAAAATGAAAATAAAAATAAAAATAAAAATAAAAATAAGTATAAAGATAAAAATAAAAATAAATATAAAGATAAAAATAATAAAATTAAAATCAAAATGAAAATCAAAAGGGAAATAATAAGTAAAAACAAATATAAACAAAAATATTAATGAAAAGAAAATCACTAAAAATAAATAAAAAGATTTGTAATTACACTAAATTGGAAATAATGATACAAAAACGAAATAAGAATGAGAATGAAAAGTAAGCGAATAAGAAGTGGATGGTGAATAAAGAAATTAAAAAATCATGGTGATAATGAAAATGGGAAAGTGGAAGAGGGGTAAAAAAGGGGGAGTATGTGAGTGTGTTGTCAGTGAAAGGAGGAGTGGATGGACCAAAAGAAAAAGATAACTAAGTGGATAGCATGCCAATTAGTGTGGACGAAAAAGATCGAAGGTAACAAAAAAAAGGGTGATCATGTGATAAGAAGAGATAAATGTGATAATGTGTCATGGAGACACCTATATGATACATAATGTAGCATGAAGGGGAAAAGGTTTAATATGTTCTCACTAAGGGGGTGTGGGTAATAACCTCGGGATATATACTCAATTAAGGCCCTTCCCTGCATGTCGCAACCCAGACATTGATAGGAAGAGAGGGAAGTCCATAAATTACATTACAAAATATGTAAAAACAAATATATCACAGTATGGAATACACAATTAATAGAATCATTGACCTAAGCTGATATCAAATTTATAGATAAAAAACATAAAAATATATGTATACCTAAAACCTGGGATAAAGTCACGCATTATTGATAAAAGCATTTACATCTGTATCCACATTCATCCCGTAGGGGACATAAGTCTTGAGTTTATGTATCCAGGACATCTCGAGTTTGGAGATCTCTCTCACTAAATGTCCCCCTCTCCAATTGGGCTTATACTTATCCAAGCCCGAAAAATAGGGTGTTGGCTGGATCCCTCTTATGAAATTGGAGATAATGTTTGGAGACGGAATGATTTTTAAAACCAGAAATGATATTTGTGATATGCTCATTTAAACGTATTTGTAAAGGCCGTTTGGTGCGGCCCACATATTGTAGGCCGCACGGACATTGTAAAAGGTACACCACGCCTGTAGAAGCACACGTAATGCAAGGTTTAATTTTGAATATTTCTTGTGTGGCAGTGGACTGGACCGAAGTGGTTCGTCTCGTTGTGCACGAGTTTAGACGGCACACTCTGCAACGCCTACATTTATAATAACCACTTAACTGGTCGAAAAAACCCCCACTCCTAACTGGAGGGTTAAGAACATTAGGAGCTATTTGTCCTTGTAAGGATTGAGCCCCCCTGAAGATTATTCTAGGTTTCGGGGGTAAGATCTCACCAAGGGCTGAGTCATTGGTCACGATGTGCCAATGTTTGTTAATCAGAGCTTTAATGCTACTATGTTGTACTGAATACGTGGTCACAAATGGTACCCCAGTTGGAAAATTGTTTTCTCCCCTAGAACTCTTTTCAGTCAGTAGATCTTCTCTCTTAGTGGTGCTCACCATCTGCAAGGTGTTTCTAAGGGTATTTTCTGGGTAACCTTTTTCAATAAAACGATTAACCAGGACTTCAGCCTGTGTCAGGAATTGTTTATGGTCCGAGCAGTTCCTCCGTAGCCTCAAAAACTGGCTCTTCGGAACTGCTTTCAACCACGGATGATAGTGACAACTCCCGACAGGGATAAAGGAGTTCCTGTCAGTTTCCTTAAAGAGAGTGGAGGTGGTAAACAAATGGTTACTAATACATATATTCAGGTCTAAGTAGTGGACCTCAGACTGGCTCGCTTCGAACTTGAGAATAATCCCTCTTTGGTTGAGGTTGAGGTTACTCATAAAGCTCTCCAACTCGCTCAACTGACCGTCCCATAGGAGGAGGATGTCATCAATGTACCTTGCCCAAAGGATGACTTGGGGTACATGTTGGGAATAGATGACATCCTCCTCCCATTTGGCCATAAACAAATTGGCAAGGCTGGGGGCATATTTGGCCCCCATTGCCACTCCTGTGTCCTGCTTATAGAAGTTGCCATCAAACCAAAAATAGTTCGATGCCGCTGCAAACTTCAGGAGAGACATCAGAAAATCGACCTGTTTTTGGGGTAGGTCGGAGTCTCTCTCGAGATAAAATAACACGGCTTCAAATCCCAAAGCGTGGGGGATGATGGTGTACAAAGACGTGACATCGATGGTCACCATCCACATCCCAGCGGTAGGTACCATGTTGGACAGTATATTAATGATGTGCCTAGAATCCTTCACATACGAAGGCATGGAGCGTACCAGAGGCTGTAGGTAAAAGTCAATATATCTGCCCACCCGGGACGTAATGGAATCAATCCCACTAACTATGGGACGTCCCGGGGGGCAGATTGGGTCTTTATGTAATTTGGGGAGGTAGTAGATGGTGGGGGTACGAGGGGCTATAGGAATAAGGTATAACTTTTCCTTCATGGTAAGGATGCCCTCATAATGGCCCTCTGCCACCAGCCTTTCGAGATCCCTAGTATATTTAAGCTTGGGATCTCCTGCTAGGAGGGTGTAAGTGGTGGTGTCGCCTATTATTCTAGACATTTCGGCCATATAGTCCGCCTTATCCAGAATGACTATTCCACCCCCCTTATCAGCAGGCCTCACGACCAACTCTTTATTGAGGCATAGTGATTCTAAACCTTCCTGTAAGGATTTGTTCAGCCTCGCTCTTTTGACCTCCATGGCATCCAAATCTCTAAGCAGCACATCTCTGAACACACGAAGAGAAGGCGCTAATGGGCCAGGAGGGTTAAAGAGCGAAGCATTCCTCAATCCAGAATGAACAAATTCACTTGCTCTTACTTGACTATTTGCAGGAATTCCGGACATATATCTTTTGATATTTAGCTTTCTTATGAACAAATGAATGTCCATAAAAGTCTTAAATTTATCTAAACGCTTTGGGGGCACAAATTTAAGACCCTTGTCCAATAGTCCTTTTTCTGAGGGGGACAGGGTCTTGGAGCTCAAGTTGAAAATCCCCTGTCCCACTATATTCGCTGTCGTTTGTGCTGCTCTGATCCTCCTCCCCCCTCTGGTTCCTCTCCTCTTTCTCCCAACCTTTTTTGGCCTTGTGTTGGTTTGTGAAAACCCCAGCTCCCTTGCTGGTTAGGTGTGGCAGGACCTTGTGGCCCCAAAGTTCTATTGGGGACCCTATTCGGGGCACCATAGTTAGTGGCCACCCCTTGTTCTGGTGGGTAGAAGCCATTAGAAAAGGAGGAGTCTTCCCCTATGGCATCAAACTCTCTAAGTGGATAGAAGGAATTATGTGTGGGAATATTGTAGTCCCACCCAGATTCTCCTTGAAACCAATTGGGTGGCTGTGAATCAATAGAACTTTGGGGCCACAAGGTCCTGCCACACCTAACCAGCAAGGGAGCTGGGGTTTTCACAAACCAACACAAGGCCAAAAAAGGTTGGGAGAAAGAGGAGAGGAACCAGAGGGGGGAGGAGGATCAGAGCAGCACAAACGACAGCGAATATAGTGGGACAGGGGATTTTCAACTTGAGCTCCAAGACCCTGTCCCCCTCAGAAAAAGGACTATTGGACAAGGGTCTTAAATTTGTGCCCCCAAAGCGTTTAGATAAATTTAAGACTTTTATGGACATTCATTTGTTCATAAGAAAGCTAAATATCAAAAGATATATGTCCGGAATTCCTGCAAATAGTCAAGTAAGAGCAAGTGAATTTGTTCATTCTGGATTGAGGAATGCTTCGCTCTTTAACCCTCCTGGCCCATTAGCGCCTTCTCTTCGTGTGTTCAGAGATGTGCTGCTTAGAGATTTGGATGCCATGGAGGTCAAAAGAGCGAGGCTGAACAAATCCTTACAGGAAGGTTTAGAATCACTATGCCTCAATAAAGAGTTGGTCGTGAGGCCTGCTGATAAGGGGGGTGGAATAGTCATTCTGGATAAGGCGGACTATATGGCCGAAATGTCTAGAATAATAGGCGACACCACCACTTACACCCTCCTAGCAGGAGATCCCAAGCTTAAATATACTAGGGATCTCGAAAGGCTGGTGGCAGAGGGCCATTATGAGGGCATCCTTACCATGAAGGAAAAGTTATACCTTATTCCTATAGCCCCTCGTACCCCCACCATCTACTACCTCCCCAAATTACATAAAGACCCAATCTGCCCCCCGGGACGTCCCATAGTTAGTGGGATTGATTCCATTACGTCCCGGGTGGGCAGATATATTGACTTTTACCTACAGCCTCTGGTACGCTCCATGCCTTCGTATGTGAAGGATTCTAGGCACATCATTAATATACTGTCCAACATGGTACCTACCGCTGGGATGTGGATGGTGACCATCGATGTCACGTCTTTGTACACCATCATCCCCCACGCTTTGGGATTTGAAGCCGTGTTATTTTATCTCGAGAGAGACTCCGACCTACCCCAAAAACAGGTCGATTTTCTGATGTCTCTCCTGAAGTTTGCAGCGGCATCGAACTATTTTTGGTTTGATGGCAACTTCTATAAGCAGGACACAGGAGTGGCAATGGGGGCCAAATATGCCCCCAGCCTTGCCAATTTGTTTATGGCCAAATGGGAGGAGGATGTCATCTATTCCCAACATGTACCCCAAGTCATCCTTTGGGCAAGGTACATTGATGACATCCTCCTCCTATGGGACGGTCAGTTGAGCGAGTTGGAGAGCTTTATGAGTAACCTCAACCTCAACCAAAGAGGGATTATTCTCAAGTTCGAAGCGAGCCAGTCTGAGGTCCACTACTTAGACCTGAATATATGTATTAGTAACCATTTGTTTACCACCTCCACTTTCTTTAAGGAAACTGACAGGAACTCCTTTATCCCTGTCGGGAGTTGTCACTATCATCCGTGGTTGAAAGCAGTTCCGAAGAGCCAGTTTTTGAGGCTACGGAGGAACTGCTCGGACCATAAACAATTCCTGACACAGGCTGAAGTCCTGGTTAATCGTTTTATTGAAAAAGGTTACCCAGAAAATACCCTTAGAAACACCTTGCAGATGGTGAGCACCACTAAGAGAGAAGATCTACTGACTGAAAAGAGTTCTAGGGGAGAAAACAATTTTCCAACTGGGGTACCATTTGTGACCACGTATTCAGTACAACATAGTAGCATTAAAGCTCTAATTAACAAACATTGGCACATCGTGACCAATGACTCAGCCCTTGGTGAGATCTTACCCCCGAAACCTAGAATAATCTTCAGGGGGGCTCAATCCTTACAAGGACAAATAGCTCCTAATGTTCTTAACCCTCCAGTTAGGAGTGGGGGTTTTTTCGACCAGTTAAGTGGTTATTATAAATGTAGGCGTTGCAGAGTGTGCCGTCTAAACTCGTGCACAACGAGACGAACCACTTCGGTCCAGTCCACTGCCACACAAGAAATATTCAAAATTAAACCTTGCATTACGTGTGCTTCTACAGGCGTGGTGTACCTTTTACAATGTCCGTGCGGCCTACAATATGTGGGCCGCACCAAACGGCCTTTACAAATACGTTTAAATGAGCATATCACAAATATCATTTCTGGTTTTAAAAATCATTCCGTCTCCAAACATTATCTCCAATTTCATAAGAGGGATCCAGCCAACACCCTATTTTTCGGGCTTGGATAAGTATAAGCCCAATTGGAGAGGGGGACATTTAGTGAGAGAGATCTCCAAACTCGAGATGTCCTGGATACATAAACTCAAGACTTATGTCCCCTACGGGATGAATGTGGATACAGATGTAAATGCTTTTATCAATAATGCGTGACTTTATCCCAGGTTTTAGGTATACATATATTTTTATGTTTTTATCTATAAATTTGATATCAGCTTAGGTCAATGATTCTATTAATTGTGTATTCCATACTGTGATATATTTGTTTTTACATATTTTGTAATGTAATTTATGGACTTCCCTCTCTTCCTATCAATGTCTGGGTTGCGACATGCAGGGAAGGGCCTTAATTGAGTATATATCCCGAGGTTATTACCCACACCCCCTTAGTGAGAACATATTAAACCTTTTCCCCTTCATGCTACATTATGTATCATATAGGTGTCTCCATGACACATTATCACATTTATCTCTTCTTATCACATGATCACCCTTTTTTTTGTTACCTTCGATCTTTTTCGTCCACACTAATTGGCATGCTATCCACTTAGTTATCTTTTTCTTTTGGTCCATCCACTCCTCCTTTCACTGACAACACACTCACATACTCCCCCTTTTTTACCCCTCTTCCACTTTCCCATTTTCATTATCACCATGATTTTTTAATTTCTTTATTCACCATCCACTTCTTATTCGCTTACTTTTCATTCTCATTCTTATTTCGTTTTTGTATCATTATTTCCAATTTAGTGTAATTACAAATCTTTTTATTTATTTTTAGTGATTTTCTTTTCATTAATATTTTTGTTTATATTTGTTTTTACTTATTATTTCCCTTTTGATTTTCATTTTGATTTTAATTTTATTATTTTTATCTTTATATTTATTTTTATTTTTATCTTTATACTTATTTTTATTTTTATTTTTATTTTTATTTTCATTTTATTTTAAGTTATTTCATTTTTATTTTTATTTTTATCTGTATTTTTATTTTTATTTTATTTTTATTTTTATTTTTAATTTTATTTTTATTTTTATTTTCATTTTTATTTTTATTTTTATTTTCATTTTCATTTTTTATTTTTTTTTATATTTAATATCCTTCCATTTTCACTTCTCACCAATATTTTTATTTTCCGTTTATTTTTCACTTATTTTTTCTTCTTTTATTTTTCATTCTACACTTTCTTTTCGCTATATCCCTCCCATTTTCACATTTCATCAGAAGATAGGTCTTTTCCCTTCTTTTGTCCTTAAAACATGTAAGGTGTATCGTTCCTCTTCTTTCCCTTCCCTTCCCTATGTACACTTGTCCATCACTATCACCATCATGCTATATAGCCTTCACGACTCACACGGCAACCAGTCACTAACCTATTATGGGTTCACTCAAAGTAATTTTCTATATTCATTTATTTTTTTTGACTCCATTCACATTAATGGAGCCCAATTCCCCGCTTTCGAGGGGCCTGGGTCTCCTTTTATTTCTAGTCACATACATGAACACTCGACCTCAATAGGCCATGCACTTTTACTATTTCTAACTTCATTGTATTCCTTTCACTCTATTCATGCATAGCACATTCTCCAACAGAGGCGCTATATGTACCTATAATGGGTTTATAACTGGGGTATGGTTTTGTTAACATACCCAATCTATATGTTCTAAATGAAAACTGGGCATAAGAGTCCTCTTTTCTATTTCTTCCGCTCTTTTTCAGTGTATGGGCAACCTTTCCCATAGTTAAGATGGTCGAATGGCCGCTTCCTTGCCTCTCGCAACGAGGCTTGGTAGTATATAATGTGGTGGCTCACTGCGCACCCTATCCCCATTGAAAACGTCTGTTGATGACGAAACGCGTATGGGAGGACGCGCAGTGACGTCACCACGTTCGTGTTACAAGGAGAAAGGGTGCTTTTGAATGCCGGCCGGCGCTCTTTTTAAAAAATCATCATTGGATTGTTTACTGCCTATTCTGTTCACAAGAATGTGAGTAATATCCGTTTTTAATAAATATTTCTTTAGTCCTTTACAATATCACACTATGGTCTGCCTTTGTCATTTACATGGGGATCTGTGAACGCACCTCCGAGTGCCTTATTTGTCCATTTTGGCGTTTGGAAGTGTGCTTCTTCCTCCCTTCGGTCTTGGAGTTTTGATCCATCTTGGAGGACACTGTTTGAGGGGCAACCATATCCTGACGTTTGGAATTTCGTGCCTAAGCTCGTATCTGAGTGCGTTTGTTTTACATATATCTGGTAAGGAGCCTACTTACTGGTGGTGGCACTTTAACTAGAAGTGGAGCACATTGGTGTAGTGGAACCTTCTGCATAAGAGGACCCTGATCCATCACTATCGGTCATTCATCTCACATAGAGACTTTGACAAATATTATTTACCATTGTTCACAGTTTTATATCTGAACGATTTCAGTTGAATATCTGCCATTTATGTTTTGTTAACCTGTGAATACACCATCATTGTTTGCCTATGTCCTTTTGAATCTGTGTGCAGACCCCATTCCTCAGGTTACTAGTATCTCAAATACTATCAATCAGATACACAGGTCATTCATGTGCATTGGTTTTCATTATTGTTATTTTAGTTTTGACCTGGCGCAGTTTTCCTTTTTCCATATTTCATGCGTGTTTATCCCACCATTCTGCAGCCGGTTTAGGTATCATTTATTGATTTATTCATTTGTTTATTTATTTTACTCCCTTTTTTTCCCATCCTATTGTATGACCTTTTGTGTACGTCAGGGTAGCGCGGTTTTTTGCTCTCACTTGTTCTGTTCTGATATTATTACTGCTGCTGACACCCTCCCCCACCCCTCTCCCCTCTCCCCTTCCTTCTCTTCCCACTTCCCTTCCCTTTCCCCCCATCTTTCCCTCTCAGGGTTTCACACTCTGTGATGGATATTTTTGAATTCAGGGCCACTAAGGTGGTTAATATAGAGGGAGTCTTTGAGGCATACAAAGATGATGAGGGCGACCTAAGTGGCATTTTTACCCGACTTAAAAATCTGATGGTTTCCGAAAACCACACTAAGTGGGATATTGCCTACCTGGAAACCTATATAAAAAACCTTATGGTACCTAGGAGTCTCCGATGGGACGTAGCACCCCAGAAGGGAGACACCGATTTGGAAGAATGGTTCAAATATTTTAATCAATCGGGTGTCTCTTTCCTCCGTTTCTTAGTGGAGAGAAAGACTGCTAAATTAGCAAAATTGGATGATGAGATAAAACTCATTAAAACCAAACTCCACCCAGTGAAAGAGGGGGAGGAGTATAAGGAAAAATCTAGTAGTCTTCTCAAGGCACTTGAGAAGGAGGACAGAGACCAGAGGTCTAAAAAGAAGAAAAAGTATAATAGGGATCTCGTGGACTATCAAAACAACATAGTCTTTAATTGGCAGAAGAAAATTTTGGAGGATGCAGCCAAAGCATCCGCCATAGAAATGGACACTTCTGGGCCAGTATCCCAAATGGCTGGAGGGGGGTCGGATCAGGTCCAACCTTCCGCTCCTAAACGGGTTCAGTCTAAACCCAGACTAGGGGGTAATCTGGGTCACCTATCCCCTAGGAATCAGAATCCCCGGGGAGGACACCCCTATGGGAACCAAGCACATCCCCCTAAAGCTCCCAGACCCAATCACACACTAGGTGAAGCTAAAACTTACCCCCCCGGTCCCCCTCTTAAACAGAGGGGTTTCACCCCAAGGGGGAGAGGGTGGAATCCTGGGAACCAGAGAGGAAGGAATAATTCTTCCGACCAGAGAGGTAGAGGTCCCTATACTGATCAATTCGACAGCTGGAGACCCAGCGTTCAGGAATATTGGGATTCACAGCCACCCAATTGGTTTCAAGGAGAATCTGGGTGGGACTACAATATTCCCACACATAATTCCTTCTATCCACTTAGAGAGTTTGATGCCATAGGGGAAGACTCCTCCTTTTCTAATGGCTTCTACCCACCAGAACAAGGGGTGGCCACTAACTATGGTGCCCCGAATAGGGTCCCCAATAGAACTTTGGGGCCACAAGGTCCTGCCACACCTAACCAGCAAGGGAGCTGGGGTTTTCACAAACCAACACAAGGCCAAAAAAGGTTGGGAGAAAGAGGAGAGGAACCAGAGGGGGGAGGAGGATCAGAGCAGCACAAACGACAGCGAATATAGTGGGACAGGGGATTTTCAACTTGAGCTCCAAGACCCTGTCCCCCTCAGAAAAAGGACTATTGGACAAGGGTCTTAAATTTGTGCCCCCAAAGCGTTTAGATAAATTTAAGACTTTTATGGACATTCATTTGTTCATAAGAAAGCTAAATATCAAAAGATATATGTCCGGAATTCCTGCAAATAGTCAAGTAAGAGCAAGTGAATTTGTTCATTCTGGATTGAGGAATGCTTCGCTCTTTAACCCTCCTGGCCCATTAGCGCCTTCTCTTCGTGTGTTCAGAGATGTGCTGCTTAGAGATTTGGATGCCATGGAGGTCAAAAGAGCGAGGCTGAACAAATCCTTACAGGAAGGTTTAGAATCACTATGCCTCAATAAAGAGTTGGTCGTGAGGCCTGCTGATAAGGGGGGTGGAATAGTCATTCTGGATAAGGCGGACTATATGGCCGAAATGTCTAGAATAATAGGCGACACCACCACTTACACCCTCCTAGCAGGAGATCCCAAGCTTAAATATACTAGGGATCTCGAAAGGCTGGTGGCAGAGGGCCATTATGAGGGCATCCTTACCATGAAGGAAAAGTTATACCTTATTCCTATAGCCCCTCGTACCCCCACCATCTACTACCTCCCCAAATTACATAAAGACCCAATCTGCCCCCCGGGACGTCCCATAGTTAGTGGGATTGATTCCATTACGTCCCGGGTGGGCAGATATATTGACTTTTACCTACAGCCTCTGGTACGCTCCATGCCTTCGTATGTGAAGGATTCTAGGCACATCATTAATATACTGTCCAACATGGTACCTACCGCTGGGATGTGGATGGTGACCATCGATGTCACGTCTTTGTACACCATCATCCCCCACGCTTTGGGATTTGAAGCCGTGTTATTTTATCTCGAGAGAGACTCCGACCTACCCCAAAAACAGGTCGATTTTCTGATGTCTCTCCTGAAGTTTGCAGCGGCATCGAACTATTTTTGGTTTGATGGCAACTTCTATAAGCAGGACACAGGAGTGGCAATGGGGGCCAAATATGCCCCCAGCCTTGCCAATTTGTTTATGGCCAAATGGGAGGAGGATGTCATCTATTCCCAACATGTACCCCAAGTCATCCTTTGGGCAAGGTACATTGATGACATCCTCCTCCTATGGGACGGTCAGTTGAGCGAGTTGGAGAGCTTTATGAGTAACCTCAACCTCAACCAAAGAGGGATTATTCTCAAGTTCGAAGCGAGCCAGTCTGAGGTCCACTACTTAGACCTGAATATATGTATTAGTAACCATTTGTTTACCACCTCCACTTTCTTTAAGGAAACTGACAGGAACTCCTTTATCCCTGTCGGGAGTTGTCACTATCATCCGTGGTTGAAAGCAGTTCCGAAGAGCCAGTTTTTGAGGCTACGGAGGAACTGCTCGGACCATAAACAATTCCTGACACAGGCTGAAGTCCTGGTTAATCGTTTTATTGAAAAAGGTTACCCAGAAAATACCCTTAGAAACACCTTGCAGATGGTGAGCACCACTAAGAGAGAAGATCTACTGACTGAAAAGAGTTCTAGGGGAGAAAACAATTTTCCAACTGGGGTACCATTTGTGACCACGTATTCAGTACAACATAGTAGCATTAAAGCTCTAATTAACAAACATTGGCACATCGTGACCAATGACTCAGCCCTTGGTGAGATCTTACCCCCGAAACCTAGAATAATCTTCAGGGGGGCTCAATCCTTACAAGGACAAATAGCTCCTAATGTTCTTAACCCTCCAGTTAGGAGTGGGGGTTTTTTCGACCAGTTAAGTGGTTATTATAAATGTAGGCGTTGCAGAGTGTGCCGTCTAAACTCGTGCACAACGAGACGAACCACTTCGGTCCAGTCCACTGCCACACAAGAAATATTCAAAATTAAACCTTGCATTACGTGTGCTTCTACAGGCGTGGTGTACCTTTTACAATGTCCGTGCGGCCTACAATATGTGGGCCGCACCAAACGGCCTTTACAAATACGTTTAAATGAGCATATCACAAATATCATTTCTGGTTTTAAAAATCATTCCGTCTCCAAACATTATCTCCAATTTCATAAGAGGGATCCAGCCAACACCCTATTTTTGGGCTTGGATAAGTATAAGCCCAATTGGAGAGGGGGACATTTAGTGAGAGAGATCTCCAAACTCGAGATGTCCTGGATACATAAACTCAAGACTTATGTCCCCTACGGGATGAATGTGGATACAGATGTAAATGCTTTTATCAATAATGCGTGACTTTATCCCAGGTTTTAGGTATACATATATTTTTATGTTTTTATCTATAAATTTGATATCAGCTTAGGTCAATGATTCTATTAATTGTGTATTCCATACTGTGATATATTTGTTTTTACATATTTTGTAATGTAATTTATGGACTTCCCTCTCTTCCTATCAATGTCTGGGTTGCGACATGCAGGGAAGGGCCTTAATTGAGTATATATCCCGAGGTTATTACCCACACCCCCTTAGTGAGAACATATTAAACCTTTTCCCCTTCATGCTACATTATGTATCATATAGGTGTCTCCATGACACATTATCACATTTATCTCTTCTTATCACATGATCACCCTTTTTTTTGTTACCTTCGATCTTTTTCGTCCACACTAATTGGCATGCTATCCACTTAGTTATCTTTTTCTTTTGGTCCATCCACTCCTCCTTTCACTGACAACACACTCACATACTCCCCCTTTTTTACCCCTCTTCCACTTTCCCATTTTCATTATCACCATGATTTTTTAATTTCTTTATTCACCATCCACTTCTTATTCGCTTACTTTTCATTCTCATTCTTATTTCGTTTTTGTATCATTATTTCCAATTTAGTGTAATTACAAATCTTTTTATTTATTTTTAGTGATTTTCTTTTCATTAATATTTTTGTTTATATTTGTTTTTACTTATTATTTCCCTTTTGATTTTCATTTTGATTTTAATTTTATTATTTTTATCTTTATATTTATTTTTATTTTTATCTTTATACTTATTTTTATTTTTATTTTTATTTTCATTTTATTTTAAGTTATTTCATTTTTATTTTTATTTTTATCTGTATTTTTATTTTTATTTTATTTTTATTTTTAATTTTATTTTTATTTTCATTTTTATTTTTATTTTTATTTTCATTTTCATTTTTTATTTTTTTTTATATTTAATATCCTTCCATTTTCACTTCTCACCAATATTTTTATTTTCCGTTTATTTTTCACTTATTTTTTCTTCTTTTATTTTTCATTCTACACTTTCTTTTCGCTATATCCCTCCCATTTTCACATTTCATCAGAAGATAGGTCTTTTCCCTTCTTTTGTCCTTAAAACATGTAAGGTGTATCGTTCCTCTTCTTTCCCTTCCCTTCCCTATGTACACTTGTCCATCACTATCACCATCATGCTATATAGCCTTCACGACTCACACGGCAACCAGTCACTAACCTATTATGGGTTCACTCAAAGTAATTTTCTATATTCATTTATTTTTTTTGACTCCATTCACATTAATGGAGCCCAATTCCCCGCTTTCGAGGGGCCTGGGTCTCCTTTTATTTCTAGTCACATACATGAACACTCGACCTCAATAGGCCATGCACTTTTACTATTTCTAACTTCATTGTATTCCTTTCACTCTATTCATGCATAGCACATTCTCCAACAGAGGCGCTATATGTACCTATAATGGGTTTATAACTGGGGTATGGTTTTGTTAACATACCCAATCTATATGTTCTAAATGAAAACTGGGCATAAGAGTCCTCTTTTCTATTTCTTCCGCTCTTTTTCAGTGTATGGGCAACCTTTCCCATAGTTAAGATGGTCGAATGGCCGCTTCCTTGCCTCTCGCAACGAGGCTTGGTAGTATATAATGTGGTGGCTCACTGCGCACCCTATCCCCATTGAAAACGTCTGTTGATGACGAAACGCGTATGGGAGGACGCGCAGTGACGTCACCACGTTCGTGTTACAAGGAGAAAGGGTGCTTTTGAATGCCGGCCGGCGCTCTTTTTAAAAAATCATCATTGGATTGTTTACTGCCTATTCTGTTCACAAGAATGTGAGTAATATCCGTTTTTAATAAATATTTCTTTAGTCCTTTACAATATCACACTATGGTCTGCCTTTGTCATTTACATGGGGATCTGTGAACGCACCTCCGAGTGCCTTATTTGTCCATTTTGGCGTTTGGAAGTGTGCTTCTTCCTCCCTTCGGTCTTGGAGTTTTGATCCATCTTGGAGGACACTGTTTGAGGGGCAACCATATCCTGACGTTTGGAATTTCGTGCCTAAGCTCGTATCTGAGTGCGTTTGTTTTACATATATCTGGTAAGGAGCCTACTTACTGGTGGTGGCACTTTAACTAGAAGTGGAGCACATTGGTGTAGTGGAACCTTCTGCATAAGAGGACCCTGATCCATCACTATCGGTCATTCATCTCACATAGAGACTTTGACAAATATTATTTACCATTGTTCACAGTTTTATATCTGAACGATTTCAGTTGAATATCTGCCATTTATGTTTTGTTAACCTGTGAATACACCATCATTGTTTGCCTATGTCCTTTTGAATCTGTGTGCAGACCCCATTCCTCAGGTTACTAGTATCTCAAATACTATCAATCAGATACACAGGTCATTCATGTGCATTGGTTTTCATTATTGTTATTTTAGTTTTGACCTGGCGCAGTTTTCCTTTTTCCATAGTGATATGTTAGTGTGTATAGAATGGGCAGCTTGCACATCTGTAAAGGCACCATCAATTCTGAAAGATACAGTATTTCCAGGTTTTAGAACAGCATACAGTATGCTCTGGCAAGAATGTGACAACATTGCTCTCCCAAAACTCCAGCAACTGTCCTCAGTAAACATGGCCCCGGCCCAAATATTTTGAGACGTGTTGCTGCCATTAATTTCAAAATGACCTTTTTTTCTCAAAATGGTACATTTTCAAAGTTTAAAAACTTCTCGCCCTTTTGGCTAAGATCAAGTGTAGTATATGTTCTTATCAGTTTCCTTTGGAGGCGCTGTGCTACTATCCTGACCTTGGGAAAGGTTGGGGTGGTAGCTATGCAAATCCACTGGTGTGATGGTAACCTGGAAGGTTAGTATCGGTAGGAACCGAAACTGGTACGCTCAACGAACTGAGGGCCGGGAGTAGGTTCTCCTCGAGAAAGCCGGAAGGGTACTCCTGGTAGGGATGGGGCTGCACTGGTCTGGCCGAAGGCTGGGCTCCGAAAGAGCAAAAGGTCACCAATGTAAAAAAAGAAGAAAAACGCCCAAATCTGCCCGATTCGAGCGACAAAAAAGGGTCCGGAACTTGTTTGAGCTTCAGGTGTAGGGCTTCAGGGGTTTTGGAGTGGAGATGTGAACCATCTCCATAGAGAATAATGTATTTTTTCCCCTCTAGCGTTTTGTAGCTTCAGGCGACAAAACGCTCAGGTGTGAATGCAGCCTTAGAAGTGTAATGCCCATCAATCTACATCATCAGCAGTTTTATTTTTGCAGAAAGTGTGGGATTTGTTAAAATTTGCTGCATCCAGGAACTAATAGTTTCCATGTTTTTTTTTATATGTTTGGGCTAAGACACTTCTATTAAAGTATATATTAACCCTCACCTTGTAAAACAATCCATTCAGTTTAAAATAGAAATGTAAGGCAAAACATTTGTATATACAATAGTATATTGTTTGTTTTCTGATACCATTCACTAAACTTTTTATGCACGTCGTATACTGTTTATTCACATTATAAATACCCCCCCCCCCTTTTTTTTTTTTTAAAAGAAGTGAGCACATTGCCTCTGTTCTCAGCTAGATAAGGAGCTGGGGGAGAAGAAAACAACACACTAATATTCCCAGTGAATTGCTGTACAGGGGGGAGGGGGGGTGTCTGGACAAGTCTGATCATAGAGCAGGCCAATTTCACCCACTCTGTGCTTTCATGCCTAGTTTGGTCAGTTTATAATAAGAAAGCAGAGGGACTGGCAAGATTACCAGAGATTTTACACAAAGGAAGCAATACAAGTACATGGTACAGCAGGCACATATCAGGAATATGAAATGTTGGGTTTACTTCTTCTTTAATGGTTCAGCAGGGCCTACTGCAATCGAGACATTTGAAGTGTACAGTTACAGATCACTCTGAAAACAATCTAGACTATTCAAGCAACAAGGCCCTAGACAGGGGACACAACATGACCAATACAGGGTAAAAATGCAGTAGCTGAACTCCAGTTTAAGACAGAGGTGAAGGGTTAAAGCACTCTGTTCAATTTGTAACATATGTTTAATGGGGATTTCCGTATGCTTCCTGTTGCTGAAAACAGCCTTGGATCCATCTTTTCCAATGCCACAATCTGTTGTTCTAGCTATAAGGGCCACTGAAAAAAATGCAGATTTATTATTGGTATTAGAGAGAACCTTACAGTCAGAGATGTTCCTCTGATGAATCTCCATAGAAGGAAAAAAAGATGCTCGAGATGCCCACCAGATTACATAATATACAGGTCATATATAAAATAGTGGAGTTAATGAAAAGCTGTCGTGCATCTATTCACGTATATCTCTTGTTATTTAAGATGTACTGTAAATCAATACATTTCTATGGACAGGTCTCTCACATGCAGTAGTTACCGTTTACGTTTTTTTCAGTTACTTTGTACTATATTATGGGATATAATGATATTATGTAAAATCATATTAATTCAGCAGCTTTTAAAGCCAGTTTAAAGGTTTCAAATAACGCATAACAGCTTTCCTTGTTACTTCCTGAGCTTGGTAGTTTTTTCCAATATTCCCCTCTAATTAAATCAAAAATCTATTTCCAAAAGTTGCTCTTGGTGCTCCAAGTCCTCAACCCAGCAGCAGCCTATGGGCAGCGTAGAGCAGAGCACAGATATAAAACACAAAAGTGATATGTATGGGCGGCCATTGCCAGCGGACTGGCGGATAGCAATATGGCTGACTACCAGATGAGCGAGGCTGGGCATTAGACTGAGCAGACGTTTTGTAGGAGATTAAGTATTGCAGTGAAAGTCATATTTTTTGCAAACTAACCATTTATGATAAAAGCCCACTAGTGCTAAAGGAGGGAATGCCATCCTTTTACCGAAGTCTGCACATGTGCAGTGCCTTCTCTCCCCGGACAGCTCCGATGACCTCAGCGGCTGAGAGAGACAGCACACTGTACATCAACTAACCCTTTAAGGAATTAAAAACTTTTTATATTTTATTTTAATGAGATGACTTTTAAAGCTGAACTTTTGGGTGAGGTGGACAATGATATCATAATCTCCTCCTCATCCAGAGGACGCCTTGCATTTATTGAGGCATGCTATGAATGGCAGCGGTGCACAGTGAGCGACCTCCTGTGGTCAGTGTGAGGTGGGGCAGCTGTCCATATAGAACCTGAGCAGAACCCAAAAGATCATAGCCATCACTGTAGTAGCACCAATTACTACAGCGATTTCCAGCTTACCCAGTGGTCCATCATGTATGAGTAAAGGATACTTACATTGTGCCAAGCTGAACCAAATGTAGGTTTGCAATAGAAATAATTCCTAGAGTTCAGCTTTAAGATTACCGTCTACTGTGCATACAGAATCAACATATTCTCACAAAGCAGTAATTTGTATTTCAAGTGACTGTGTTGTTGTGTACCAATAGCTTAAACACATGAAGCTCAAAGTGCATAAATGTTTATTACATATTTTAGAATAAAAAAACTTTCCAGAAACAGTACATGTGTATAATATAAAAAGGGATATAACAAGAAGTGAACAAGCACATATCAGGCGATATTGCACATAAATAAATAAAGCTGATGTATTAAAAAAAAAACAAAAAAAAAACGAACACATAAATCAGCGGCACAGCCATGACAGCATGAAAGGCCATTAAGAATTGGCATTTAGGTTGCAGTAATAATAGTAAAGTATCCATACGAATAGAAGCCCAGTGCTGTGTGTAATGACAGAGGAAGGCACACAGTGGAAAGCAGGTTTGTCACACAGAATATTAAACAAAAAAATTCAAATTTATGTTTACTTAAAATAAATAGTCACATATTGCTAGTAACCAGTTGTTACATTTTCAAAAACACATCTGAGGGAAAAAAAAAAAACCACAAAATCAAGTGTGGAATGACTAAAGAGCATGACAAAAGTGACAACTGAATCACTGGGGTCCTAGAGCTTTTTTTCCTCCCCTTACACCCCGAGCCATTTTGTTTCCCAGATATATCTCCGCACTTTATGAATTTTATCTTTTGTAGTCTATCTCAATGTATTGTACATCAGGTTTAATTTTTTCAGCATAAAGGTGTATTTTTTATAATTCTTTTTATTGAGTAATCCACAGCAGGATTGCAAGTCCTGGAGCTAATCAAATCAGGTTCTGAGCTTAGTGCTGGACCAGTGCCGTCAGTGACAGAGGACAGTACCAGTACTGAACCAGGAGATGCTCAATATTTGAAAGTGGAACCGAAGGTCTGCTGTAAAACAGCGAGCTGGTCTCCGAGTGCTGGAGGACATCGTCCTCCACTGGCCAATGAAGAGGCCCGAAGACCAGGCACTTAGAAGACGTTGGTGCCGGTAAGGGACTGTTGGGACACGTCACCCTTTAGTTACACTTTAAAATGACACTAGAAAAATAAACTGTGTTTAGGACTCAAATGATTGAAGAAACCTACTTTATTGGAAGACTGCAAGGTTAATTTTGGATACAGTACAAACAGGGTATAAATGTCATCTACCTCAATATTGGTGTCCCCTATAAACGCCTTGCTTCTCTGCTCATTATCTGTCTGGATTGACACTGAATTCAACTGAACCAAACCAAAAATGAAGCAGCAGTATGCACAGCAAGGTTATTGCTGAAGGGGATACCAGAAATGGCCTCAATGTTTTGGCTACAGGGAAGTATACCCTTATGCCCATCCCTGCCATCCTAATGCTTTTGGTTAATAGATTTACAAAACATTCAAGTTAGGCATACTTCCCATTGTATCAACATTCCAAAACACCACCCCCACTCCCGACATCAAGGGAAAAAGCTTTTTAATTAAAGTAAGATTACTGACTAAAGCCTTCATTCAACCTGAAAAAAAAAAGCTGGCTGCTGCCACTGTACTATCTGAGGTTAGTACTGCGATCTCCCCCGCTAAGCGATTGTGTTCTGACAGGGAAATGGGCACCCCCAGCCAGAACACTCCGGTCTGAGCTCTCAGCCATTGGCTGAAAGCAAAGACTGGGAGATGGTCAGCTGCTGGTTTTCCAGCATGCACGTCTGACAGAATGGCCGGCTTTTGTTGGACCGGCTGCCATACACACTGGCCTAATATCGGACGTTTTTTTATTGAACCAGTCGATGTCATCCGGCATTCGGCTTGTGTGTACTAGGCTTAAAGCTGGCCATAGATTGAAATTCAACCAGTCCCTGCTGAACGGGCTGAATTTTGATCCATATAGACCCATACCTGTTAGAGAGGAGTTAATCTAATGATCGACTCCTCTAGAACAGGACTGTTAGTAAATTTTTTCGTTCGATCAGTGCTGCAACGCTAATCAGCATATTCGGACAGCGGAAGAGTCCCACTGTCAGAATACAATAGTGCAGTGGACCACCTAATCCAGCTAACTTGTGTGGATGGGGGAATTCATTCAGTTGTTCTTGATCAGCCTCCCATGTGATCGGAAAAAAAAAAAAAAAACTGGGTCATCTATGGCCATCTTAGGGTATACTTTATTCTGTGTTAAAGGGGCCTGTCAGACAGTCTCATAAATTCCTCCTTTATTCTGATGCTGTGATCTGATACGAAGGACTAATGTGGGTTCTGGGGCAGTGATCATCAGAGCAGCTTCATGCACATTTACTCACCATCCCTATAACCAGTACCAGTCCTGGGAGATAGATAATGGATAAGGACCTCAGCTGTGACACAAAGATCGGGACATGCTCCTTCCCTATACATTATGTGTAATATTATCTCATGCAAAGCTGCCAACCAATCTAACCTTAAACCATCCAATACTTCTTTCTAGACACATACTTTACCATACTTCCATCAGCTCATTTTAGTCTAGAACAAACCAGAACTATCTATAGGGTGTGGCGATCTATTTCCACATTTCCTGAAAAACTGGAATATTATGGAACAACAATAAAGCAACACAAATAGCAACTAATATCTTACCATATATATGAGGACAGTTATCAATATACAAGCTAAGTCTGATGTCATTTTTGGTATTAAAATCAAGATCCCAGATAATTTCTGGTGGCAGAGCCCATACATTTTATATCACATTCTCCAGTTATCAACACTGCTTATTATTGTCCTACCTATCCTCTTTACTAAATATAACATTTGCTTTAACACCCTTACGTCAGTAATTAACAATTCTCTGAAGGCAGAGAACAGAGCAATGTAGAAACACATTGAAACAAATGTGTATTGTGTGTCACATGTAAGGCCTATCGTAGTCTTTCATCTCCAAAATGTGGAAGAGTGTTCAGAGCAGGGGGTCTTAAACTGGCAGCCCTCCAACCATTGCAAAACTACAAGTCCCATGAGGCATTGCAAGGCTGACAGTTACAAGCATGACTCCCACAGGCAGAGGCATGATGGGACTTGTAGTTTCACAACAGCTGGAGGGCCACCAGTTTGAGACAGGCTAAGCAGGCATTTAACCTTTCAGAACATTATGTTCACAACCTCCTTAACTCCCTTACAGCAGCCAACAAATGGAGCTTGGCAGAAAATAGGGACATAAATATTAGTAGAGGCCTTCCTTCTTAACCAAAAAAAAGTTCACCTTTTCCGCGCCCCTGGTCCTCGCTACATTGATCTCTGTGAATTATTCACTTTCACTGCCCATGCAGTCAGTCCAGGGATTTGAAAGCCACAGTCGTCTTCCCCTTTGTTCCTTAGGGAATCCGGGACAGATCAATCGGTTTGGTCGCACTGGCACACAACCGCTCTGAGCAATCATATATACCACCATTACATTATATCACCTCATCAAAGGCTACAGATATACATTCATCTGCAAGAGCCATAACTCTCCTATAGAATACATTTCTAATGGAGTATATACAGCAACAGCTTCACTTTTTTAAATCTAGCTTAAAGGAATACTACCAAGCACTGCCGCCATAATTCGCTCCTAGTTTTCCTTTTCCTAAAACTGCCTTAGTGAAAAATGTATCATATTTTCACACTTTTTCATCTACTTGTCACAATTAAATGCACAGATTACACTCTAAAGGCTAGTTCACATTGGAACATGAGCATTTCCGTGTGGTCCGGTCTCGACAGCCCGATTATTCAAACGTTCATGGGAACGCACAAAAAAATACCGCAGGCACTACTTTTTCAGATTGCGCTGCACAAAACCAGGTGATACTGTAGAACCATTCTGTTTTGGTGGGAGCAGACTCACTGCATTTGTAGTGCCATTAATTAATGGGAGCCAATGGCTGCGCTGCTATCAATCTAGCCAATCAGGACACGAGACACCGGCTAGAGCTGGTGTGCTCATCCCCGGAGCGAGAAAAAGAGGGTTCAGGAAATTAAACGGGGGGCACTGGGGGGCTGCTGCACTGCAAGAGGTTTTTCACTTCAATGCATAGAATGCATTGAGGTGAAAAAACACAAAGGTTTACAACCCCTTTAATGTTTTTTTATATATACCCAAATGTTCCATGAAACAAAAGTGTGTGTGTGTGTATAACAAAAAAAATGCATTTAGTTAAACACAACAAAACAATGAACAGTTTACAAAGTCACACTGCTAATGAATAAACATGAACAGCATAGCTAGCTTTCTCCCTCCCTTTCGTTCTCTGTTATTTTCCTATAATACTTTCTCCATACAAATGTTTCTTTGAAAACTGCATTGTGTTCCTCTTCTGCACATACTGTGCCAAATATAGTGGAAGGTACAACAATTTTCCACCCATAGTCTGGACTCCCGCCAATTTCAAGCAGTCCTTATTGCACTTGCAGTGACATGCAGACACCTAGTGACAGCTTTCCATGAGATTACAGGGAGACAGCAGCTAAATAATACTTAAACATTCTCTGATGATTGTAAACTGTTACCCGTTTTGCCCTGCAAATCATCCAGTAACATATTTAAATAAAATCTCTCTATTCTATGTGTGTGTTTTAGGTTGGTCCAATATAATATGTTAAATACTCTTTTCTTAGATAAATGATCAACATCTATTGAGTGTGCATTTTCGATATAATGTGATAAATAGTAGTAGCATTTTATTTAAAACATTCACAAAAAAATATTGAGTCAATAAATATGCCATGGATAATCAGCTCTTTGGGAAGGTTTGTGCAGATGATATATAAAACTTGCAAGCTATAGTTTCACTGTGACCAAACATGCTCCGGCTCTTCCAAGGCACAATGGGGCAACCTAATATACAAAAAAAAAAGAAAACAAAACAAAAACACACTATATGTTCAATGATGTCACAAATTAACTAAAATAACCAAATAAATGTAATTTCTTAGGGCCTGGCTTACATTTTTACGATGCAGCGCATTTTTCATTGTTTTTTACCTTTTTGAAACTTCTATGGTTTAACCAGGAGGTAAGAGGTGTTTTAACACATCACAAAGTGCAATACAACATGTCCTTTATTTTTTTTTTTAGCACACACCAACACTGTGCATTGGTATGAACTAAAACCTTACAATATAAGGCAACTCCTTTGTGTTGGACTGCAATGGGCAACTCAGCCCAACAGTGCTGGTGTGAACAAGCCCTTAAAGAAGTGTGGGGTTCCAAAAAAAACATAGTAGTACATACTCACCTCAATGCTGCAGCTGCCTCCTGCCAGCTCTAAGCCTGAGAATTGAGAGATCACATGACCTCTGATCAGTTATCTCTGAGCAGACGGCAGTGAATGTCACTGGGGTAAAGCACTAGGGAGGGGGGTGGGATCAGCTAGCTCAGGCTCTCATCAACACGCTGAGAGGCTGAGCCAGCTACTGATTCAAGCATTTGGGTGGATCCCCACATTGTCAGGATCCTTTCAGAACATAAAGCAGGTCTGCAACATTAGCCGACAGCCGCTGTGCGCTGATTCTGGGTCACAGGAGAGTACAAGCTAAGTGCACTCCCGTGACCCAGAAGGGAAGTATGGCCAAGAAAGCTTTCGTCATACATCTTTTAGAGAATACTACTGTTATATCTGTATAAAAAAAATCAGCAGATTATCTGCTGATCTTAAACTGCTCAAAGATTTTGATGGATGCTTTTGAGTTCAGAAAGGCAAGAAGGGGAATAATACATTGTTTTAACCAACAGGTGTTTCTAGGAGCTGATTTTACTGTAGGTGAAAATCCTGCTTGGGGGCCAGTTTACACCATAGAAACGCAGTCCAGATGCGTTCCAGATGCTTTTCTGCATGCACGTTTTTGACGCGTTTTCGATGCAGTCCAGTGCATCCCCCCCTCTTTTTTATTAACATTAAATAAGGACATGTGTGTCCCAGTGCGTTTTTGGTGCATTCCAGTGCGTTTTTGATGTTTACAGCGTTCTAGTACAGTCCAGTGCAAGAAAAATGCAGCATATTCTATTTTTTTTTTTCTGGAACTGAAAAGGCACTGGTGTGAACTTCGCCATTAAAAACCATATTACCTACTTTTCATGCGCTTTTGATGCAGAAAAAAAAAACGCAATAGACGACATGTGTGAACTGGCCCTAAGAGTTTTTGCTGTATTTGTGCAACCATCCACTAAACATTTATTTTTTAAACAAAATTGATCGACCACATGTATTTTTCTTTGATAGAGTTCTCTGCACCTCCCTGAGATAACCTGGTATTCTGCTCTTCCCAGCCAAAAACATGCATGCTTGGTTGATCTTTTGTTGGTTAGATCATGCTGGTATATCCAACTGTCTTCCAATGTCTATGGGTTGGTGACTAATGATGGCCATACATTAGTAGATTTTTGTACAAACGACATGTTTCACGAGTACATTGGATGACTTGATGAATGTCATTCAAAAGTACTTAGAAATTGAATGTTAAAAGCAAATGTTTTACGGAGTTAATGGATTTTCCCCAAATGAAAACCACATTCTCTTTCAGAAATGTGATCACTCGAGAAAAAATTGTCCATTCTGCTCCTTTTTTTGTAGTTACAGCAAAAACGAGCAATGATTTAACCCCACTTATGATTATAAAATGGAAGGAACATTCTGAAAACAAAATTCTACTAGTAATTGGCCAGTCTAAATGTAGGGGCACTATAACAGATAATTTGAAAAATGAAAATCTTTCCTATTTGAAAATGTTAGTGAAATCTTTAAGAATAAATATATTTGTCATCAAATGTTGCTTCTAAAGCTACTGACCTGGCTCCATTCATTTGACTGTGGATCATATGCTTCCACATTATTAAGGTAACTCTGTCCATCATATCCACCAACAGCATAAAGCTTGTCACCCAACAGGCAGACTCCTACTGCATCCCTGCTAATGCTCATGGAGGCCACTGAAGTCCACATGTCTGTTTTGGGGTCATATCTATAAAAGAAATCATATTAGTAATGTTAGTAGCATGCACATATCAACGAGGCAGATGTAGCCCCGTTTAACCTATTCACATGAGGCCTGTACTATAGCTTTAGTAAATACATCCTCTTGCCTACAGCAGACTAATGGCTCCATCTCAGCCTAGGCAATAATCACTTGCCTGGATCTCAAGGACTGCTGTGCTTTAAAGATAAAATGTAGATATTTTTGAAAAATGATACTTTAGCTATAAAAGTGTGAATTTATTCATGCAGCCTTTTAAAGCTATGTAAACATTCACATAGGGATGGCCAAACTGCAGCCATCTAGAATGCTCCATGTAATGCATATGGACTAGTGTTTTTTTCCTAAAATAGCCACCTCTATGTTAATTAATGCTACATTGGCTTCAGCGTCTGTGAAGGAATATAATGTACATACTGATAATCAGTAAATGTCTATTTGCTTATGTGTATACATGTTTCTATGCAACTCCTTACTTATTGTGTAGTATTCAGATTGACTCTGTTTGGAACTAAAGATGGTGTCTATACCCTCCATCCCACACATTAGAGGAATGCAGACGTCACAAGATAATGTGCTTCAATCAACCTTCAAGCATCAAGTTTCTCAGTTTCTCTTGTATTTCAACCAATGAGATGTACCTATTAGACTGACATAGCAATGACTACTCAAGAATTGGCTCCTACCAAGCTGGCTTAAGAGTGGCATTACAGACACTGGTCTGAGGGAAAGAGTCAGGAAAAGTTGTTCTGCCTACTACATGATCTGCAAAAAGTTGTGTCTTTGTGAATGATAGACTGGAGCATAGCAGTGGTTGCACACAGAGAGATCAGAGACATTTCTCTGCTGCCCTGCATGGAGTGTTAGAGAAAAATGTGAATGATTTTAAATACAAAGCCTTTGAATTTAATTAGGTGTCATAAATATATATAGATTGTACTAACACATTTACCAAAAGTAATATACCATAGAAAATCTTACAAGAAACCAAGTTTTTCACCCCCTGTTAATCCCTACAGTAATTGCACAGAAGCATTAAATGTAGCCGTACTTCAGCAAATCTTGAGTTAATTTATAACTGGCTGGTGCTTAAAATTCCAGAGAGTCTGGAATCACATTGATTTTATTAAAATGAAAATGTCTTGCTATCAGCTTTGGCAGCTTATTTCTTTAGCAGTGTAAATTAAAATGTTACCTTTCTACACAGTCTGAAAGTCGAGATGTTAAATTAGAAGCTGGAGCATCATGTCCTCCAATCGCATAAAGGAAGCCATTCCATGTGGTGACCCCAACTCCACCTCTCCTCTTGGACATCTGCGCACACAGGGTCCACTTATTGGTGTGAGGATCAAAGCATTCTACAGACTTGAGGCAAGAACTTCCATCTCGACCACCCACTGCATAAAGCCTGGAGGACAACCAAACCAAAATGTGCCAGTTTATTCCGTGGATCCCATTTGCGGGCAGATGGCCCAACGTTTTATGTTTTTCAATATGAAGAGAAATGTGTATATAAATTCACATCTGTTAGACATTTTTTTCATTGCCAGTACACTTCTTCCCTGTAAGGGTGGTCAGACACTGGAATTCTCTCACATAAATGGCTGTAACTTCCACCTGCAATAAAGTCTAAATTCAGCCAAAATGTGTTTTGTTGCTTTGGATAGTGTGAGAGAGAGCTACAATTTCTGCCAAGTTTTAATTACTGTGACCCAACTGAGGAGATCGCGTGTTGTTGAAATCCCTGTTGGAAAGATTTCCCATCACTTGCTGTCCCAGGAGTAAGGGGCAATCTACTCAGGAGATGGGGACAAAGAGGTTCTAACCATTCACTACTATATCTACACAGAAAAATGTTTTGCCTGGAGTTGGAACTTAATTTAAATGCAGAGAACCCATTTCTTGCTGAAATGGCATTCCTTCCTAACAAAAATTAGGCATAATGGGGAAAAGGGTTTTGCATAGGTTGGGAACTAATTTGACAATAATGTGCTCAAGAAAGAATTTAATTTTCCCTATGGCGAGGAACCAATTATCACCAGCAATGTACTAATCTTTCCTAATGATTTGATTTTTAAGAAATCATTTACGGTAACCACTTGAATCTCCTGTGTGGGTTCAAAACTGTGCTGGAACAATGGCTATTTGTTATAGTGCTGTTTTAAAATAGCTCTTTGGCTTCAGACCCCTTCATAGGAGAGACTGTAGAAACAATACTACACTGTGTTTACATAGGAAGTGACATGACATCACAGCACTTCCTGCCAGTATGAAGCCGCTCTTTCCAGCCTCTCCCTGTAGCTCTAGATAATTGTTATAGTGAACTACTATTGGCTGCCTATTTATTTTCATAAATTAAAAAAAAAAATGTATCTCTGCGCTGTGGTGGGGCGGCAGCTGACACAGATAAGATTATTATTTATAAGTTTGGTGTATTACTTAAGAAAAAGTGTATAGCACCAAAAGTAAACGAACAGCGATGAGATGAGAATGAGAATACTGTGTTATAAATGGACAGCACATTGAAATAAAGTCCAAAATTTTTTAAAAAAATGCTAAAGTGAAAAAAAATTTAATAAATGATATATATATATATATATATATATATATATATATATATATATATATATATATATATCCATATCCAATCATGTGGATGGAAATAAACAAAAAAAAAAAACAATGTATAGAAAAATATAGACGTTCTATATATGCTGACGTCAGGCCACTGTCCGATACCGGGTCAGCAGTGGCACCCATTGTCATATGTTTTTATGATTCATTTAAATTTTTGGCTTTTAACTTACAATTCCAATAAATACTAAACTATGAAGACTTCACCTTGCTCCCGGTGAGCTTTATTTACTACAGCTGCATCTGGATGTGTGAGTTGCAGAACGGCCTTCCCCACAACAGATGGCGGATCTACACTGAGTGCATGTTTGCTGCTGTAACGGCAGCCAGCTTTTCTGGTGAGTGTCCATTTCACAGGGGTGGGGCGGATGATTCTGGAGCACTGTACTGGATCACCTTTTCATTTTTCAAGTCGCCACACATCTTTGCACTGAACTATTGTGTTTTCACCTATACGTTTATATTGCTGATCCTAGCATGGGACTGTACATTTAAATCTATATTTTTCACTATATTGTTTTTTTATTGTTGATTTCCATCCACATGATTGGACTTTTTATTTTTTTTATTTCACTTTATATTTATTTTCACACAGATATAGTAGAAATGTCTAGAGGAATTTTGACTTGCCTATAAATTCCATATCATGGAGTACAGTACAGGACACAGGCATCTTATTCATACACCATATGTTATAGCTTCGTACCTTGAGATGATTGGACACCAGCAGGGTTTTGAGCAAACACCTCTCCCATTACCCAACTCCCTTGAGTCCTCAGTTTTGTAGCAAGCAATGCAAAGTTAACAATAATTGTTTAGGGAGGGTGGCCTGTGTCCTATGGTGTACTCCAAGATATGGAATTTACAGGCAAGTCAAAATTCCTCTCATCTTAATTGTACAATACAGGACACAGGAATGGATTTTAAAGTGGATGTAAATCCTCAGGGTTTTTCACCTTAATGCATTCTATGATATTTCTGTTGTTTTGTTTGTTTATTAAAGCAAAAAATAAAAAACCCATAGTTGATTAACCACTTGCCGTAATCACGTAACCTGGTAAGTCATTTGACTTCAAGTGGTTGTACTGCAGCTGCAGGAATCATCCTGGTACCGTTTTTTAGAGCCGACGGTTGGCTCTCTTGTAATAACAACTGGAGCGGCTAACTCGTTGTTATTACAAGCAGCGGGAGAGGACGTCCTTCCACAGCTTGCTTGGGCTCTCCAGTCCTACTGGGAGACCCGAGCAAAACAGGGATCGGTTTTGATTGGATGTCCGCTATGGTAATCCAGAAACCATGACATTACTTCCGGTTTACCAGCATCTTAACGGTGCCATTTTTTTGAAAATCTAAAGTATTCAAAAACGCCAATCTTTGACGTTTTGAATGCTTTCAAGTGCAAAAGAAGGGATTTGAAGATCTTACAGACCCAAGATCCCTCCATAAAAAAAAGTCACGTGCTTATTGCTGTCACAAGGAAATTTACATTCCTTGTGACAGCAAAAACAAAAAAATAAATTTTTAACAAAAAGTGCCGGAAAATGTCTGGTCTTCAAGTGGTTAAATACCACCAAACAAAAAGCTCTGTTTGTGTGAAAAAAAATTCATAAATATTTATTATGGGTACAGTGTTGCATGACCGCACAACTGTCATTCAAAGTGCGACAGGGCTGAAAGATGAAAATTGGCCTAGGCAGGAAGGGGGTAAAAGTGCCCGGTATTGAAGGGGCTAACTGGAGATCTTTGGGCTCAGGCGTGTTCGGATTGAACCCGCCAGTAAGCTAGCACTGCACACTGCCAATCATAGGCAAACTTGTGTATGTGCCCCTGCGGGTCGAGAAATGCCTCACTGTCTGTGATGGCGGTGTACAGTGACTGCTTCCTTGCGGGTTCAATCAGAACACGCCCGAGCCCATCATTATTCAGGGGTGACTAAACATCTGTTCATAAAATGTGAATGTTTTTTCAAGGCTTAGTTTGTGCCCAAAGGGGCATGGTCAAGGCAGAGGAGAGTCCAACTGTAAAACGCCAAGGCTTTTGTGGACAGAGGTTTTCAACATTAGCAAGCATATTTTGGGAAACTCTCGCTTCAATATAGCGATAGCGTGGGGGGGAATACATCCAGCAGCTTCCGCCAACACTGCCTCTACGTCCTCTTCATTACTCACCGATTCAGGATCCTCTGGACTGGCATATCAGGGTCCCGCTCTAGTAGGAGAAGAGGTGGGGTGTCTTTGAGCTCTGGACAAGGATGGCTGCATTAGGGCCATAATCGGAGAAATTGTGAAATACCGTATTTATCGGCGTATAACACGCACCGGCGTATAACACGCACCCCAAGTTTAGGAGGGCATTTTAAGGAAAAAACGTTTTAGGAGGGAAATTTAGGGGGAAAAAAAAAAAAACCTTACATTTAAGCGTCATTTGCAGCTTGCCCACCGTCATTTGCAGCTTGCCCAGCGTCATTTGCAGCCTTGCCCAGCGTCATTTGCAGCCTTGCCCAGCGTCATTTGTAGCTTGCCCAGTGTCATTTGCAGCTTGCCAGCATCATTTTCAGCCTTGGCCACGTTTAAATTTCCCGCCGCCGAGACGCCGGAAAAGACCGAAGTGCCGCCGGAAAAGACAGAGCCGACTGTTCGGCTCCGCTCGTGGTCCCGCATCCCTGCTGTTTCGGGAGCGAGCGCAGGGAGGCGGGACTACGAGCGGAGCCGAACAGTCGGCTCTGTCTTTTCCGGCGGCGCTTTGGTCTTTTTCGGCGACGCTCGCTATTTTTCGGCGCTGTTTGCTATTTTTCAGTGCCGCTCGCTATTTTTGTCACTTTTTCTGGGGGGGGGTATGGGCGTATAAAACGCACCCACGACTTTCCCCCGATTTTAAGGGGGAAAAAGTGCGCGTTATACGCCGATAAATACGGTACATGCAGAAAATTCTGCTTTTCTCAAAAAAGGCCACTTGTGTGCCTGAAATAGAGCTAGAATCAGATGTTTATGACGGTGTTAAGACCGGGCAGGAACTGGCTGCCCCCAAAGTTGCCTGTGTCCTGTACTGAATGATTAAAGACAATACTTACGCCCTCTGGCTTATTTTAAATTTGATCCTCTGTCATTTTTTTTTATACACCTGATCCTTCCATACATTGAGAGAAAGGGCAAGTCGAGTTCTGATGGAAGTACTGGCATGCAAAATCATCTTTTTTTTCCCCTCACCAGAAAAAACAAACAGTTGAACCACAATATTGCTAATAACAAATAGAACATAGCATTCATTTACTTACTTTCCACCAAGGACCTCTACACCAACTGTGCTTCTCGGTGTGGACATACTAGCTACAAAATTCCACTGCCTGGCCTGAGGATCCCACCTCTCCACTGTGTTCAAATAACTCCAGCCATCGTGACCCCCAACAGCATACATGGGACCTTCCAAAACTGCTACACCTATTAATACACAGACTCAAATTATACATCTTATAGTTATTACTGATGAAAGTTATGGCTTTGCTCTTTATAGCAGGGGCTATGGCATGTGTAATACAAGTCTTTCTTTTAATGAAAATGTAGACTTAAGTGGGGTACACACTAAGAAAATCGGACAAACGATCGTCCGATTTTCCTCATCGTTTTACAGCAAATCGGAACCAATGAACGTAAATGCGTCCAAAAATTCTCCTAAGGACAAAGGTTTTTTTTTTGTTGTTGTTTATGGTTTCTGATCACGCGCAGTGTTTTTCTGGATTTTCTTGTATGAAAACGGTACACATTAAATGAAAATCGTTCGTTCTGTTCCCATACGAGAAAAATTTAGTTTCTCCCCTTCGGGAATTTTCGCACGAAGATTCGGAATTGGCTGTCGAAGTTGTGTACACACTATACAATTCTTTGGAAGAATTTTTTTTCCCGATTTTCTTATAGTGTGTACAAGCCTTAACACTGCATCATTAAAGAGATACCTGCCAACAAGCAAAGGACACAATTTAAGGTTTCCATGGATTCAAAGGAGGTCAAAACATACACAGACATGGTCTCACACACCTGTTTCTGTCCCAGAGACTCCTTATGCTAGCCATACATGCATAGATTTCTCTTGTTCAGCCTGAAATACATGAACAGTGACTGCATCTGATGGCATGCAGTCACTGTATTTTTCCATCCATTCCTTTGATTTTTCTAGGGTGGTGCTGCACTCCGCCCTCCCCTCCCTAACCCTTGCTGTGCAGAAGTAAAATTTCTGTCCAGGGTTTGTCCAGGGTTGTGTTTGTTAGTACACATTTTGGTCTTTTTGCCCCATATCTTTACCCCTAGCACCCACGCCTCACACAACCTTGTATGTGTACAAAAAAAATTAGATGTCCCCTCCAGTATACCAATGCTCACAGTTTAACCACCATAAGGGCTCTTTCACACAAACGTTGAAAATAAGCAGCTGGGTCATGTTTTTACCACTTCCCAACTGCCTATGAAAGCCACTCAAAAGTAGAGAGCAGATCGAAGTGGACACAATGCAGCGTTCGTGTTGCCTTGCGTCACCGTGAGCCAAAATGAGTGCTGCCTGCAGAGTTGGTCAGGCATTGATGCTGTGCAACTGCCTCTATTGAAATTCTATTAAAGTGGATGTAAACCCAAATGTCATAATGTAGAGTATAAGATTTCCTATCATTTGAGCCCAGTTTTGCCACAAAGCCTTAATCCAGTTCTGAGCCATCCTCTTTTATTGTTCAGTGAGATAAATCTTGACAAACAGAGAAAAACTTTGTCAAATCCTCCCCCTTTCTGTGAGTGACAGGTGATTTACATATATTGTGCACTAGCCTAAGAGACATGCATTATTTTTTAATTCCCTCCCACTCCTTTCTTCTGCTGCTCTGCCAGGATTGGATGTTGCACACCTCCGCATAATTGGGCATGCTGAAGTCATGTGGGTACTTTCCTGTCTTTTCACTGATGTTAGAGATCATAGCATAAGTTCAGTGTAAGAAATACACAGGAGAAAATGCATATTGACAAGGTGAGTGTAGAGGAGGGCGGGGAGTCTACTGACATCACGACTCCACCCACCAAGCTCCAGACAACAGACCCACCCACAGAATCTGCAGTTTTTCGGGTCTCATAACAGACAGAGGGGAGACATTTGACAGGTAAAGATACATGCAGGAGGCATGTATATCCTTATAGATAATCCCTATGGCAGTAGTTTAGAAAGGATGACATTGGGTTTACATCCACAAACTAGCTGCAAATGGGTCTATGGCATTTACGGAGCGTTTAAGGTGTGGTTACAAAGAGCTAAGTACTTGTTCACACTTGCTGTTGTGGGGCAGTAAAACCTTGCAGGTAAAGCGGAGAGTTTACTTGAAAAGACAGCAGCCTGATACAGACGACCCCATTAGACTGATATTATTCCCTGAGAACCCAGCGATACCAGCTATATCATACTTGGAGGCGGGTCTTACCCACTTATCACAATCCCTACCCACCATAGTGCTACTGAACACTCTGTGGAAGTGCATCAGATCCATCATGAAAATTAAGGGGGTATGTTCCTTCACCCCAATATGGAGGAACAAATACCATAAAGAATTATATAAACTAGAAAACTTCCAACATTGGGAAGGAATGGGGGTGAGGTACATCCCTCAATTGTTCAGTGGTACTACGTTTAAATCCTTCACAAACCTACAGGACGAATTTGCGATACCCAGAACCAGGTTCTTCCAATATCTACAACTGAGACATGCAGTGAATAGTGAGCTCAGGTCCTCCTCTCTTGCGCTTGTGACACATCCAATGATGTCTGATGTGCTGCTGGCAGAAGACAGAAAGGGCATGATATCCAGAATATACACTAGATTACTTCAGAGAACACACGATGCCTCCACATTGCCATGCAGGAAAGGATGGGAAAAAGATCTGGGCCATATCGACGGGGAACAATGGGAGCTTTGTTTGACATCCGCACCCTTGGTATCAGTTTCCACCTCACACAGACTGTCACACCTTTTTCTTTTACACAGAGTATACAGGACTCCAGCCAGATTACATAAGTGGGGATCTCGCGACTCTCCGCTGTGTCCTAAGTGCAACCGTGAAGTTGGGGACTTACTACATATGATGTGGAAATGCCCTAAACTGTTCAGGTATTGGCAATATGTACTGAATACCATTTCTCAGGTATTCCAAATACCAACACTTAATGACCCATTGGTCTGCCTTCTTGGCGCACTGGAGATGCCCTCACTTTCGCCTAATGGCCATACTGCAGTCCTCCGTTTACTTTACCTGGCCAGAAAAGCAATTGCCAGATTTTGGATAACCCCCAGGGTGCCAACAGGGAAAGGCTGGGTGGAAATGGTAAACAGCACATTGATAAGGGAAAAACTCACCTACCAACATAGGAATGTCCAAAAGAAATTTCTTGCACTATGGCAACCATGGCTAGAGGTCCCAGGCTTAGCCCCAACCCAATTAATTAGAGACAGACTACTACAAATGTGAGTATCATGCACAACAAATATGACCTATGTAACCTCCAAAAAGGAGGCAAAAATGTAGGAAATAAGGGATGAAGAGAGACACTGTGAATAGAAACACCCGACCACTTACCTACAAAGAGTGAGAGAACACTACAGCTGCTTCTTACCCTCCTTTTTCTTGTTACCCCCTACCCTACCTTCCACCGTCCCTCTTCTCTCTTGCTTTTTTCTTCTCTTTTCTACCTACCCCCCCATTTTCCCTCCCTAACCTCTTGAAGCTCTCTTGAGTTATATCCAGTTAAAGGTACACGAATCCCTTGCATCTTTATTAAGATTGCTGGATCCTATGTTTAGACATGTGTATGTGGTGGTATGACCCACCTATTTAACCTGGAAATACCGAAATAATGAATGCTGTATACAAACTCAATGCTTGCAAGAAGACGCGAATAAGAACTTACTTTGTAAAGTCTATACTGTCGCAGTTGGCAGTTCGCCAATATTCTGTGAGGACTCGATAAGGATGTCCAATTTTGTGTTTTGTACCTTTCTAAATGTATGGTTGTACATGTTCTTATTTTACCTCTTTATCAATAAAAACGTTTTTGATTAAAAAAGAAAAGACAGCAGCCGGGGATGTACACATTCCGCAGCAGGAATAACAACCCTTGTCACATTCAGGGTGGTTGCAAAGTGTCAATGCCTGCCAAACTCTACAGACAGCATTATTTTTGTCTCACTGTAATGCGAAGCAACACTGCTGCAGTGTTTACACCTCCAACTGCTCCCTATTTTAAAAATTTGTAGTGTATGAGCATTACCCTCTCAGTGATCAGCCAACACACAGAAGCAGCATTGACCGCTCAGTCCCCAAGCCTAGAATGCCTAGATAGCCCTTTAGAAACCTGTCTGCAGTGTATGTACTCTACTTCAAGAGCATCAACCCCTCAGTGACAAATATTCTGTGTATTTGCATTAACTCTTTGGTGACCTGTCTGTAGCATATAAGCATTTATCTCTTAGCACCAAGCCCCAGTGTTGTTTAACATTGAACCATTTCCATGGCATTTGATAAAGCACTAGAAAAGGCTATTCAGGTGGCTGAACAGTTAAAAAAAAATACTCTTTTAAGTGGAGCTAAACTCAAAAAAGTGAAGACTTGTTTAACTAGAACTGTTAACTGTGTCTATGAAATACCCTGAATTTCTCCTGAAAAAACAGCAGTGCACCCTCTGGTATGGGAACACTCTTGTGCCCTGATAGCTTTACATCAGCTGTGTGAATCTATTGCTCTGCTGCCTTGGAATAACCCTTAGGCAGTTGTGCTATATTGGTGCACATGAGTTAAATGCTGTGGTACTTTGCGCATTGATGTGCGTTGCGGGTTAGTACTACGTACTAGTCATACTGAATGGGCTATCCACACACCACAGTGTAAGTTTAAACAGACCTCATCTGTGCACTGTGGTGTGCCAAAAAGGACATGCATTGTGATGTGCTTGGTAGATGCACTGAAGATGAAGTCTTCACAAATTAAAACATTCCCTTAACTGCTCTTTTCCTTTCTGATCATGAATCAATAAAATTTGTACAACTTCAACCACTCTCCTCCTTAAGAGCTGACCTTTAAGTAGAAATGATGATGCAAACACAAACTCCCTGTACTTCCCACACATCACTGCAGCCTTTTTTCCCCCTAATGCCGCGTATACACGAGCGGACTTTCCGACGGACTAGGTCCGCCTGTCTTTCCGACGGAATTTCGAAGGAGTTCCGACAAACTTTTCGAATGAACGGACTTGGCCACACACAATCACACTAAATTCTGACTAGAATAAGGAAGTTCGTAGCCAGTAGCCAATAGCTGCCCTAGCGTCGTTGTTTGTCCGTCGGACTAGCACACAGACGAGCGGATTTTTCGATAGGAACTGGGTCCAGTGGAGTTCCGACGGGAAAATTTAAGACATGTTCCATTTCTAAAGTCTGTTGGATTTTTTGACTGCAAAAGTCCGATGGAGCCCACAAACGATCGAATAGTCCGACGGATTCGTTCCGTCGGACCTTTGCTGTCGAAAAGTCCGCTCGTGTGTACGCGGCATTAGAGTACAACCATTCATTGGGCGTTAGGATCGGGCCATTGTCAGTAACTTAGTGCAGCACAGGACTTCTTGTGGTTGAAGTCATTGGGAGAGGGAATTAAGAGGTAATGAGGGTGGTTTCTTCTGCTTCTTCAACCAGTAAATGCATTCAGGAAAGAGGCACAAGCAAGTGTGAATACTGAAAGGGACATGCTGCCTATACCAGAAAGAAAAGGTAAAGTTGGAGTTCAACTTTAAAGGTGCTATTCAAAATGGATGAAACCACTGTATATAATGTGTGCCGATGCCGATGCATTGCTGTAACACATGGTAAAAAGGTGTGAATTACCACATGCTATCGCGACACACAACATTTAAACAGAGCCTAATACCACATACACACAAGCGAATTTTCCGTCGGAAAAATCTTGGATGTTTTTTCCGACGGAATTCCGCTCAAGCCTGGCTTGCATACACACAGTCACACAAAAGTTTGTTGAACTTTTGACCGTCAAGAACACGGTGACGTACAACATTACGACAAGTCGAGAAAATTAAGTTTAATGGCTTCGGAGCATGCAAATTGTTTCCGAGCATGCGTAGGAATTTTGCGCGTTGGAATTGGTACAGATGATCGGAATTTCCGATCGGAACGTTTTCTGACTGAAAAATTGAGAACATGCTCTCAATCTTTTGCTGGCTGGAATTCCGAAAGCAAAAGTCCGATGGAGCATACACACGGTGGCATTTTCGGACTAAAAGCTCTCAACTGACTTTTGCTGGCGGAATTTCCGATCGTGTGTATGCGGCATTAAAGACACTGATAGTATTCCAATTAGCAACGTCATGCTGAAAACCAGACTTCAATGATTCTTACATGGAATGCAATACTATCTATATTAAGCAAAGGTATTTGTAGATATATATATATATATATATATAATGAGGAAATATGGCTGCATTTGTCAATATATAATACAAACTGTAAGCTACATTTAAAAAAGTAAAGACACTGATAGATTTACATTTAGCTGATCAGTTGAGTGGCATTGGGTATGCTAACTTACCGAGACCATGCCGATGTGTGGACATAGGTGGCATAACACTCCATGTTTTTGTTTTAGGGTTATAACACTCCACAGTGTTTAGTGTTTTCAGTCCATCTCGTCCTCCAACAACATACAGCTTGTCATCCAACACAGCTACACCAAACTGGAGCCTTCGTCCATTCATGATGGCTACAGGGGTCCAAGTGTTGGTACGTAAATCATACTTTTCAATGCTTGTAGCTCCTAAAACCATTTAATAAGCAGATCCATTTATTTAAAATCAGTAAATAAACTAGTAAAAGTAAAGTCAAATATTAACATTTTGCATTTAAATTAACTCGAAGAACACAAAAAAAACTATTGTGTTTTGTCATTTTCAACCTTCTTCTATTCTCCCTGGAACCCAGCTATCCAGCTTATGTTCTACTGACCAGCTTCGCCAGGATTTCTGCAGCCGAAAACTATACCTAAAGTACATATTGATTTGATTTTAGCTGCATCTGTGTTCCACATGTATGATTTGTTAAACTTGATTAGAGGCACTAGGGGATACTTAATATAAACAAGTTAAAACCTGATATTCTAGGTTGCACCATATTAATATTTGTTTTACTGCAGAAACTTTACAGGGCGATAGGAGAATAATTACCTTTAGTTGCATCCATACCACCAACAGCAAAAAGCATGCCCACTGTTGACTTTCTAGGCTTTGTACGAGGGCTTTGTAACATTGGTCTCCTCTCAGGCAACAAATGATATTTCATGGCTTCCATAATGAGCTTCTGACATTCAATGTCATCTCTAAACAGTGTATTATTTTCCATGTCTGCAAGAAACTAATAATAAGATGCTTGATTAATGTTCCACCAAAGCTTCAAATATGAACATGAGAGGCCTTATTTCTAAAAAGTCCATGGATCCCCTTCACTCAGCTGATCAAACATTTTCAATAAATCATAAAAACATGCCTGTATTCAGTAAAACATTTCAGCTTAAAGCGGTTCTGCACTCTGTATATATTTTTTTTTTTTGGGGGGGTATACAAAGGATGCTTACCTTTATTGGGGGACTCACCTGTTCCATCTTCCATCTCGATCGCCGCCGGTTTTCGTCCGATGAAGTTTCTCATCTTCTTCTTTTGTGCTGGGGGCCATCTTGCCTGTGGGCATGTGAAACCCCCACAGGCACTTTAGATGGCCCAGCATGCACCGCCGTTACTCGCGCGTGCGCAGTAACGGCACATCTGCCGACATCTCACGAGATTTCGGAAGATGTGTCCGAAATCTCACGAGATTTCGGAAGATGTGGCCGAAATCTCGCGAGATTTCGGAAGATGTCCGCACTGACTCCTGGGAACAATGACACCAGATCCCAGGAGACAGTGCGGCCTGACGACGATCGACGCAGAGACCCCGCCCACCGCCGAAGAGAGAGAAGACCGGAAGTCATCAATTACAAGGTAGGTAAAAAAAAAAAAAAAAAAAAAACACATTTCATTTAGTACTCTTTGCCTGATTTGGAAGGCAAAGAGATTTACTAAATGAAATGGGTGCAGAACCACTTTAAAATATAATTCCATGTGTGCAGCTCAGAAAATGGAAATAAACACTTATATTTTGTTTCCAATATAGTTATTTCATCCATCTAAGAGGACGTCCTTTGTTGGTGGTGGGCCCTGGTGGGTTTACGCCCTCCCTGTCATACCCATGTTAATGATGGTGCGGGGGTATGTGGGGAGCAGGACATCAGGGTTCTCCTTGGTTGGGGTGCCTCTGGACACACCAACCACCAGGGATTTAAGTATCGGATGGGTGAATTTGTCATCAATGGAGAAACTGAACAACTAATTGTATGGAGTTATATATTTTTGGGAAGACCTTACTGGGATTTTAGTGTTAATGTTTTTTTTTTTTGTGTGTAATGTACTGACTTTTTTTGTGGGCATTGTTTTTTTCCCAGTCCCCTATACCATTGGCTGGCTGAATTTTTTGATTGTCACACTGGGTAGGTATGGTGTTGTGGATATTGGCACTTTGAGTGCATCTTTTGGAAGGATGTGGGGTTTCTACACCATTTTGCACTTAATATAATACCTGCCAGGATTTTGACACACAGATATTTCCCTCTTTTTTCTTTTTGTGTATTGTGCACTCTTAATATTTTTTGCACTTAATGCACTGTTTACATAATGTGGATACGTTGGGAGGGGGGGGGACGGGCCGTTGCTGGGGTTATTAAGGTATTTGTATATTGTTAATAACTGTAAAATAGATTAGACTACAAAGATTTTGGGCTTTAAGTTATACAAACCCAACTGAATATAGATCTTGAGTGAAATAACTCATAATGGTGTGCCCAAAAAGTGTATGTTTCCGAACTTCATACCGGTTCTGACAACCAGGCGAACCATAGTACCTGCGGTGATAACAGGGGTAAACGGATAAAGGCCAGTAGTTTGCTAAGGTCCCTTCTCCTCTGTTCAACATCATGCTGTACCCAGGTAAGCAAGGCGTTCAAAATGGTTTCTTCATTGGGAATGTTCATATCGTCACTTGTTAAAAGTTTAGTAATTTCAGCAGCTGGCAATAATAGAAATTCCTGGTTTCTTATTACTTCCATGAAATGTTCCTATAAGCAATAAAAAAAACAAAAAAAATAATATCAATGGATCAGTCTGGTTCCTGCGCGCTATAATAGTTAAATCATTAGCATCCATTAGTGAAACACCATCCCAGATGGTACCAAGTAATATTGAGGCTGATTTATTTACAAACCTAATCTCAAGGGAAACATTACTTCCAATCGAACCGATGTGTCCCTCGTGCTGCTGGCTATAGGATTACTTGAAATCTTCATCCTCTGATTCCCCTTATGAACCCCCCTGTCGTGATATTCTGGTGAAAAGCAAGTGTATGAATGAAACATGATGAATGGAGGAGCGGACCTTTCTTTCATCAACCCATTCTCCATTCATAGATCGGGTTTCATTTATAGAAGCTATAATACTACTTCTATGAAAAGGAGACAGTGGGAGCAAAGGGCGGACATATTCAACACTCTTGATGAGTGCCTGTCACAGGTCTATGAGCTCTACTAACCCCAGCTAAACCAGAGGATTATGGTAGCAGGGGTAGGTGGGGAACAGAGGAGGAATATTTCAAGTATTCTCGCAGCCAGCAGCACAAGGGACACATCAGACTGACTAAGTTATGTCCCCTGTGATTTATTGTTTTAGGCCTCAAAGGAACTGGGAACATTCACACAAAAGATTGTGTTAATATTTACTTCAGTTCTCCAATCATAAGAACAATTTACTTATTTCATCTGCACTTGATTGAATATTCCAAGTGAACAGCCATGTGAACAGTGAATAGTATTTTACATGGTTAGAATTATCTATAGAACAGCAATATAAGGGAATCAAAGTGCACCATCTAAAAATAGCCTAAACTGTTAGTAGACACTAGGGAGTCCGCCAGCCGGCGGATGACAGGTCCATCTCTGCTTACTGAGCGGAGAAGGGCCTGACAGAGCCCCGCTGATTCCTATGGAGAGATCAGAGGAAAACTGACAGCATCTCCGTTTTTACCAGATCTCATCTGTTTCGATCTGCCAAGACGGATGGCGAACGTATCGCCATACGTTTGTTTTTAGAGGACCGGATGGCAGACAGGTGTCAGCGGAGATCTCCACTGACATCCGTCTCCCCATAGGAGTCAATGGATGGCCCGGTTGGATCCATCTGAAAAAATGGACAGGCGGATCCGAGTGGGGTTGTCGTGTGAAGGGACCTAAGGGTACCTAATGTACTTACGAAAATGCGCTCTGTCAGCTTAGGTGGAGCACAATGAAAATCAAAGGAAGTTCTGTATAAAAAAAAAAAAAAAAAAAAAAGTCTGGGAGGCAAACCTGCCCATGTAACCTGTGAAATTTCTATGATCAACTCTCCTCCAACCTTGGAGCTCTCTCTGCTCAGTAAGCTTCTTAGTGAACAAGCATCTCTTACCTTCACTTTTATTTTACAGCAGCGGAGCAGAAAGTCAAAAAATCACTGCGTGGTCTAATAGGCAACAGAAAAGACCCACGGCTCTAAATAATGTGCACAAAACTGGTCAGGCTGTAATTCAAGTCTGTATTTGCAATGTAGTGTGTGGCTATTACTCAGCTGTGCCAGCACAGATCACTGCAATGTGAGGGCAGGAGGTAGCAGTTTTACAAAAAGACAAAAAAAAATAAAAAAGGGAAAATCTGTCACAAATTATAATATATAGGGTACAAGATTATAAAGTGGTGAAAATTTTGACATTTCCAACTGGGCTTTAAAGAATGGAATATTGCCCAGGCCATGGGCTGCTGCACAAGCAATGAGCGGGTACATGTTTTCAACCCAGCAAACACTTGCAGGTGGAGTAGTGTTTGCATGCTCTCATCACTGCTGATTTTGATTTTTGAAGTGCCAAGCAGCATCCGGAATCAAGAATAAGGACCAGCCTGATGTAGGCTGTACAGACTAGTAGGTGATCTTGTGTGTGCCTCAACACACTAAAGCCCCATACACACGGTCGGATTTTTTCATGGATTCTGTCCGATCGGACAATGTTGTTGAAAAATCAGACCGTGTGTATGCACCATCGGACAGTGTACGTCGGATTGTCCGACGGACAAAGTCCTATCTCCTGCTGGATAGATTTGCCGACAACACGGTCCGATCACACCAAATCCGATCGGACAAAGTGCTACGCATGCTCAGATCACATTACAAGACCAAAGCTATTGGCTACTAGCCTCTACGTAGTCCCGTCGTAGGCAACAAACGTCACCACGTTCAGAATGATCGGATTTTCCGACAACTTTGTCCGACCGTGTGTACGCAAAACCAACATCGGACAAAGTATGACGGACATGGTCCGACGGACCTGGTCCTCGGATAATCCGAGTGTGTGTATGGGGCTTTACAGTGTTTCCTAGACACATTAGTCATTTTGCATTCGATATACATCAGCATCCACTAATTTCTAATCTTTTTACTACAGAATAAAGGAAACGTCACTTCATGAAAGTGTTTCAGAGTTAAATATGTAAAACAGAACCAACGTGCCTTATATTTCCTCTGCATTGCTTGTGCTCCTTGCGGTTTTCTCGTCATTGGCATCCCTACAATTGTGCACAGCCTGTTCTAGCAGATGGATGAAAGATGTAGACCAGGAGCACAGTATTCCATATGATCTAAATTCTTTCCACACATATTTCTGTAACACTTTGTCTCAGAAATCTTGCCACTACAACACACATTTTGCACTGTCTATTGCTTACCCAAGTCAGATAACGTTAAAAATGTAATAAAAAAAAAAAATAGGTATATATTGTAAATAAAGCTTTGTGTTTTACAAGTAGACCAGGAAAGCGGAAATTCAATATTTTATGTAAGCTCCACTATAATTCACTAGTACTTATATAAAAATTACAAAGATGGCCATCAGTATGATGAAGGGTAAACTAACCCCATGTGTATTCTTTATCCTACACCCACATTAATTATGCAAACTTACAAACTGATAATTTGAGCAGATGGTTTCAGTGCCAATCCTAACCCAGAAACTGGCAAATACTTTACTTTAGGTGAGGAATAAGCAGGGTGACATTTAATTTAAATCAAGTCGATTTAAGCCATGATTTAAATCACTAGAAAAATAGCATGATTTAAAAATCAATTTTTTAACCACTTCAATACTGGGCACTTTCACCCCTTTCCTTCCCAGGCCAATTTTAAGCTTTCAGCGCTGTCACACTTTCGACTCAGTTTTTTATTTTTTGCGATATAAGCAAAAAAAGGAGCGGAAATTTTTGAAAAAAAATAATATTTTCTACTTTGAATCATTGATTTATATCCAGCCTGGGGGAAAGTATATATGGATCAGAAGGGTGCTAGGGGAGTTAGGGTGGGGGTTAAAAAGAGGACTTCTAGCTTATCGAAAAATAGCTAAATTGTCCAATCTGAAAAAACAAAATACTCACCTTCTCTTGAGCACTATTACCCACAGAAAGTCCAGTGCTGATTGACTTCTGGATTGCACGGCATCCAGCATCCATTTAATTACAGATATCTAGGCGGTGAGGCATTAGTCTACTCTATGGTCCCCTGACCCAAGGATCTCAGAATACCGCTTTGCAAACAGCTAAAAAATTTAGTAAGAAAAGTTTGCAGTCAGATCTGTGGAATGAAGTAATAGAATTAAGGCTCCATTCACACATGTGCAAATTGTCATACAACTTTGGACATCAACGTTGCATGACAAGTCTTTCCCCATGTTTTCCAATCATACCCATTCATATATGCACAACTTAAAGTTGCAGCAACTTCAAAGTGGTTCATGCACTACTTTGGTCCAACTTTCATGCAACTTAAGGACCATAGACTTCAGTGTTAACCATCAGAAGAAGTTGCATGAAAGTCCTAACTGAACGTTATACAATGCACCTTGTGTGCAACAGTTGTCCATTATCACTGGTCAAAGCCAAAGTCTATCCAAGTTGCCCCCATCCAAAGTTGGTCAAAGTTGCTCTCCAAAGTCGGCACAACTTTGGAGTCATACATCTGTGAATGGAGCCTAAGTGTACCTAATTATACTTAACCCCCTTCCATTTACAGATCTCTAAAACCTGGAATTATTGAAAGTTACACTAAACTCTGATTTAAAAAAAATTTAAGGACGTATTCTTAACTCAGAAAAGTACCCTCTATTGTTACCTGTTGCCAGTCAAGAAGTGAGTGAAAATCTGCCAACCGGAGACACAGGCAAAAAAAAAAAAAAAAAAAAAAAAACATGTTTAACCCTTCCCAGTTTTTCAAACTTTAATCCCCTGTCATAATTCTCAGTCTCCTCCAAAATCCTTTCTTTTTCTGCTGTGATCTGGCTTCCTATTAGAGGGTGGACACTTTCACTCACCATGGCCCTACTGCATGTAGGAACGTATCCACACTTCTGCTTGCTCCCAAGATGGTCTAGGGGTGGACTATGGGATTTGTAGTGTACATAGAGCAGTGCACATGATCCCAGCTAATGTGCACTGCTCTTTCCAAACAAACAGAAGTGAGAGGGAAAGGAGTGGTTCAACATCTTACATAGGATGCAAGGAGAAAGAAAAAAATATAAAACAGATTACAGGGCCAGTAAGTAGTGATTGTTTATAGATTATTTTTGAAGAATAAGGATATCATTTAGTGCCACTTTAAAAAAAGGTACCGATTCATAGATATTCACTGACAAAACAAGTTTTGGGTCTTATTCACATTACTTGCAGGTGGAATAGATTTTCACTAGTTTGTTAATTCCGATTTACTAATAGCTACAATAATATCAGTCGGATCCATCTAATAAGGGACGTTAATTTAACCTGAATGTATGTTCATTAAAAACAATCCAATCAATAAACAGCTGACTATAAATTGAAGACATTTAGGAGGGGTGCAGATCAAGTAAAATAGGTCTTTGTTGTAACACTAAAAAGTAGTCAGAGGGAGGGACGATTGTCATGACAGTCAGTACTTAGGATGCAGAACACAGGAATGAATAAACTGCACTGGACCTACAGTATATCACAAAAGTGAGTACACCCCTCTCATTTTTGTAAATATTTTATTATAGCTTTTCATGTGACAACACTGAAGAAAAGACGCTTTGCTACAATGTAAAGTAGTGAGTGTACAGCTTGTATAACAGTGTATATTTGCTGTCCCCTCAAAATAACTCAACACACAGCCATTAATGTCTAAACTGCTGGCAACAAAGGTGAGTACACCCCCAAGTGAAAATGTCCAAATTGGGCCTAATTAGCCATTTTTCCTCCCAGATGTCATGTGACTCGTTAGTGTTACAAGGTCTCAGGTGTGAATGAGGAGCAGGTGTGTAAAATTTGGTGTTATTGCTCTCACTCTCTCATACTGGTCATTGGAAGTTCAAATGACACCTCATGGTAAAGAACTCTCTGAGGATCTGAAAACAAGAATTGTTGCTCTATATAAAGATGGCCCAGGCTATAAGAAGATTGCCAAGACCCTGAAACTGAGCTGCAGCATGGTGACCAAGACCATACAGTGGTTTAACAGGACAGGTTCCACTCAGAACAGGCCTCACCATGGTCGACCAAAGGAGTTTAGTGCACGTGCTCAGTGTCATATCCAGAGGTTGTCTTTGGGAAATAGATGTATGAGTGCTGCCAGCATTGCTGCAGAGGTTGAAGGGGTGGGGGGGTCAGCCTGTCAGTGCTCAGACCATACACCGCACACTGCATCAAATCGGTCTGCATGGCTGTCGCCCCAGAAGGAAGCCTCTTCTAAAGATGATGCACAAGAAAGCCTGCAAACAGTTTGTTGAAGACAAGCAGACTAAGGACATGGATTACTGGAACCATGTCCTGTGGTCTGATGAGACCAAGATAAACTTATTTGGTTCAGATGGTGTCAAGCGTGTGTGGCGGCAACCAGGTGAGGAGTATAAAGAAAAAAGTGTGTCTTGCCTACAGTCAAGCATGGTGGTGGGAGTGTCATGGTCTGGGGCTGCATGAGTGCTGCCGGCACTGGGGAGCTACAGTTCATTGAGGGAACCATGAATGCCAACATGTACTGTGACATACTAAAGCAGAGCATGATCCCCTCCCTTCAGAGACTGGGCCGCAGGGCAATATTCCAACATAATAACCCCAAACACACCTCCAAGACGACCACTGCCTTGCTAAAGAAGCTGAGGGTAAAGGTGATGGAGTGGCCAAGCATGTCTTCAGACCTAAACCCTATTGAGCATCTGTGGGTCATCCTCAAACAGAAGGTGGAGGAGCGCAAGGTCTCCAACATCCACCAGCTCCATGATGTCGTCATGGAGGAGTGAAAGAGGACTCCAGTGGCAACCTGTGAAGCTCTGGTGAACTCCATGCTCGAGGGTTAAGGCAGTGCTGGAAAATAATGGTGGCCACACAAAATATTGACACTTTGGGCCCAATTTGGACATTTTGACACTTAGGGGTGTAATTATTTTTGTTGCCAGCGGTTCAGACATTAATGGCTGCGTTTTGAGTTATTTTGAGGGGACAACAAATTTACACTGACTACTTTACATTGTAGCAAAGTGACATTTCTTCAGTGTTGTCACATGAAAAGATATAATAAAATATTCACAAAAATGTGAGGGGTGTACTCACTTTTGGGAGATACTGTATATTTAGACACACACTCATATATATATATATATATATATATACATATATATATATATACATATATATATATATATATATATATATATATATATAATTTTTTTTTTTTGTATATCCCTAAAATTGCAGCTGGTGGCAGAATGAGTAAGACAACTACATTACCATCTATAATTATAGTCCCGTCCCCCCCCTATAAATACTACTCATAAATGTCACAGGCTGAGAAGACGCTATAATATATACATTTGAAAAGCACATTATAGTTCCCATAGAAACATCCGCTATAATGCAGCAGAGTTACTCATAACAATATTTATAACTTGCTTTCTCATAAAATTCATTATTAAAATTCAATTTCTGTACACCAGCCAAACAATATAAAAAAAGAACTGGGGGAAGAATTTCATCTTAACAGAATATTTTTTCAACTGCCCTTTGTCTTTCGCCTTCTTATACTATGCTCATGATAATACATACATAGGAATAACAACAGATATACTATATCGCTCCTCAGGCAGCAAACAAATCTGAGACGAATCAGCAGATGCAAAGAGAAAGCCATTTAAAGCGG